>JAODLC010000123.1:24984575-24998508 GCA_026781145.1 Hippopotamyrus pictus | reverse complement strand
TGCTCTGTCCATATAGAAGCAAATTGTCCCAACAAACTGACTCCTCCCTCTCCATTTCCTGTCTAGGGTGGGCTGATCAACTTCGAGAAGAGAAGAAAGGTGAGGATCGTTACTGTTACAGAAAATTATGCAGGAAGCACCTTTGTTAGTCGTATCTTGGAAGGATAAGTGAAACCATGTCGATAGTGGTGGATGTGTAACCATGTCACCAGACTGTTTGGAACCGTCACAGCACTCTGACGCTGGTGTGTCTGTGTCTTGCTGCCTCTCTGAGAGGTAAAGGCCAGTGGGGGGTAAGTGTCATGCCGAGTCTGTCCCCCGTCCCTGTGCCCTGCAGGAGTTTGAGGTGATCGCCCAGATTAAGCTGCTCCAGCTGGCCTGTAACAACTACAACTTCACACGGGACGTACGCTTCAGGGAGTGGTTCACGGGGGTGGAGAAGCTCACAGAGGCAGAGAGGTAAGGGAGCGGGGGGATGGACTGGTGTGGACGGAGGGATGGAGGACACACAGGGACAAAACACAGGCAGAAGCACACTCACAGAGGCAGAAGCACACTCACAGAGGCACAAGCAGACACACAGAGGCACAAGCAGACACACAGAGGCACAAGCAGACACTCATAGAGGCACAAGCAGACACTCACAGAGGCACAAGACAGAGGCACAAGCAGACACAGACAGAGGCACAAGACAGAGGCACAAGCAGACACACACAGAGGCACATGCAGACACACACAGAGGCACACGCAGACACACAGAGGCAAAGCAGACACGCACAGACACAAACACAAAGCTCCTGTGAAGAAGCGCTCAAACCTCGATGCATCTTGTACAAAACACAGTCAGGCAGAAACGTACACAGGCATCAGTATACATTTGCACAAACATGACATACACACAAAGGGAAACAAAAGACAAGCATGCAGACGCACAGACACAAACATGATGAATGATTCTCCCTCCACTGAACAAAAATGGAAAAAAAAAAAAACTCCTCAAATGAACACAAAAAATTAGCTAAAACAAAATAGCAGCGTCATGGAGACATCACCGGATTTCTGAGGACCCTTTGAAGGTTCCCAGCTTGTCGGTATTCACCCTGCCGTCCCCGCACTTCACACAGCTACAGCCAGTCCTGCGAGATCGAGCCACTGTCAGAGTCGGCCAGCAACACGCTGAAGGCCAAGAAGAACACAGGCATCATCAAACGCTGGAGCGAGTGAGTCTGTCGCTCCACACCCTGCCGTGGGTTTGGCGGACATGGTGTTTGACTGTCAATCGGCAACACAGCTGTTCTTACTTTTACGAGTATATTTATGATAAGACACTGTGCATAAATGTGTTGATGAATAATAACAACAACAATAATAATAATAATAATAATAATAATAATAAATCACAAATTATTATTATTGTTGTTATTGTAATGATAATTATAATTATTATTATTATAACAACAACAATAATAATTATAATGCTTATTATTATTATTATTATTATTATTATACTAACATGCATATATTTCTGCCCCATTGGAGCAAATGAGATGTATGTACATCTTGAGTATAACAGCTCACCCCCTCTTATAATCTGAGCAGCCTCCAGGTTAAACGTGCTTGTCCGTAATGCCCGCCTGCCTGACGCCCCTTTTGCCCGCCTGCCTGACGCCCCTTTTGCCCGCCTGGCAGACCCCGCCTGGCAGGGTGCAGTTGCCGTTTCCCTGTTTCTGTTTTGGGTAAGCTTTCCCCTCCCCTCCCCCCGCCCCAGTCGGCAGCCCGCCAGCACAGAGGCCAGCTGCAGCAGCGTGGCCAGCTCCCACTCCAAGTCCTTCGACCAGCTGCGCTACGGACCCCTGCTGGGGGGCACGGGCGGCTCGGGGACCGGCGGCGACGGCGGCGACTCCCTCAGCGTCACCTCAGCGGGCTCCAGCAGCTCCGACGTGGAGGAGATCAGCGTCAGCTTCACGTCCGACTCGCCGGACGCCCACGAGAAGAAGGTAAGGTCAGGGAAAGCGGCTCCGTGTCAATCTGTAACTCCCGGTTCCCCAGTGAAAAGCACCAGATTCTCTGCTTTTAAGCTGAGTGACCTAAACGATCATGTGTGTTTTGTCCATAAATGCTCACAGCAGTAGTTTGAATCACGGTGCCTCAAATTTTTTTAAATTTGCATTTTATAAAGATAATTATTAGCCGCTCAGTGGCTGCCTTCTGACCAGTTTCTCACGGTCACTTCACACACAGCTTGACGGCATTTTCATGCACAATGATCTTCTGCTGTGTCTCGCGTGAGGGCTTGTCTGTGCAAGTCCCACCCACAGACTTCAAGGCGTGGCCTCCGTTGCCATGGCGATCGGCCCATTGCCCACCTTGTGATTACACCTCTGATTCCTTTTCCCATAGACGTCCACGCCTTCAGTAAAACATTCCAGTTCTACACTGGGGAGGGAAGGTGCCATCCCTAACCTCGCACCCACGGTACTATTTTGACCCCACTGCTTTTCATACTCCATCTCTCATCTCCTCCGTCCTTCACGATTAGACTCTTCCTCTTTGGGGGTGGGACTTCCTGAGTGTCACACCACAGCGCAGCCATTTCCTGTGTTTAGCTGGTGCTTGCCATGTTCCATGACCCTAACATCAGCGTGTGTGACCTTAGTACATAGAGCATAACTAGCTGTTCTGAAGGCAGTTCCTGCCATTAATCCTGTTAAAAAACTGAGACAGTAGAAGATCTTCCAACACTGTAAATTCTGCTGGGGTGAAGCTGAAGCTGGGTCCATTTCCTTTGTGTGTGTGTGTGTCTGTGTGTGTGTGTGTGTGTGTGTGTGTGTCTGTGCGTGCATTAAGTAAGGTCAGTGCAGTCATTGTTTGTGTGATATGGACTCAAAGAAATATGATGTCATATTTATATGACGTCATTTGATTTGTTTGGTGTGAGTTTAGCTGTGACCTTTATACTGACTCGCTTGCAGGGTCGCCCTTGTGATCAGTAGTTTCGGGGTCCTCTGGCAGGTACCCAGGGATACCCCCTCAGTACACACTGAATGACTAATTATACAGCCAAGGTTGTGTAAAATATGACAGCTGTTGTGAGACAGTGCGTGTTTCCAAGGATACCATGTGAATTGGCGCATCCCTGCATAGAGTGTGGCTGTGTGCTTGGGTCTCACTGCAGATTCATCCCACTGTCTTCATCTCTTGTTTCCTCCTCATTCAGTCTTCCGCCTTCCTATAAAGATCAAATCTCTTTTATCTGGAATGTCTATTCATTGTAATGTTTGCTGGTTTTATTTGTTTCTAACAATGACAGCGTGGAAAAAGTTTATTATTGTTGTTATTGAATTTGGCCTCCATAACCAGAGTGGGTCCTTCTCCCTGTTGCCCCCTGCTGGACAGTTCTGGGAGTCCACCTTGCTGTCATCCCTGGATACTTCCGGGCTGGGATCCGGCTCCGGCTCCGGCTCCAGCAGCGCCTCTTCCTCCTCGGTGTCGTCCACGCCGGTGGCGGCCTCCCGCTCCCACAAGCGCTCCGTGTCGGGCGTGTCCAGCTACTCCTCGCTCTCGCTGCCGCTCTACAACCAGCAGGCGGACGACTGCTGCATCATCCGTGTCAGTCTGGATGTGGACAACGGCAACATGTACAAGAGCATCCTGGTACGCGAGGGGAGAGAGGTCGGGGGGTAGGGGGGAGAGATGGGGAGAGGGAATGGAGAGTGGGAGAGATCAGGGGGTGGATAGATCGAGGGATGATGAGGAAATAGAGGGAAGGAAGAGAGAGGGAGAGATGGGGAAACAAGGAAGGAGAAAAAGACCGGGAATGGAGAGGTGATCAGAAAAAGAGGTTTGGAGGGAGAGAGGAAGGCATGGAGAGAGATGGAGGCTTAGAGGTTAGAAGACTAGAAGCCAAGTAAATAGAAAAAATGCTGTTCTGCACAGCCAGGCCTCGGTGCTGCCTGTGCCCTGTGTGATATGAGGAACTCCTGTTCCTGTCTGCACAGCCAGGCCTCGGTGCTGCCTGTGCCCTGTGTGATATGAGGAACTCCTGTTCCTGTCTGCTCAGCCAGGCCTCGGTGCTGCCTGTGCCCTGTGTGATATGAGGAACTCCTGTTCCTGTCTGCACAGCCAGGCCTCGATGCTGCCTGTGCCCTGTGTGGTATGAGGAACTCTTGTTCCTGTCTGCACAGCCATGGAGTGACTGTTAGTGTCTCTCAATCTCCCAGGTCACCAGTCAGGATAAGACCCCGGCAGTGATTAGGAAGGCTATGGTCAAACACAACCTGGACCGCGAGCGACCAGAAGACTATGAACTGCTGCAGAAGATCTCGGAGGAGAAAGGTAGGCCGTTTATCTTGGCTGTGACACTGCTGCCTTTGCTTTTCACCTGTACATGAGGTTGCAGTTGTGTGTGTGTGGGGTGCTGTGAAATTTTTCAAATAATGTTATCATCAACCCAAAGATTAATGCTGTTTAGGTTAGTGCCTAACCTGTTTAGTTCTCCAGTTATTTATGGCCTGTGATCTTGATCTAAGGAGATGTGCTGTTTTCGTCATTTATACGGAAGGGTATTTAGCTTTAGCGGTGCAGGTAAGGGACCCCCGTCAGAGGATCACCCTCCCCTGACGTAGCTGTCATGCCAGTTGCTGTCTCTACATGCATCAGACCTGACACCCCCTTGTGTGTTGGTCTGCCCCTGCAGAGCTGAAGATCCCAGACAACGCCAACGTCTTCTACGCCATGAACTCCACGGCCAACTACGACTTTGTGCTGAAGAAGCGCGGGTTCGCCCGCGGGGCGCGCGCCAAGCACGTGGCCAGCTCCACCCTGCCGCGCATGAAGCAGAAGGGCTTAAAAATCACAAAAGGCATCTTCTAAAGGACCTGCCCCCCCCCCCCTCACCATTGACCCACGTGCCCCGTGTCCCGCCTTTGACCCACGTGCCCCAGCCTCTCAGATCCACCCAGGTGCTTGGCCAGAAGACAAAACCACAGAGCGGGGAGGAGCCAATCACCTGCCGCTTAGTCCAGGAAACCGACCAATAGCCAGATGGAGGCAGGACCTCACTCCACTGAAATTCTGCTGTTACACAAGCAGGCTGGCTCATGCCCCTGAAGCCACTTTCTCTTCCCCCAATGGCAGCACCCCCTTGGAAACGGCTGCCATTGGATGAGAGGTTGGGGGTCACTTTCCCCCAGGAGCAGAAGAACAGAGTCCGGAGAGTGGGACGATAGGCAGTGTCGTACTGTGCATCGCAGTGCCTTCCAAAAACTCCCGCGGAAGGGGGAAGGTTTCTGACGATGACTGCTACCTTAAGGTGGGCGGGGACAGAAGCCTGAATAGGCCACACCCTCACCCCCCTGACTTTGCACGTTTGGGGCAATGCAGGCCCCTGTGGATCTCTGGGAAATTAATTTAGAAGTGGAAAACAACTGAATTTTTCGGCCATACTGGGAAGGGCATTATAAGGAACTTTCTCGCTTCTTTAGTCTTGTTATAACTGCGGTTATTCTTTTTTTAAAAAAAAAACAACCAAAAAAAAAAAAAACAAACAAAAAACATTCCTCCTCTGGTTGGTGCTAAATGACTAAAACACAGCAGCCAAACAGCCCCAGTTGAAGGTACAAGTAGAGGGGAAGAGGCAGGAGCTGCAGGGGGGGCTGATTCACAGAGATGGGGGGAGGGGGACTCTCTCATCACCAGGGATCCTGCAGAGTCCGATGATGACGGTTTTACCCGGCCTTGTCGCCATAGAGCCGTTCTGTGGCAGGAGGAAGCAGGTGTTTGTCAGGGAGCCCCGAAACCGTTTGATGGACACTCAGCCCACCCAATGAGCGCATCAGGCTTAGACAGAGAGACCACCCCCCCTCCTCAACCAGCCACAAGCTTGACGTAGAGCAAAGCAGATTCATGAAGCATATGACGGTTTTTAAAGTGTCAGGTTTCACTACATGTAGACTTGGAGCTTCTTCTTATAGCAGGTGGAAGGACACGCCCCCTGACAGCCTACTCCGCCCCCCCTGCCTTTTTTTTTTCATTGTATGGACACTGTGATTGGCTCCTGGCAGGGCCCAGGATGCCCCTCCCATGGGAGTGAAACGTAACGAAAACCAACACACACATGAACTACACCATTCATTATTTAATTCCACAAGTAAATAAATCCAAACAGAAAATGAATCTGAGCAGGATATTCTGAGTCACAAGTGGCAGAACGTGAGGAAGGGAGGGGGGTGTATGGGTTTTGTGTGTGAGACAGCATCTCTGCTAAAGATTGGTATTGTGCACGTGAAAAGGTGAAAGAACTAGGGGTGAGATGAAGCAAAGGAGTGAAGAGGTGTTCCTGTTTAACAGGAACAGACAAACTCAGACGGAGGGTCTACTCCACGCCCGCCAGTAGAAATGAATAAAGAATGTACAAATGAACAATAACAGCACTGTTAAATTTATAAATGTTGAGTGGCCATATTGATTAGCATGGAATTAGATTTAATTGGCTGAAATCCTGTGTTTGTGAGTAAATCAAACTTGTGTTGGGTAGTTATTACCTCAAGCAGAGTTGCTTTTGGGTTTAATATCGGTATACGGCATTGTGATGAAAAATGGGACCAATCAGGTAATTCTGTATCTTAGAGTGTATGACAGATGACCTCTGTGTAACCACTGACATACATATCAAATCATTCTGGATTTCCCCCCCTTTTCCAAGAGACTATGATACTGTCTTGTCCTTCAGCACTCAACCATGTGACAGAACACATAATGTTGGCTGCCCACAGTTTCACAGGCAGTGTTGAATTTTACTCCAGGCCTAAAGGTGGCGCCAAACAGCTCATTACCTAATTGAAACAGGAAACCCCTGCATGGTTGGTTCCCAAAATGTGTTCCATCATAATACGGCGATAGCCAAGGTGCCTCATTGTGGAGCTTTAGGCAGAATTGTGGTTTATCATTAAGGACTAAAGGTCACCCAGTATCCTGGACTTCTGTTGAGTGAAATTTGTTCAGTGTGTAACTGCAGATTTGGCTTATTGGTCGTTATTTGATTGGCTGCAGCTTCCTCTCTCCAATGTCAATCTCGGGCTAGGGAGCCAATCAGCTTGTTTGGAGGGAAGTCTGGGACTGGCCAGCGATTGGTGTTGTTGGGAACTGCATGTGTGTCTGTCAGAGGTACTGTGTGTTTGTGTATGGGTGAGGGGGGGGGAGGGGGCGAGAAACCTAAACCTTTGCCAAAGACCTGTTGTGGAACATGGGTACTGATTTACCTCTACACCTCCCAATGGCATCTCGCTCATCGCCTGTCTGGCAGCCGAATCGGACAAAGGCCCCCTCCGTTTCAAAAGGCCGCCTGGAGTCTGCTGCCATTTTTTTTCTGTTCAAAAAAGAGAAACAAAGAGTTTTCTAACAAACTACAGTCTTTTTCGTTTTGCGTTCTTTTTGTATTTTTTTTTCTACAAGAAAACAAAAAAAAAGTTCTTTATAACTTCTTTTTTTTGTGTGTGTCCTTGCTTTATTTATTGATTTGTACATAGTGTTTTGTGTAACATTGTATATTTTTCTTTCTTATGTAATTATAAATTAATATATATAAAATATGTACATATATATACAAAGTTTATAACATGGTCATTGTAGGTCCACTCGTTTTGGGGATACTGCCTGCTTTTCTGCTCTCCATGTTAGTTTAGCCTTTTGTATAATGGATTCATTTGTTACCCCTTTCATTCCTAAGTGCTGTTTATAAAGCTGAAGAGAAGAATCATCTAAATAAATGCCTACAGTGTGCTGCAGAAGCCTGCCTGCTTGTGCGAGTAATGATTACACCCTCACATTCCCGCCATCTTAAACCAGGCATTGGAAGTTAACATTTGTTTAGAAATATGTTAAATCTCCAAAAAAATGTTGGTCCCTTGTGAAGCTTGTGCTAATTTAATGTGCTTCGAGAAATCCAAAAATACAGGGTTTTTTTTTTTTTTGGTATGTGACCAGCAAAAGATGTTAGAGATCGAATGCTGACGTGAAAGCACGCCTATATACAAGCAAACACAAGATTCATTTGTTTTTATACAGCGTGAATAACTGATGTTTGGTACTTGCACACATTTCAGGTTTGAATGTGTATAACTACAGAATAATTGATTTTGAAGCTGACGTGCTGGATGTGGGCTGACCGGGGTCACACGAGTAAGTTGCTGCAGTTTTTTAAACTCACCACCGGGTGGAGTTATAGGACCCGAAATGCATCTGCAGAGCATCTCACAGCATTGAAATGGGTTTTCTACTGTTACCTTTTATTTCTGCAATTCATTTGTTGTTGGTGTAGTATTAATTAATCTTACGACATGACACTGTACTCCCAAAAAAGTGATTAAAAAAACAAAACGATGCACATATTTTAGTCTAGAATTTGAGTCAGAGTGATTTATAAATGATTAGTAAACTGACTAGCCTCTTTCCTGTGTCTACTTCAAACAAATTGCCGAATTTTAAATCCTTAAGGGCGGGTAGAGCAGTCAAACCTATAGTATAGTGAAAGTATTGTTACTTCCAATGGACTTTTGGATGGATTTATGGATTGATAGATGCATGTCGGGTGACATGGGCGCACAATGGTTACTGCTGTTGTTTCACACCTCTAGGACTGGGGTTTGGCTCTCTGTGTGTGGAGTTTGTTTTTTGCCCCATGTTCTCATGGCGAGTACTTGGAGTTCACTGCTTTCCCCCTAACAGTCTGTAAACATACTAAGGTGAATCAGTCCTGCCACATTATCCGTAGGGGTGTGTGCCCTGTGATGTGTTGGACCCCATCCCATATGGTTATTCCCTGTCTTGTGCCTACAGGCCCTGGACCCCCACCAACCTGCATAGGACATGCAGGTATAGCTATCGAGATGGATGAGGGCTCATTCCGTTCTGAAACATTGCATTGCTGTATAACTGCAAAAGGCTGTAATAGCTCAGTTTGCTCATTGCAAGATGTACAACTGTGACTTTGCCTTTCAGAACTGTTTTATTAAAAACAATGAAAGCTGTAGTTGCAATTTTCCAAAGAATGGATCTCAAACAACAAACAAATCGAGGGATATCTTATTAAGAACTCTGTCTGTTTTTTCTTTCCCGAAACAACACGGCAATAAAACGGGAAAAATAAATCTGCGTGGAAAAAATATGTAATGAGGGAGTGACGAAATGAGCTAAGTTTGCCTGCTGCTGAGTAACACTGTCCAGCTTACATCGTTACTACAAAAGTAGTATAGTATACTAAGGCTGACAACACCAAATTCTCAATTTCAGACTGGAAAGACCGAACAAATTTTATTTATTAAAATTGCTGCTTGTACTTTCAAAGAGAGGGCACACAGTATGGGCAATTTCCCACATGATTTTAGTATGCAGGAAAAAACTGGGAATAAACTCATATAGGACATTCAAACACACAGTCCATGTATTCATATCTTTATGGGGACTCTCCATTCATTTCTATGGTCATAACCCTAATCCCAACTACAGTATGACCTTAACCCCTAACCCAGCCCTACACTTAAGCACAAGTAACCAAACAACATGCAGACTGTTAGCTATTTCAGTTTTTTGATTACATTTACAGATATTTATGAAACTGAGGTTATCCTTGTGGGGACTGAAAAAAATGTCCCCAAGGTAAAAAGTTACAGGTTTTTGTCACATTATGGGGAAATCTGGTCCCCAAAAAGTAATAATTACAAAAATGTGTACATACACGCAAATTGATGCCATCTACCTGAAGGCTCAAAAGCCCACAGATGTGCTGAGGCCAGGCTTGAACCAGCAACCATCTGATCACAGGCGCAGAGGCTTGGCTCACTGGACCACATGCTGCCCGCAGAACCGAAAGAACCAAAATGGGTTCACGACCCTCTTCTTTGCCTTATGGGTAAAACGTGTGAGGAGATTAAAGTTGCTTTGTGTGTAGAGACGTGGCTTCTCAGGCATATATTATGTTAGCAGAGTGAAGGGCCTCACTGAGGGAGGGGTGCACCAGCCCCCCCATTCTTGGCCTCGTCATTCTCGGGGTCACGTTTTGGGTGATGCGTTGCCCAGTTGCCATGGCTCCCGCATCCCTGCTCAGCCCCTGGCTCCACTTGAATGATAACTCCAGCACCCTTTTGAGCTGACGCAGACTTGTGGCGCCATGGCGGGGGGGGTGGGAGTAAGGACCATGTAACAGGTCTGTTTCTCACGATTACACCCCCCCACCCTCCATGCCCCGCCATCTGCCTCGGACTCCTGGCTGTGTGCCCTCAGTCGTACGCAGCCTCTGTCCACACTTTCAATAAACCGAGTTTATTCTGGAAAGAAAACACAATTTCCCTATTTACTTGTATTTCTATCCTTCTACTGTACTCTTTAATGAAAGTATATTTAAGGAAACGCAAATAAAGGCAACCAGTGAAGGAATTTGATAATGAAAAGGTTTTCCAGATGTTTCTGCTATTAATCTTGAGAGTGGGACATTATCCAAACTTTAATCTTGTTCACTATGTGCAAGTCTATGGTTTTTTTTTCATTGTAGTAGGCAATAATTCCAATTTCCTTTGCCTTATCCAGATAACATATGGCTGGCTATATGACATAAAAATGTTACACAGTGACTTCTTGGCAGTAGGATTTTGTCCCAACTCTTTGATTAAGTATTTCATTATAATCTATAATGTATAGAGTGTATTGCCTATTATCATTGAATTGTTATTTTTATTCTGTGATGGGTTGGCACCCCATCCTGGGTCGTTCCCTGCCTTGTGCTCATAGCCCCCAAAAAGGCCCCGGCCCCCCCCCCCCCCCCCCACGACCCTGAGTAGGACAGGCAGTTACAAGAAATGGGTAGATGGATGGATGTTATTTTTTATCATTAAGATAAAGATGCATCTTAAATTTCAATTGTAGTATTCTATAGCGTGGGAACTATTTTTAAACTATATAAACTGTAATTGCTGTTATATTCTGAAAACAAAATATTACTATTAAATCATTGAAACCAAAATTATCAAACATATTATCTGTAAGATGATTGTAGATGAGCTAAGGAATACTGGTATTATAGGACTAAACACAGATTAACTGTAGAATTTAAAAGTTAAAATATTACTGCGTTGTCAAACCTTGGTCTTATACAGCCTGTTGTGTTTTTGTTACTGTCAGAGTATTTCCACTCAAAGGAATGGTTTACTTTTCTGGCTTTCAAGGCTGTGCGCGCGTGTGTGTGTGCATGTGTGTGTGTGCATGTGTGTGTATGAGCGGGTATACCTTACCTTATGGGGACACAATGTCCCCACAACGTGATGAATACCCATTTCTTTTCCTTTATGGGGACCAAATTCCTGAAATTATACAATTATACAATTATAGCTAACATTCACTGGCCGAAAAATCACACCACACCATTTACGTTAATTGTGTTGCCAGATTGGGCGTGTTTACACATTAAGAAAAATTTGATTGGATGATGCATTTACAAATTATGGTTGGATATGTTTTAATATCTAATTGTAATTCCGATCTGGCACCTCTGATCGATGATTGTTTCTCTACAGCCTTACAACAGCCACAAAAAAAGTTTCTTGTCTTTTAACTATTGAAACAAGCCTATTGAAGGCCAACTATCGAAAAGTATAATAATAAGTACTGAAACAGACCTGTCAGAGAAAAAACAGAAAACATATTTTTTCCATCAAGAGCGAGAGAACAAATATTTATTCACAAATGGTAAAGACAAGTGTGTGTGCCTAATATGTGGAGTGAGTGTTGCAGCTGGAAAGGATGCAGTGTGGAACGTAAGTTTACCACAGTTCACAAGAATTTTGAGCATGATTTCCCAGGTGGCAGTTGTCTGTGCTCTATGAAGGTGAGCAAGCTGAAATCTGGAGTGGACAGGCAGCAGTCATGAAGAAATCCCCAGCTGCTACAGCAGCGTTGTTTAAAGTGGCTCATCATTAGGCAAACAATAAGAAACCCTTCACTGATGGTTGATTTCTTAATGACTCTTGTGGCGGAGTCCTTAAGAAAGATCAAAAAAAAACGGCTTTGATGTATCTACTATATCAGAGGTGCTGCTTGAATACTGCTGTCAGTAGATGCAAAGAGGCAACTGAAGGAAGATGGTGATTCTGTGAACAGAAGCAATGCTGCCCAGATGCCATTTTCATTAGAATGATATTTGAAGATTTTTTTGATATTGTAAACTTTGAAAACAATCACCAAAGGAGTGGACGTGTATAAGAACGTAAGAGATTTACAAAGGAGAGGAGGCCATTCGGCCCATCGAGCTTGTTTGGGGAGAATTCAACTAATAGCTTAGAGTTGTTAAAATCTTATCTAGCTCTGATTTAAAGGAACCCAGGGTTTTAGCTTCCGCTACACTAGCAGGAAGACTATTCCATTCTCTAACTACACACTGTGTAAAGAAGTGCTTTCTCAAATCCATTTTAAAATGTTTTCCTGCTAATTTCCACCTATGGCCACGAGTTCTAGTATTTAATGATCAGTGGTCATTGTTAACACACCACAGCACACAGTGTGCAACAACGAAATGTGTCCTCTGCATTTAACCCATATGTGACTTTCATGACATAGCAGGGGGCAGCTAATTCAGTGCCCGGGGAGCAGTGCTTGGGGACGGTACCTTGCTTAGGGTACCTCAATGGTGACTTGCTGGTGGGGGATTTGAACCTGCAATCTTTCAATTACAAGTGCGCTTCCCTAACCATCAAGCCACCACTGTCCACATTTAAGCTAATATTGAAGTGACTATTTGGTTGAACAGCATCCAGACCTGTTAGAATCTTATATACCTGGGTCATGTCCCCCCTTTATTCTCCTTTGCGTGAGGCTGAACAGATTCAGCTCAGCTAACCTCTCCTCATGAGACATTCCTCTAAGACCAGGAATCATTCTCATAGCCCTCCGTTGCACCCTTTCCAAGGCAGCAATGTCCTTGTTAAGGTATGGTGACCAAACCTGCACACAATATTCTAGGTGGGGTCTTACCAAGGAATTATATAATCGTAGCATCACCTCCCGTGACTTAAACTCCACACACCTAGAGGTGTAACCCAACATTATATTGGCCTTTTTAATTGCTTCCCCAATGTATTGAAAAGCTATTTTGTTGAGAATAATGTGGCATTAAAGGAACTGGTTTCGATAACAACAGATGAATGTTCAGCTATGACAGGAAGACAAAATGGGTTTACTGCCCTCTGCAAAACAGACCCTGATTTTCCCAGTGATGCCTGATTCACCCCTGATTTTCTTGAACTATCATTGCATCATCCACCAGCACACTATCTGTGCCAAAGTCATGGGTCTTTAATCATGTCCTGAAGCCTGTGGTTAAGATAATAAATTCGATTTGGGCAAGTGCCAAACAGCATTGAATTTTCAAATCAGAATACCATCAGAATACGGTGAAATTTTGCTCAGCAGAGGCAAAATCCTCCATTTTCCACACTTCTTGTGGAAGCAAGGCACGAGGATACCATACTGTTGTCTGACAACTTTCACTATCTTGAGATCACAACTTATATTTTCACCAGTGAACTCACAAGTTTAGCAGCTTAATTAGCTACACATCATCATCGACCAACACATTTGACTTTACTTTGATCACGGACTGTCACAACTTTTGCTAAGATCAGAAGTTAATTTCCACATGATCTTGAGAGAGCTTATTTTATTATATCGAGATCACGAAAAGCCAGGAGAACGTTTGGGAAGAAAAAATGATGATGAGTGTCTTCTCTGGACTTAGGCAGTAAATTAAACATAGCGTGTGAGACTGTCGATGTGTTGGCATCCTGCTCAGGGTGTCCTGCTGCCTGACAGAAGCTTGAGCCCCCATACTCCCCTATGCTGCTCAACAGGGGTGTAATTAGAATGGTGAGGGGATGGCAAACTATTTATG
>JAODLC010000123.1:24951866-24973101 GCA_026781145.1 Hippopotamyrus pictus | reverse complement strand
CCTGCGCCCCCCCCCCCCCCCCGCCTTCCCGCTGCTCATGGTTGGATCCATGTAATAGATGTGAATCCTGTGTAATGGGTCCCTCTGCCCTCTATGTGAATTAATAAATACTGTATATATAGGGTTAGTGTAGGTCACTGGAAGGAGATGGGACAGGGATCTGTATAATACATATATATGTGTGTGTGTGTATAATAACCACGTTGGTGTCAAGTAAACGCAGTAGCTCTTGTAGTTCAGAGGGGATGATGCACTGCTCCCTGTGGATGTACAGCTGTCTGCACTGCATTTTACTTTTATAACCACCCATCTGAATCTTGCACTGCATCGCCACGGCGACTTGGGCCAGACGTGCGCAGCGGCAGCAGGGGGTGCGTCCGGCTGCCAGGCAGCTTCCACGCGAGCTGCGAGCATTTGAGACGGTCGCCGGTAGTGAAATGCGCTTTGGGTGATAAATAACAAACGCGTTGCTTCGCCCTTGCAGGTTTAATGATTCACCAGACATTCTTCCCTTATTGCCCGCGATATAAAAAGCTGCCATCATTAGCGGTGGCCTCAGGGCTAATGAGAGTAAGGGCGTGCACCATGTTGCCCCTGTGTGCGAATCACCGCGTGTCTAATTCTGCATGCATGTAATTAAATGCGCAAAAGTGCAGTTAAAGCAGCCATTATATGAGAGGTTCCTCCCTCGAGCGATTTTTATCTTCTTTGTTACCTGAGTGCATGTTATTTGCTGTAAACGGATATTGGGGGGTGGAGGGACGAGACTGGGAAACATGGGATGTAAAAAAAGGGGCGAGACCCCACAGGAATTTACGCCGCCAGCCTCCCCGTGTCTCCAGGGATGACCTAGTACCTGCTCCTGACAGAAAGACAAAGGTTCTCTGGCAGGGAACCATACTAAGGTCATATGAAGGTCAGTTAGTCAGCTAGCTGACCAGGCCTGACTCCTCAGAGGGGCCTCACTCACCAGACAGCCCCCCCTCCCCCACACCTCTTGAAGTTGGAGTTGGACCGGCAGTAATGAGCTTGCCCCCATTCCGCAGTGCCCCAATCTTTTGAAGCTCCCCTCCTCTTCTCTGGGGACTGATGCTGTGTTCCATTTACCTTGGAGGTCGGAAGTTGGAGCTGGGAATGACATCACACCCAAGTTAACTGCGTTCCAGTACAGCAAGTCAGATGGCCATTAAGCAATACCAGGAAACAACAGGATTTCTCGCTTAGTCAGACAACTTTAAGATTTAAGGTACCCTAGTTTAAATGGCCTTCGTCTTCATTCACTTGCATTTAGCCTAGACTGCCTTAAATCCAACAAGTTATCCAGCTAGGCAAGAAATCCTGCTTTGTGAAACAGACCCCAGTTCTAGTCAGGTTTATTGTTAGCCATTGTTAGCCATTGTTAGCAATAGCTGTTGATAACTACACAGGCAGTATTTTACACCGTAGCAAAATGTCCATAGATAGCGGTTGGACACAACTGTGTGTACAACTGATTGAATGAGCCACAAATAAGATATAAGTGCTAATACACAGTATATCACTACAGCTTTCACGACTGTTGACAAAGGGAGCAGCCATCTTGAATTCCGAAGTGCAGGTTTTAGAGGTGCCTCTGACTTCATGGGGTGTTCCAGTTGGAGTATTGGACTACTGACCTTAAATGGAGCGCAGCAAGAATGTAACTGTCCTCTAATTTAACTTCAAGGCTAATTTCCCCCGAGGTCATTTAGTAAACACTTGGATAACACTGCTTTGAAACAAAGACGCATGTCATGTCCTTCAAATACATTTACTGTAAATACACCATATAAATAAAGACAGGACCACAGTGTATAAAGAAAAACTTTATTTGTACCAAAAATATTGAGGTTGTAGTGCATTATTTACATAGTAAATATGATAACTGGGTTTAAAAAATGTATAAGAAACCAGGATTGTTAACAAAAATACATGTCTCCAGGTAAGATTACAGTAACTGAGTGTTGTACATGACGTCTTGTCTTTCACAAAGGATATAAGTCCATGGTAAAAACTACCAGTACGGAACAAAAAAGACAAGACCCCCCCCCGCCCCACACACACACACACACACACTTACGTCATTTACACCAAAGGATCACAGTTATGACAGGGTATCAACAGAATGTATGATGTCAGTGGCCAGCACTGACTCACAGCATCACCAATCAGTTACAGAGCTCTACTTTACGACCGGCCATTAATCCGAATAAATGAATTAGTACACACAATACTACTGGCTTTGTCCCGATTTATGAAAAATTGACAGTCACAGTTCAGAAGCCTAATTCTTTCCAGCTACGCTACAGATGTAAAATCAATATCTCATCCAGCTGCCTTCCTGTAAGCCAGGCACTGACCTGCTTTGCTGACCTTTGTTAACACATCTGTCCGTTCTGTTTACTGCCTATAGGAATTTGTCTGTGGACCACAGCTCCCAGTAGGGAGCAAAAATGTGGACTGTCTGGCAGAGAGTTGGGAGGGAGCAAAAATGTGGACTGTGGCAAAGAGTTGGGAGGGAGCAAAAATGTGGACTGTCTGGCAGAGTTGGGAGGAAGCAAAAATGTGGACTGTTTGGGATCCCTGAGGACCAGGTTGGGAACCAGTGCTACGGATAATCTTATGCTTTAGTTTAAGAAGTTCAGCTGACACACGTTAGTTTAATTAGCTGAAAACTGTTGTGTGGTTAAGGACCTGGCAGTTGCCGGGTGAAATCCCAGATTTATAATTAATGCTTCAACAAAAGTATATCAATTGATTTAAAAGGTGTTCTCATTTGTAATTTGATGCTGAAGTTTTAAAGAAATATTCTTTCAAAGTCTATGGTACAGTTTTGTGACGTTTCAGGCTGCTACTTTGTGAGAAAAAAAAAAGCGTAGTTTAAAATAAATTTTACAGTAAATGAGGAGGGTCGTACAAGCTCAAAGATAAATTAGCAGTTAGCTGCCCTACCATTGTCACTGGAGTGTGTGTTTGAGACAGTTTAACTTTTTTAATTGTCAAGCTGTTGTTCTGTATAATCAACAGACAGAGCAAACAAGATACGAGACACTGGTACTGCAAGAAAATGTGACTCGAGATTCACACTTATCAAATGACTATATTAATTTGTCAAAATTAGGAGCGAGAAATGATTTATGCACTAAACAGGCATGTTTGTACCTGCTCTGATTTGGTAGTGGTCGGGGAGTGGCCCTGAAACAGCATACTGATACACTGGCTTTTGAGGTATCTGAACCCAGATCCAAGTTCCCCTGAGGAGTTCAGAATGTAGTCATATTTAGTTGGTGCCTGAAAAAAAAAATCTGTTTCGACTAACTCTCCTGGGTCGTTTTACTGCATATACCTGGTATTGAAACTTTGACCAGAAGCACTATGTTCACTCCTACAAAATATTTAAAATGCTTGGCCCAAACGAGACCTGAAAGGTTTAAATATTTCAAAGATACAGCCCAAAGTTTGGCCAGTCACAAAACATACATTATTCATACACTTTCCATCATATATACAACATTCGTAACCCCCCCCCCCCCCCCCCCCCCCCCCCACGCAACCCTGTTCTGAAAATGTTATTTTCATGGCTTTGGTCACATTTACTGGGCACCTCTGATGTGAGCTGGCACTGGTCTGCCTTAAATTTTCACCAGTTATAAATATGTTTCCCAGTAAGACGCAGAGTCTTTGTCCTGGCGTGAGTTGAAGGGGTTAAAAATCCCTCGCAGTGATTCTCTGAGTATAGCGACCAGGCTTTAAAGGCGAGGGTGTCTGTGCTGTGCTCGTGCTTCGTGGGTTCGGCCCCCGCCACGCCGATGCCATCAGTAAGCGGACGAGGCACAGTCGAAGAAGTCCATGCCGATGCTGCGGGGGTATCCCTCCAAAACACCTCCCTCCTTCGGGTCCACCTTCCAGTACTGCTTTCCGCTGAGGAAGTGAGCGTACCCTGTCAGGAAATGGGGAAACAAAAACCAAGCTCAGGGTCGGCCGTTTAGACCGTGGGCTCCACGGTGGGGCCGCGAAGTGACCAGTGATCGCACACTTTACCGCAGGAAGCCGGAGCCCTTGTTTGGCTCCCCCCTGTGGCAAGCGCTGGAATTATGGAACGCATCCACACCTGGGGTGTTTCCAGATATCTGAAGTACACCAGTGAATTAGCAAATGACTGTCATGGAGAACCAGAGCATTGCCAAGAATTTGGGAGATGAATGACTGCTTTGGCTGGTAGCTACGTCTGATGACATGAAGGAAAAGCAGATTGGAAACAACTCGACATTCCAGCCTAAAAAAAAGAAGTCAATGACTTGAATAAATTTGCAGAACACTCTGGATAGTGAATGACCTTTTGTGTTCAAAGACCATTGAATCCTATCATTTCAGGCCACTGTTATTGTATTTGTGTTGTATATTATTGTAAGTATTTGAGAGTCAGTCAAGATTTACAATTTGGAGTGTGTGGCATTTAGGCTTCCATGAATGAGCCAGAAGCATGGTGGAGGGTGTTACCGCGCGCTTACCGTATCGATCCTGGAAGGCGGCGTCGATGTCCCTGGGCACGCCCCGCCAGTCCTGCAGGCTGCGTGGCCGAACATCCTCCACACGGTTTCCCAGCGGGTCGAACTGCCAGTAGCTGCCGTCCTTGAAGAAGTAGGTCTTCTGCTCCTTGCCCCGACCCCCCGTGAGAGCAGCCTGGATGTTGGAGACGGGGAGGCCCAGGCTGTTTACCGGGTCAGGTCCCGTTATTCGCCGCTCGCCGTCATACACCCAATAGCTGTGACCTGTGGGGGGTCCACAGATGCCAGTTAGTTCTGAGAGTATTAATTAACTGTTTTCTTTTAAAATACAAGGTGTCCACTAAGGGCAGGATATAATCCTAGTTTTCCTTTGTATTTGCTTACATTGACAAATATTTATTAAAAGAATATGGTACGTTAAATCAAATTTTGATTTCTGCATTGATTATATTTCCTTCCTCAAGAGGGGGGCTGTAACTGAGTCATCTAATCAATACTGAGTTCAGTTCCAGGCATTTAAATGGCGCTTGGATTAAAACATGAACAAAACTGACATAACTATTAACTAATTAGCCAAAATAGCTCCCAAGTAAACCTTTAAGCAACATATCTTAGTAGTGAGGAATCAAGTAGCAAATCACAACTTCAAATAAAAACTTGAGCAAAAACCTTGAACTGGTAAATAATTGACTAAACTATAATAGATAAATATCTAATTGATATCCAAGATGAATCATTTATTGTCTGTAAAATAATAAATCACCGCATGGACAAGATGTCTGATATTGCTGTCTAAGGGTATCGTGGCACCTCGGAAGAACCAGATGTTCCCCGCCTTGTCTTCAAAGGCAGCGTCGATGCTTTCAGGGATGCCGTTCCATTGGCGAGAGGCCAGCGCGGGGTACCCCGCCTGCAAGCGCCCGTCACGTATGCGCCACACGTAGCGGGACCTGAAGAAGAACAGCTCACCGCGGATCATGGACACGGCGTCGAAGTCCGACCTGCAGGCATCTGGCTGCGAGGGGAAGTGAGGAAGACCCTTTAATTAAGGAACCTCAGTTTACACATGCCACTCTTTTGTGCTGTTGTGTGAATAGTAATGAGCACCGTAGTTAACCCCTCCCACTACTTGAGACTCACGTTAGTCAGGTCATGTGACTCGGTCTATGGTAAGAGCTGATGTGAAGTGTAGGGCAGACTAATGGCTAAATAAACAGAAGTTACCGTGTGTGGCCAAGGGGGCGGGGCCATACTCACAATGTTAGAGATCTCATTGGTCTCTGGCGGTGGGGTGGATGGTTTACGGGGGCCATACAGGTACTGGATTCCCTGTCTGTCATCGTCGCTTAGCTCCAGGGGGTAAGAGAAGCTGTAGAATGGTGACATGACGGATCCGGGCTCCAGCGAGTGCTGCAGGCCCAGAACGTGGCCGAACTCATGGGCGGCCACCTGGAGCAGGTCCGTCCCTGAGCGGAAGGGGTGCAGGAGACGCCACAGTTACGGGAGGCTCAGGGATATACAGGGTGTAAGGGAGGCTCATAAGAGAGGCACATAAGGGAGACTCATTAGGGAGGCTCATAAAGGAGGCACATGAGGGAGGCTCATAAAGGAGGCACATAAAGGAGGCACATAAGGGAGGCTCATAAGGGAGGCGCATAAGGGAGGCTCATAAGGGAGGCGCATAAGGGAGGCTCATAAGGGAGGCTCAGAAAGGAGGCTCATGGATCCTTACAGGTCACACAACCTCACTCTCCTTCTCACCCATGCTGTTGCCTACTGTCCAGGTCTCGTCATAGTCGAAGTGAATGTCGCCCTCGCGGTGGGTCCTGGGAAAGAAGGCGTGGGCCAGGATGCCCCCCGGCCCGTCGAAGGGTAGGTTGTCTCCATGCCAGTACCTGTCAATCAACCACAAAGGGTAAAAAAAAAAAAATCATTTTCTTCCTCTGCTAGCTTCTGTTTTTCTCTCGCTTTGCGGAAGAAATGAAGTGTGTGTTGTCAGTAAGACAGAGTAATGGTATTAGGACGTGTGGTTGAGTACCCTGCACACAAACATGCATATGCACATATTGGACATTAGGTGGCATAGTGGTTAAAGACACTGCCCTGAACATTAGTGAAAATCCCAGTGAGAGGCCTGATGTACAGGGGGGGTGCTAAAAAATTCTGCCCCCTCCAGCCCTCCATACTTTATATACTTGCATAATTTTACATAATTAAGAGCCCCTGTGGAGTGCTGGTCCCCCTGAATCTGCCCCTGCTGTTCTCCCACTGCCCTATCTATGGCAAGATGATATCTATGGTAAGATGATATCTATGGCAAGATGATATCTATGGCAAGATGATATCTATGGCAAGATGCTTAATCTAAATGGCTCCAGTGACATATATGTATAGGTAAACATTCAGGGAAGCACATCAATAGAAGACGGGCGAAGGTCCAGTGTGGTTATTGTACCTCCTCTGCTCCCGGGCCGCAGTAAAAATCACTGTCTTTACTCATAGAAGAACAGGAAGGGACACATGAAAACCAAAGAATTCCTAAGTGCTTACACAAACAATCTTCATTATCATTATTGAATAGTATATATTTGTATAAAAGTGCAAAATTAGGCTGAAAATCATGAATTCAGTGTAATTTTAATACTCTGTAGTAAGAATAGATGCTTGTACGGGCTTGGCGATGTGAGTCGGCTGGCCCGGGTTGAGGAATCCGCCAGGCTCCCTGTGCGAAGCTGCTGTCCACCAGCACGGAACCGGCACCGTCGGTGCGGCGGCAGGAAACATGCCAATGACTCTGCAGGCCGATTAGTGGGGGGGACCCGGAACGAGGGAATAAGGCCTGAGGGGGTGGCGGTGATGGCATCTGAGGGGTTCGATAAGGGAGGTAATGAACTGTAAAGTGGTTCATTAAAAGTACAAAGCCCCCATTTCCCCGCCCTTTCTGGGTTTGCCGGTTCACAACCCTGGTGGTCTGCTTGACTGGCGGAAAAATGAAAACAAAGGGGTAGCTGAGGTCCTTCGGTTAACACCTTCATTTCATTGCTCTTTCCTGTCGTTTTCCTCCCTCTGAGGAGCGAAGTAATCAGAAACAGATAGAAATGCCTTCAGAAATGGGAGGGGGGGTGGCGAGGGGATCAATACTGTGTCCCTTTGCCTGCCCAGTAATCTACTCTGCTGCATTTCTGACGGACAGTGATTTATAATTACAGAGAATCCCACAGTGTTACAGCGATGATTTATAATTACAGAGAATCCCACAATGTTACAGCGATGATTTATAATTACAGAGAATCCCACAGTGTTACAGCAATGATTTATAATTACAGAGAATCCCACAGTGTTACAGCGATGATTTATAATTACAGAGAATCCCACAGTGTTACAGCGATGATTTATAATTACAGAGAATCCCACAGTGTTACAGCGATGAGTCTGACTCGCTCTGTGGTCCTCAGGGCTGTTACTGTTCTCGCATTTTGCCATTTCGGAGTTGCAGTGGTATATTTGCTCCTCACCTATCCCTAAAGATAACAGTGTCCCTTCTGTGCAAAAAAAGCAGCTAAAGCTCCCGCCTCTCATGTTTTTTAATCCCTCTTAAATCCTTAACCAGCTCCTGTCGTTGCCTGTTTAAATTGCGGCTTTCCTTTCGCCTGAACGTACACTCTCTAGGTGCTGACTGATGCCGCCGCACTTGTAATTACACGGCATAGTATCGTAATCAGTCATATGCGATCTGCAAAAGAAATCCATTCGCATCAAACGAAAGGCATTCAAATGAGCTTAGAGACATCTGGCATCAGGCAAATTCCAATCTGCCAGAAATTATAGTCTTTGTGAGGGGAAAGTAAGTCTTTGTCATTTATGTTTCTGATGAACCTACAACCTCAACAGATGCTGTTCCTCCAGCCACCGCAGTTGAAATAAGTTTGCACGTTTCAATTTGTAAAAAAAAAAATAGCATGTAAACAACGAAGGCTTGCTAAGAGTCATGTGATTGCTCTTCACAGTGATGTAAACAGACTTGTCTGTGAGTTGGGCTAGGGCCCAGTAAACAGCCTGTTTAATGGCACTAATGATAACTTGTGGTCACGGGATGGTTTACACGTTTGTAATCAACACGAAGTCCCTTGTTTACTTTGCCCACGATTGGCCGTGTATGCACGGGGCTCCGTCAGGTGGCCTCTGCATAAATGGCTGTTTTGCAGTTGTGTCACTTGTTTACCCATAGATGCCTGATAGGTGCTTTCTGTTGTGTGTAATGCGCAGGTTCAGAGGTGTGTAATTGGCGACCCGCCGGGTCTCCCACACGACACCGCTCCCTCTGACCTCGTGAAGTCGATTATGATGTCGGCCCGGCCCCCGTGGACCTCTCTGAAGTTGAGAGGGGTGACGTCGCTCCAGACGCGCAGCGCCTCCTGAAGGACGTGTCGCACCTTGTCCTCGCTCATCTGCCAGGGAAAGCGGACGATCCTGGGAGGTGATGCATACGTATACAGTTGAAGCTGTGCTTCACCTGTGAAAACTTCGACACGAGAGCCGATTCATTCTGGGGGGGGGGGTATTGGCAACACTGAAAGGTTCATACAAGAAATCCCATGTTCCCAAAAGGTCGGAGTCCCCGTGGACACAGATATGCAAACGTCCACCAGACACCCAAACACCAAACACAAGTCTGCCGGCCCATAATCCCTTTCTTTCATTCACCAACTTGCTTTCTCAGTATGAGACTCTGAGCACCACATAATAATAATCCCAGCTGTCCCCCATCTAACCTGCAGAGGGGCAGCTAACTCTGCAGCACAGGCTGGGGGGGTTGGCTGTTCAAAATGAGAGTCAGCTGTCTGATTAAGCCCTGTCAGGCCTCCGCTAATGCCTGCCGTCACAGGTGATTGAAATGGTGTAACGTGTGCTGAACTTGCAGCATGAGTGACTCAGGGGGTAAAACAATAAGGAGCTTCATTGCCAGGCCAGCATGTTAGCATTTAACAAGCCTGATGCCTTTACGTTCTGCCATATGGAGGTGTAACAGGCAGAGTTTCTGTTTCACATCTCTTCATACTAAACAGGCAAACCCATTAATTCCAAGGTAAATTCTTTGCTTGTTTTTTCTATCATTTTTGATGTTTATTTATACGGAAAAATGCATCAATATGATAATAATCATATTATTATTATTATTTATTAGTAGTAGTAGTCGTCCCTTTTGTACCCCATGACCTGCAGTCATCCCACCCCCCACTGTCAGGGCTGGTCCTGGGACGTCGGAGCCCCATATTTCTGCCCTCTGTCCTTGTCCCAGGTCAGGGGCCCCTCTCCCCTGCGAGCCCGGGCAGGTAGCTTGAAGGGGCCGGGTAACCCTATCGCTGTCTGAGCCCCCCCACCCCCACCACACCCCCCGGCATGGCGTGCCGGGACAGAGCCACCCGCCGACACCGGCGTGGTCTTATTAGAGACAGCGGGGGCCCAGAGAAGAGCCCTCATTACAAACCGGAGCAGAAAGGACACCAGGCCCCCCCAGGCCTTCCTCTTCAGCACAAAGCCGTAAAAGCAGGTTTAAGGGAGAGGTACCTTCCTTTCCCCCTGCCCCCTGGGGGTGTCTCCTTTGTTTGGCTTTCGGGGGCCCGTGTCAGATTTACCGTGGCTGCATGACTTGGAAGACGTTATGACAGTCAGTGGACGGGGGCTCTGGGGCTCAAAGCAATTCATATGGCAGACAAACCCCATGTGGGGGGTGAGGCTCGGAGTGTCATCTTAATGAAGACGCCCCCCCCCCCCCATAAAATTATGAGTGACGTAAAAGCTCATGGATGCTCCAAACCAAAGGAACACATTCGCTTTGTATATCGGCTCCCATTAACATGCCGGCTCAGGATAACTATGACCGGGCTTGAACTTCGAGTGCAGGCCTTACTTGTAGCTGAGGTCGGTCTTGTCCCAGCGTCCCCCGAACAGCACGAAGCGCCGCTGCCGTCGCCGCTGTCCCCTCCCGTGGGCCCTCGCCTTCTCCGCCGCCTCGAGGACCTCACGCGCGGTGTAGTCTGGCACCCCACAGCGGGGCCGCCTCCACACCTCAGAGCCATTTCCGGGGGGGGCCCCCTTCATGTCGAAGGCCTCCTTCGCTGTGTCCTGAGCATGGACGGGCCACCCCCTCTTTTTGTCCGGGTACAGATGGGACTTCTCCAGCCATCCCTGGGGAGCGGCGAGAAGCCAACAGCATCTTACGGGGTCTGACGTCTATATTTTCACATATTTTTGAAATTGAAGGCCAGCTGTACAATACAAAACACTGCGTATCCATATTTTAAATCTCTTTAAGAAGCAACAAACAAACCCAACATAGCAGCATATTGTTGTACTTGGGTATGTAATATTTATGCAAACGCAGATGTTTTTGGGCACGTCTAACCCTATCTGTCCTTTACAACAGAACAAGAATCTGAGCTGAACGGGTCGTTTAAACACTGGTCGAAAAAGTTTACTATAGTAAAATCTACCAATAACCACAGTCATGGAAAAACACTAATACCAGCTGAAGTTCAAAAGAGGTTTTGTTTGTACTGTACCCAGTATATTATGGGGTGTTTTTGTTTTCTCCCTCTAAACTACATTTATGTGACATTCGTGCTGGTATAGACCTTGCCTGAATGAACAGTGTAGTTTTCATAACCTCTCTACCTACTCTTTAATTAAGAAGTGACACTTCTGTGGGATGGACATAAACTCTGTGACATTCCTGCATGTGCCCCCCCCACCCCCCACAGATTCTGGTTGAGTTCTCCTGTGGTAAGTCTGTGTTTGTAGAAAGACGCCGTCTGCCAAGATGTGACAACGTGTGGTAAACAATACCCATAAAAGCAGTTGTCTGGGTGTATGTGTGTAAATACAGACTCTGTGACCCTCTGTGTTGGTTCATCGAGAGACGAGCACTCTAAGAGCCTCCTGTCATCGGAGGGAGACGCCGGGGGCACCGTTCAGGCCGAGTGACGCTCCTCATGTTTGTCGCGGTGGATGCTTTTCTGGGATATGAGACCTCCGATTTTCACAAGGAGACCACAGACATACGGACCTTTTTTGAGCTAGTCAACTTTGCTTTCAAGATGAACATATAACAAGCACAGTATCTAATCCAGCGCAACACAGAGGCAACTGTTAGGATGTGCCCCCCCAGCACGAGAAGGATTGCAGCCTGGAAAATGAACACGGAAATTGCCATGTAAATCCTTTGGACCTCAAAGTTGTGCTGCTTAAATGCGTGTTTATGTGCCCCCGCAGGGTGGATAATTTCACTTCATGGGGGTATATTATCAATCCAGACAATTTTGAGTTGGAGTGAGAGTTAATACTTCACACTCAAAATATCAGATCAGATTACTTCTGCCCCAAATAAGAACCATGAGCTGACGCGGGTAAGGTTTTTGGGGCATAAACAAACCTGTAAGAATACCCAGAATTTAAAGATCATGGGATTGACTGGCATGGACTCTTTAAGTACCACACAAAACACCAAGGGCTCCAGGTGTAGACTGATCATCGATTAAAAATGATTACAAAACCTCCAGGAATTCAATCTCAACCACAGTGAAATCCCCATGTATAAACATTGACCTACATTCAGACCATAAGCCTTCTACTAACCTCAAATGTTACCTTACCTCACCCTTTGATGATCTAAATCACGTGCAGTAACACTGACACTCATCTAGGGGCTGCTATGGGGTCTCCAGTATGAAACAGTTAGTCGTCACTTTGGAACAACAGCTTCTTTGATTCTGGCTTGGAGTCAGAGCGTTCTGGAGCGTGACGGTTCTCAAACAACAAAGCAAATTAAGAACAGAAGGCAGGTCGTCACAGAATTTATAGCTGAGAGTTCAAATGCTCACGAATGCCAAACGCAGGGGATTAAACTTTGGCCCTGGCTCTGAATGTTCACCACTGTGGGGGGGGGGGGGGGGATGAGAAATAGGACCCCAGGAAAAGGTGTTTGAAAAGCAAGAGGCCTTTTTCGCTCTTGTCAACAGTGAACTAGATCCGCTGGGGCTCGTCTGGAGCTTGACAAGTGAAGCTGACAATGTGAGTGCAAGACAAAGGTGAACAATTTCCCCGTGCGGGACCGTCTGACCGCAGCCCTTGGTCAGTGATGCAAGCGGTTATAACACCCACTTGTGCGTCCTTGAAACATCCTTTCCATTGTAACATAATTTCAATATTTCATTTACTTTTAAATTACTTATATTCTCCACAGGCATATATTACATGCTGTAATACATAGATTTTAGGAAATATATCAAGTAAACATTTTGAATAGATGGCTTTCCATTCTAGTTTGAAAAGGAGGATATACTGGAATGTTGGTGCTCTGGAGGGTGGGTCATAAGTCAAATCCAAAAGTACACAAACCTGCCCTCCACATGACCTTCTGAGGCCAAAAGTGACCTTGCCACAAATCCACAAATGAGGGATTAGGGGTGAAGTAAAAGCACATTGAAAAGAGAGCAGTTTTACCGCATCTGAATCGCAATTTTATTGTATCTGGGTTTAAAACCCCCAAAAAGATCTCTTGTAAAATGATCGGTGTAAATTATTTTAGTTGAGTATCTGTTTAATGGCAGATTTCACATCATAAGCAAAGTATGAAAATGTTCAATGACAACCCAATCCTGATGAAAGAGCATTCCTGCTCACGGACACACAAGGGAGCTGTGAATTGCAGCTGAGAGCTTGACTGAGATAAAAAAAAAAAAAAAAAAACAGGATAACCCGTTCACCTTTGTTTGGATTAGCTAGAGCCAAGGATGCATCACCATGTGGATTTATCTCCTGCTAGCAGTACATTTCTACCAAAGGTTGCCCCAGTAAACCTGCGAGCACCTTGACAGATAGTGCCAACTTTGACGCACCCAGCAGTTAGTCCAGTATCTTGGGTCTCCACTCCAGTTGACCGGCGGAGGACTGGAAATGAACCAGTTGACTGATGTCCTTTCCAAGCCTTATTCCTGAAACTATAAATGCTCCAACATTGTACAATGCCTTGGGGTCCGTGCCAGTGATAGACTTCCAGGAGATAACACTGCCCATATGAGTCTAAACATCTCTGCACTGATAATATATCTGATGTAATTCCTGAGTCACATCCTTCTCACGTATGTTTGCAATTCCAAGGTAATTAAAAAGTACATGTGCTTTGGATTTCCGGGTTAACTGAGAGATCTACTCTCACTCTGCACATCATTGTTCACTGTCACCATGGGGAATATTACGCACTAGAAATTGTCTGCACTGATGAATTGGACAGCCGAAAGGAGACTCCCTGTTTTAGGCTACCAGCCTCCTCTAGGTACATATGTCATGTTATCAATCACACTGGATGTCTTCACCTATCAAGTATTTTACATAACTAATACCCATGTTATCTTGGTGACCAGCATAACTGCATGAGAGATTTTTAAAGTGGGGGGGGGGGTTCAAAACAGTGAGCAAAAGCCATGCTTGATAAGGCATTTGG
The DNA here is from genome assembly GCA_026781145.1 of Hippopotamyrus pictus. Taxonomy (NCBI): domain Eukaryota; kingdom Metazoa; phylum Chordata; class Actinopteri; order Osteoglossiformes; family Mormyridae; genus Hippopotamyrus; species Hippopotamyrus pictus. Next base: position 24,959,073 of record JAODLC010000123.1, on the reverse strand, counting down.
CACAATTTGGGCTAATGATTTAATATACTAAACATTTTGATTGACACTGGCCTATGTATAATCATTGTTATTTTGTTGTCTGATACGGAGTTGCCAATCACCCACGAACAGCCTATTGGACAACAGCCTATACAATAGATAGCCTTCTCTACAGCGTGTACAATGTGATTAAATTTACTGAGCCCCAGTATTGTCACGCCTAGCTCCGTACGATCCTCGTGTGTGCCACGCCCCCTCATTACCTCGTGTTAATTCCTAATTGTCATCACCTGTTTCCTGTTCCTCTTGGCTTGTCCTGTGCATTTAGTCCGCGTCTCAGTTAGTGTAGCCCAGATCAGTCATTGATGTAGTGTTGTATCGTTCGTTGTTGTTCTTCCCCGTATGCTCCCTATTTTGGAATTAAACCCCGTTTACCCGTCAGTCCGGCTCCCTTCGCCTCCTTTCCTGCTCACCCGCTCCACAACGTGACAAGTATACTGTAATGCTACCTATTTTGTGATGACACATTTATAGATTTATTGCTTTATTCTAACAGGAATAGTTTCACATTAGGCCAAACTCAGATGAAGTTTGTTGTGGTGACATAAATTGGTCTGTCTGAGATAAGGGAGAATTGATGTTGATAAATGTATTCAATAAAGGGTTGGTATAGGTTAAATAGAATTTTAAGGTGCTTTTACACTGCCAGAACTTGCTTCTGAAACTAGAACCTTTTTTCCAGAACCAGGGACTTTTGTAGCGTTCACATCGCAGGAACTCGGCCCGATTGTAGTTCCTCAGAGGCAGTTCTGGAACTCTGTTTTTAGTATCTCCTCCAGACTAAGCACTTTTCACTGGAACACAAGCTACTGGGGAGGAGCTTAGAGCCACAGCATGCTGATTGGTTGACTATTAGCACCGGTGCAAACCTGGAAGTTATGTGAAAAGAGATGTAGCAGAGTAAAAATTGAGCAAATGGGATAATTTTTTTGTATCCCAATTACATTTAATGCATGTGAACACATTTTTTGCTTTCTTCATATTTCTCCATCAGAAAATTTGATCGCTAACCAATATACTTATGTCTAATGTTGCCAGTGAAACTTGCCAAGTATCGGTGGGATAACATTACATAGTTTTTTATTCTGTGGAAAACTAAAGAGCATTCTGTTCCAGAATCTGAAACATGTCACGGGTCATATAAGTAAAATATAAATAAAGGACCGTGTCCCATTTTAATTGCGATCGATCCCCCCCAATAACTAACGAATAACTAACAAAACAGCTTATTTATCCTCCATTGTTTTGAGTTGACAGTGTAGTGTTGTATGAAATTACTAGGAAAATTTAAAAAAAAAACTTTTTGCGGCTTCCACGCTTAGTTAGCGTAAAAGTCCCAGTTCCTGTTGTGTGGTGTGAAAGTGACACACGAAAGGAGCTACAGAAGTTCCAGGTCGAGAGCCCAGGGTCTTGTAAGCAGGGACTGGAACTTCTGTTCTGGAACTTCGGTGTGAAAGAGCCTTAAGTAGGAGGTTGGAAATTTTCAAGTTCCGAGTTATAAGGAATGCATCACTACATCTTGATGTACAATACCAGTAATAAAGAGTAATATATGCAAGGAATATACAATACAGAAAAATGGAGTCCAGGAAAAAAAAACAAACACCTGTCACAGTGTTCTTTCAAATAGCAAAAAATGTAAGTAGACTTAAAAAGGTGCTATAGAACAGCTAAACAGAACAGATTTATAATGCGAATTTATGCAAGCGGATGCTAATTCCACCAGAATGTGATGCTGACATAATATAGCGATTCTCATAGATGTGCTAGAAAATTAGGAAAGTAACACGTTAAAGTAAATCATGATGTCTACAGTAAAGCATCTCTACAGTTATACGTCACTGTCGATCTCCAAACACGGTAATGACTCGACTGAGCCGACCCTTCTGCAGTGGAAAACCAAACCAAGGTGAACTGGAACCGCGCTGTAACTACTCTCCCTCAGTACAGCTCAGATATGGATCGATTCCTGTATGCCAATGGAAAAGTGCCATAAGACTACCTACAAAGGACGTGAAAGGGAGAGAGTGGGAATGTGTATGTGTAAGCACAAGGATGCACAGGGATGCATGTGTGTGTGAGTACAGTCCTTCTGCAGCAATCACATGTTGTGAGTAGTTTGTGATTGTCAACATAGTTTGATCAGTTCAATAATGTAGATATCTAAGCATATTTCAGTATGCTACTTGCTTATTATTTTTCCCTCAGAAGTGGGGGGAATAGTTCAGGGTCCCTATATGTGTCCTCCTTGTCCTCCCCACTGTCTGCCTTGTCTGCATTGGATCCATACATGCTTTAAGGGACTTAAGTGCTATGTAACAAAGTGCTAATTTATCCAACGAGTCCTTTCTCCCCTGTGCAGAAGTTTCAATGACAGTAAATGGGGTCAAATTGTCCCACAGTATGAAGCCCTAATGTTTATTTTAGTGACCGGTGCAATCCTCAGATTCGACCCTTAGCTCCCTGATGAGGTACGAGACCCCACTTCCATGGGCATAAATTACAGAGGGATTTTCATGTCTCCCCCTAAATATGTGGAGACCTCAACCGACCCCCACCCCGCCCCATAGTCAAACCAAAGTTCCGCTCTTGACCACTTTTCCTGCACTAGTCCTCATGATTAGGCCTGAAATTGCCCTGGGGTGGTTGGTTACAGATCAAAAGGGGCTGACACTTGGGCCTGGAGGTTTTTTAGTCTAAATAAGCCTAAATAAAGTCTAGAACTGCCTATGACACTGACATACCAGAAAAAGAGGTAATTGACTCAAAAACGTCTAAGAACAAAAAAAAAATCAAAGAAAAAAACTGTACAAGAAAAACTGTACAAGAATGCTACATACTCCTGATTTGCCGCACATTGCATTAAAGGGCTCGAAGCTAAGCTAAACTACAATTACGAGTGCAGGTACCTGCTTGTTTGGGAGTCCCTGATCACCTCGGGTTTTCTTCGGCAGTGTTTCTGAAAGGCTGTTCGCCTAAACAGTCCGCTGGCTGGATTCCTTCGTGTAGCCATACGGTCATTCATGAAACCTAAGCTTATAGTCATATTGATCCTTATCCAAAGAAACGCAGTGGTGTTCGGTGTAATTATAGCATCATCGCCTCAGTCTCATTCCCAAAAACATCCTTGCCTTTACTTCCACCCAAAACAATTTATACTGTCACATTCCATTGAGGGAGAGTCATAGTACTTTATATGTCGGTATTTAAAAAAAATCCTTGTTGCTCAAATACAGAATCACGTAACACGCCTTCCAATAATTAGACCAATATTTCAGATCGCGTTCACGGTTACCTGCCTCTGCTCATCCTCGAAATTAATTACACTGGTTACCAAAGACTTTGATATATTTGGGCCACCACAGCCGCACTTGAGCGTTAAACCACAGAAATCGTTTTGATTTTTGAAACATATAAATCATGCAGTTGTGCGTCTGCGTAACAGCAGGCAGAAACATGTCGGCGATGCATTTGTGGGTCATTCTCAATTTCTCTTAACGCTATGTGGGACAGAGTTAATAAAAAAGCCGAAGCCGGAGCTATTCTGCAATTGTTTTTTTTGGGTTGTAGACTGTAAGAAGAAAATGATATTCAGGGATTATCATTGGGAGTCTCTGTTATTCTGTGTCTACGGCTCCCGAAGTCCCCGCAATCCTGCCCCTTTCAAATATCCCTGCGTCAGCAAACAGTGAGGTTTGTTAACCATCAGCAGATGCCAGATAACTTGCCCCTGCCTGCATAATCTTTTTTCTTTCTCTTTTATCAACGGCGGGGAACAAATTGACTGCACTGCTCCATTGCCGGACTTTGGTCTTCTGCAGACGGGCGAGGAAGAGGGGGGAAGTAAGAATTTCTGTGTTTATATGCCAGCAGTCGCTTCCCCTACGTGCCATTTGCCACCATTTATATATTTTCTGTCGGGACACCCTGCTGCTGTCTCACCACGACAGGGGGCTTGCGGGACACGTGTTTGTCGTTTCATTTTCACGGCAGATCAGAAGCAGATCCACATGCTCGCCTCCTTTTCTTTGTGCTTTGGGTCGAGTCGCGATCCCTATATGCTGAAACCGCTGGAAAGTTGTAAATCTGTCTCGTGCTGCTAACTCGATCTGCGTGGCGCGTGCTGTGTACTGCTGCCTGAGCCCCCCAAAAAAATGATGTTAACATCTTTTGTGAGGCGATGAATAAGCTTTAACAACAGAAAGAGCAAAGAGCAGAGTGGTATGACGATTTTATGGGATCATTTCAGGATAGGACACATTTAAATGAGGGGAAAAGTATAATAAATAATAAGCAGATGAAGTTCAACGCATATCGAAAAACATTTACTACAGATAGTTAACCTGCAAAACTTCTTAATGGCCCCCAAGACCTCACACCGCAGGGCATTGTTCGAGACGGTGACTGCATACCATACCGCCCACTTCAGCTTAAGCTTATTACTGAACAACAGGCTACATATTATATGCAATCAAAGAAATGTTTTCCAGGGAGTATTCGAGAGCAAAACCAAAAAACTAAATACGCAAAAAAATAACATAACAAAGTAATAAGAATGGGAATGCCTCAGTCTGCTGTCTTTGATGGGTTATTTTTTAATGTAAGTCTAAGGTAAAGGACAGAAGAGGCGATTGCATTGATCGAGAAATAACGAAAATCCGAGCTGCAGGGATGACAAGCAACCGGTCGGGCGTCAAAACACGTCTGAGTCATTCGTGCTACTTTTTAATATCTGAAAACTACTTAAAGATTTTCACTCATCAACAGGGGGATTTATTTTGAATGAATAGGCCCACAGCTCTTATTTCTTTTTAATATTTGAAAGGTTCGGTATTTCCAGGCATGTTCCTACCTTAAGTGATACTGCGCTGTGCTGTTTATGAAAATAAACGCATTTTTTTTTAGCACAGACACAACCTGACAGGATCAGTGATACAGCTGCAAGTAACTGGCAGTAGATATAGTTTAACCGCTACTCGCTGCGATCATTATAGGTGAACACTGTCCTATATACCGTGTGGGACAGCATGGTGGTTATAGGGGGGAACGTGTGTATATGCAGTGTATATGCAGTGTTTATTCTGGCTTAGCCAGCGAAACGCTGAAATGAATAATGACGGAGTAACCAGCAGATGCCATATATAGTGAAATGATTCAATGCAAAATAAATGCAAAACGTGAAGTCTGGAGTCACACTACACTCCAAATAGTCACAGAATTAAACCATCGCAATTTAAAACTACTTTAGATTTTTTTTTTTTTTAAATCATTGTAAGTCACTCACCGCTGCCGCTTTGTACCTGTTGGAAGCTTTCCCTTCGGGTACGGGAAGGGAATGAGCACAGAGGAAAAGCAGCAAGGCTATGGCGCTGGACAGCCCCCCAGGAGTCAGCATCATCCTTCGCTTAGAACCGGACCTGCAGATTTCACCTCCCGGCGTGATGGGATGGAGACTGCGCTCAACTCGCCTCACAGTCAGGGAGTGTCTGAGAGATGTGTTGCAGCGTATTTATACTCCGTGATTTCTTTGTTCTCCAAAAAACACAACTTTTTTATAGGCAGGAGAGATATTTTCCCCTGGACCAACGTTATTTAACCCCTTACTGTTCGGCTGTACTATCCCTGCCGACCGGCACTGCTGTACGTGTATTCCAGCATTTTAAAGGATTGTCTCATTACAGACCCAATATAATTCTACAGGTACAAAAGGTGTGATTTAAAATATGCACTGTAGATTCCCACTGTATCTGCAGTTATAAAATTAAATTATGTTTAGTGATCAAACAGTGATTTTAATTCCGATTGCATTCGCTTGTGCATGGTGTCATTGCCGGTCATTCTGCCGGGACATGTGTGGCATTTCTTCTGGTCTCGCATTTTCCCCAGTTTTCTTCTTTTGGTGAGGAAAGTCGTCAAAATCATGACGAGTAAAATCGTGCTTAGATTGGGGAAATGCCTAATTTCCAAAGTGGTATGCATTTGAAAGCAAGCCAGTTATTTTCATTCTGAGAGCTCGATCGTGACAAAATTAATATGAGTCAAACTGCATGCTAGTTACAGCGAGTCGGCACACGCGCGCCTGCACCGCTACATTACCCTGAAACTAGTGGCATCTTAAAATCCAGTAATACGGTTGGCGAATACGCTTTGAAGAACAGTGTGGCTTCTATATAGATAAATGGATTTACGCTTTGACATACAGATACCCGGTTAAACGTTTCAAATGTAGGCTATTTTATAATTAAGATTAAAAATCCACATTTGAAATGGCCAAGTCGAAGAAAGTCTTCATTATTAGTAGCATAAGGATTACATAACAACATAGGAATATTATAGTTATAATGTCATAATGCGTTTCTCATGTATGTAAAAGTTTCACCATGGTTTATTCTCACGAGCCGGTGACAGTAATACTTTGTTTTGCGAATAGTTCGATGTTTATTTATAGTGCCGTGTTGGTGCCGTAGGCGTGGTACACGTTATGCTTTTACTGTAAAAATACGGTTTAAAGGAAGATGCAAGGAAACAGAATAATCATTTCCAGTCATTTATGTCATTCCGAAAAGATTTTAGAAATATGTCGTGCTGAAAATACCACACGATTTGATTTTAATTTCGATCAAGCCTTCGTTGTTTGCAATTTTTAAATCAATTTTTAAAATATTGTAATTATTTACCTCTCTATAGTAGCTATTCTAGGAAACAATTGAAGAGACCGTAAAGAAAAAAAACCCTCGTTAGCGCCATCGCGTGGCTGCAGAGATTTATCGTGGTATGCGGGTGACGCCAGACGGATTGTTAGCATAAACGGAGTGATTCGCGGAAAAATCTCAGCGGCGTGCTCTATAAGACCACCCGTAAGTCAAGTCAGAGGATGAGTACTAATAGCTTTTAATAATCGGTCACAACCCACTAAACATTAGACGTCGGATAGACGTGCAGATCATGTCTATATTAGGTCCGTCAGTCTATGACCAATTCTGGACATCTATACAACGTCCAGACTAGGCCCACAATTTTAACGTCCATCCATGACCCAACTTGTACGTCAACATGACATTCAACATTTGAACGTAATTTTTTTTGACGTTAGGCCACTTAAAATTAATAAATTGTTTTACATGGCCGCCCGCCTCAATTTTTTGGTGCCGCCTCGATTTTTTTTATA
>JAODLC010000123.1:24898428-24926227 GCA_026781145.1 Hippopotamyrus pictus | reverse complement strand
CATGAGCAAGGCTCCTAAGCCCTCACTGCTCCAGGGACTGCCTGACCCTGCCCTCTCACATTTGTCAGTTTGCATAAGTGGCTGCTAAATTAATACATGTAAATGTAATTTAAGAATACATCAAAATTCTCTGTGAGAACAGACTGTTTGTTTCAAGCCTCGCTCTCTGAAATACTGAAGCTGCTGTTTTTATGTGCCTTAGCCACTAGGTGCAGGTGTGAACGTGTTCGAGGTCAGGCCGAAACTGAGTGCCTGGAAGGACCGAGTTCGGGCAGAGATCGGGCCGGCTCTGTTTGACGAAGCCCACCAGATGATCTTCAATGTAGAGGAGGTGGCAAAGACCATCGACCCCAGTGCGAAGGAAATATTCAAGCCCAAGATCAAAAAGATGTTCCTTTGAGTCCATTGCAAGGGTCTTGTACAGTCTGCTGTACTGCTCTGTCTCTCACAACCAAATAACGTTTGTGTTGATGACTTGATAATTACCCCTATACTGTCTTATATATTATTTACTCCATAAATACTTGTTTCAGTATTTGGCATTATAAGAGATCAGACGGACATAAAACTCCTGTTTTTTAGTCACACGACTTTGTAGGGATAGCAGGATTAGCCTAGGAGATGCCATTTTGGGTGGTAATTTCAAGGGTATGCAGTATAACTGCAGTTTTGTCTTTCATCCTAAAAATCTATATTTCATCTTGCTTTTTAAACTATTTTCAAGTTTGTGTTTGCATGTAGTCCTTTGGCATTTAGTTACATGGGGGTTTGTCATTTTAAAAGAACGTCATCTTTGATGGGGAAATACATGTACTGTGAATCACAGCATTCACACCAAGATTTCATGGAATTTCTCTGGCCAAAAGAAGGGGTCAGGGCAGATTAAATTTCACCCGGATATTTCCTGTGTTCACAATGCTTCAAGTACTGTGAGATGTGCAACTTTTCCACTTAATGAAGGAGAAAGAATTTGCAGCTGTTGAATAATAGTAACATAATTGCTTTTATGAAGCCATTTTATATTTTTTTCTGATACTATGTAATTTCTAATAAACAAGTGGTATTTCTTAACAGGTATTAAAGTATGTTTCAATACTTACTTAAATGTATCTAAATGTATGCATATTATGGAATTTATAAAGTGGTGGGTAAAATGCATCTAAAACCATATAACTATATACCAAGGGTCTCCAACTCCGGTCCTGGAGAGCTACCGTCCAGTAGGTTTTCTATTATATCCGGCTTCTGAAGAGCCACACCTGTTCTCAGGTAAATACCAGGAGCAGGTGTAGCTTATCAGAAGCCAATTGGGACAGAAAACCTACTGTATAGTAGCTCTCCAGGACCGGAGTTGGAGACCTCTGTGTTACACATTAATGGATCTCAATTTTATGAAACTCATTTTAAATGAAGTGAACTTTGACTTGAGATAATACTGTGCAGTGTCCTAATGTTGACTCAAACGTAAAACGTAAACTGTTTATTAACCTTGAATTCATAGTGCTTTAGAAGATTTTTTATAGCAGTATTTTGTCCAGCAAACTAAAAACTCCAGTTTACCTAAATGGCTTCTTTGGCTATGTTTTGTATAACTCCTATTTTATAAAGTAATGTTAATGGACAAATTCACGTGAGACAAACTTTACTCCCAAAAAGTGATACATTTATCAGTAATCAATGAAGGACTTATCCCAATTTCATGATATACCATTTAGTGTCAAACAACTTGCAGGCTATTAAACAACTGAATAATTTCAAGTACATCGTTTGGGATGAAAATCCACCAGTGCACCAAGGCTTGTGACCGAATTTAGCACAAGTGGTTTATATTAAATTATGCAAAATATTGTACAGATCTTAGCCCTGGTGTTATCATGGTGCGTGTTCAGACTACCCAGACATTACCTCATTTTACTAAAACGAGGTAACAATTGAACAAATTTGTACTCTGTACAGTATGTGTCTGAGGTTAGAGAGAGCTGGAAACCTGATAGACTGAGTTTGGGAGCTACTGCACTCAAATACAACGCCTTACATCAGTAAAGGTGCCTTAGCACACAGTTTTTCTTTATCTTTCTGCAATTAAACTACAGATAAGCAGTATCTATTAAACACAAAATGTGACACTGTCTCAGCTAACGGAACGTTCCCAGAACTCTAACCAACGTTATGTGAAGCTCTTGTCAAAGTTGGCAGAGAACATTACTGTAATGCAACAGTATTTTCACGTTTCACATTTAAAAAACAGTTCTATCCATGTAATCCTTTTAACATCCCTGTAACGCAATTAATATTGAAAAATATTGTAAATATAATGTTCTACCACGTGCCTTTCATTTGTTGCTACATTATTATTCTTAGTTGTAGCAGTAATTGTAGTAGTTGGGATAGCGTTCTGGGGACATCAGGAAAACCGGACACTTTGAACGTTTCCGTACAATTATCGTTATGTTCGGCAAACGTTCCGAGAACAAACAATAATATTAACTGGGGTATGCTGTGCTGAGAGCGCGTTGCAAATTAAATATTAAAGTCATTTGGATGCGAAATTCATCTGCTGTCTAAGTAATGCCCGGGCATATTATTTTCACCGATTTCCGAAGCAGTCATCAGAGTCGGACCAGCTATGAGGAAACTGTGATTCGGATACGCTGATATGCTTCAGGCTAAAACTATCCGGTTTGTAGCCTATACTTCCCGTTCTTGTACGGGACACACTCTCCCCTCATAATTCTTTTGGATATTCGGTGTCATTACCTTAAAACCACACCCGATTCACGCGCGTGGTTCTGTTTCCTGATCAGTTTTGTAAAACGCGGAAATCAACTGACTTCCATACTCCATAGCCAATTCGCAAGGGGAAAAGGGGGAAGTTCAATCAGATGTGTTAATTACCTCCGAGACTGAACAATACGCACATAATAGCGACTGGAAAATAGTGGGCAGACATGTCCCAAGATGGGGGGTGTTGCACTTGGATATGGACGTGTTTTTTTGAGTACTCGACACCAAAAATACTGCTGATCCGAAGCAGGAAAGTAGGAGCGATCAACCGATTTATTCAGGCTGTAATCATTGGATACGTGATCGGGTAGGTTTGTACTTAAAGAAAACACCGCCTATATGTAAATTCAGGCATATTTTTTACAATAAAACAATCGAATCTAAATTTAAATTCACATTCAGGTGGCACAATGGAAGCAAAATCCTAGCTGTAAATACGTAACGTTTACTTTTAAGCGTTTGATTGAAATTAGATCGGAGAACCAAACGTCGCTGGTTAATTTCTTTTTTAGCACTTAGTTTCTCCCAGTCATTCACTTAATAACCCGACTTTTCTGTTGTGTTTTGAGAAACGATTCTTACACGTTGCTATTCAGTAGAGTGTTTAATGCTGACACTTTTAAATCTGTTGGATAAATTTCGAGGATACATACAGGGTTGTCAACTTTGGTCGGCTGGCACTCGCATTTACACGTAGGTAAGAGTTTTATTACTTTCTAAGTAGACCGTAGGACTTGCAAACTACCCCAACGCTTTAGAATGTGACTCATTTTAGGTTTATAATGGAATAATATAGATTTCTTGCCTGTGCGTGAGAGTCTGAACGCGTGATTGTCACGCCAGATGCGTGTGAGTTGGCGGCTGTGTAATTGATGATCGAGGGGAACCTAGACTGCGAGCGCGGGAAATTTGTTCTCTGACGAGACCCGCCTGCTTGCAAACCAGCCGCCTCCTTTTTAGAAGTGTAGGGTGGATGTTTTCAGACTGTAATTTTACCCCTATCCCCCATTGTCTCATATGCACAGGTATGTATGTGTGCTGAAGAAAGGCTACCAGGAGACTGACACTGTTTTGAGCTCTGTCACCACCAAGGTCAAGGGCATTGCACTGACAAACACTACAGCAATGGGTCTGCGTGTGTGGGACGTGGCTGACTACGTCATCCCCCCTCAGGTACCCGCTAAACCCGAGAAAGAGGTAGAATATCTGCCATCTTGTACCCCCAGCCCAAGCCCAGCACCCACTCCTGGTGTCTAGACTTCTGAGGTGGGGGTCACTGGCGGTGAAAATCTGTGTGATTAACAGCTGTAAGTTAACTACTTTCAGGCCACCAGCTCAATACACAAGTCTGCAGAGAATGATTCAGCCCTTACCAGTCTGAAGCTTTAGACTATAGTGTCATAACATCTAGTAATATTGATGATTTAAATGAAAAATGTTGCCATTGCTTGAATTGAAACTTGGAATGAAGGTCGAACCAAAGCTCACTGGCTCAAAATATGCTCTAGAGGTGTTCCAGTGGAAGTGGATTGCCTTGAGAGGCTGGAAGGCTCAGACCAGCTGTGTCTGAATCATTGCGTCCTTCACCATGTTCAGCCATGTCACCCTGTTTATGATTTACTTTCATACTTCGTCTTAATGTGCCGCTTTTTAACCTGGTCCTCGGGGATTCCCAGACGGTCCACATTTTTGCTCCCTGTCACCTCCATACTGGGGGCTGGGAGAGAGTGAAAACCTGGTCTGCTGGAGGGGGTCCTGGGAGGGGTTCCCTAAGACCGGTTTGAGAAACACTTTCTGGTCACTTCTAGGTGCATAAGAATTGGTTGGTGCCCTTTAACTATACATTAATGGACCCTCTTAATGGGTTACTTTGAAGCGTTATTGACCCCTATTCTGTTATTCATAACTGGCTGGAATATGATACAGAAGATTTAATCTATTATTATTATTATTATTATTATTATTATTATTATTATTATTGCAAAACTTGAGAAAATAACTTTGCTCCTCCCCATACCCCCACATACTTGTTTTTATAGGAAGAGAGTTCCTTCTTCGTCATGACCAACATGATCATCACCCCAGGTCAAAATCAGAGTCACTGTCCTGAGGTAAGCGGCTTGGATAGATAGCCCTGCTATCAGAGTCACTGTCCTGAGCTAAGCGGCTTGGATAGATAGCCCTGCTATCAGAGTCACTGTCCTGAGCTAAGCGGCTTGGATAGACAGCCCTGCTATCAGAGTCACTGTCCTGAGCTAAGCGGCTTGGATAGATAGCTCAGGACAGTGACTCTGATAGCAGGGCTAAGCGGCTTGGATAGATAGCCCTGCTTCACCTGTGCCCTGCCTCCACCCAATAAGCGGTGAACATTTTGCAGGTGCATCTGCAGTATATATTTTTTAACTTTATCCATTCTCTAAGTCTTTCCAGAGGCAGAAAACATGGCTTTAAAAAAAAAAAAACAACCAAAAAACACATTCGTAGAATCTCATTTATGGTGAGCGTGAAGTTTACCAGTATTGTCCGTTGTTCAGATCCCCAGCGCAACAGCCAATTGCTCATCAGATGGCGACTGCACGGCGGGGTTCAGTGACACGCGCGGGAATGGTGAGCCTTCTCCGAGGATCCTGCCGGCTGTTTCCAGTTCAGAAGCATGGCATCATTGGGACACATTTATCAATCTTATGTTTGCCTGTTGCGAACATGAGAAAGCGTTTAGATACAAAGAGACTTAATTCATCCTGTGAGGGGAATTTTAGATGCTACGGCAACAAGACACATTCCATGGAGAACTGAACAATAAGATAAATGAAAATGCATTTAACATATAAACTACATTTTCAGTCAGAAGTCGTGGTTTCTTGTGTTTTAGCAGTTATACGCACTTATCAGTGCCACAAACGAAATGAAAAGGTAATGGCAATTAAGGAAAAATATGACAAACACCACCTATGGAATGAAGAACAGGCTGATCAAAAAATCCACCTTTTATAGTGACTAAAATAGGACAGACTAGGCTTTCTGTTGACTACACTAAAGGTATTTTTCTGAAAGTTCAGTCCAGCACTGCTAGAGAAGTCTGCGCTATCTGGCTGTGTAGCCTTGATCTTCCTATTTATAAACCCCCCCCCACCCCCCTCCAAATCTGCTGAATAAGCAGAATAAGGGTCTGGCTGCAGATTCACTGAGTCTGATCCACATACAGACCGGAAGGCTACAGTCATGCCGCTAGTTTTATTGCTTATTCGAATGCGGCAGATTTTTTTTTTTGGTGGCTGCTACATTTTAATTGATAATGTGCACTATTTAAAAAGTTATTTTTACAGTTATTGTTAATTGTGTTGAATATGTGGGAAAACTACACCCTCTGTCAACCAATGTTTGAGTTTTAAATGACGTACCATTAAGGACTGGTTGTCTAAAGGAAGGTATGTCTTTCTATGTAGATTGTGCTTCTGCTATGTAATATCTAACTTAAATTTCTCTGAGATTATGCTAAATGTTATTGGAAAGGGTTAAGATAGACAGGCTCTACTCCAAAATGCTAAAATGTGGGGTGTACTTCTGATGGGCACTGAATATAAACACAGGTCAAAAATGTATAAGGGCAGGAAATGAAATTGACACAGCATGTAATTACTGTATGTGCATGGTATATACAGTCCATGGCAAATGGAGTGTGAGGGACATTAAGAAGAGGAGACCTGTGTCTATTGGTGATGACCGTTCACTGAGAAAGGACCTCTGCAGGTGTGCAGACGGGGAGGTGTGTGAACTACTCAGCCTCAGCCAAGACCTGTGAGGTTTTGGCCTGGTGTCCATTGGAAGAAGATGTAGACCCACCAGAGTGAGTAATAACCATTGTGGCTGTACCATTCCCAGCCCTTGCATTGCGGCACACGGTGGCATTGTCAGGTTATTGTGGCATTCTTATTGTAGCAGGTTATTGTAGCGTTCTTATTGTAGCAGGTTATTGTAGCATTCTTTGCATCAATCCAGATCACCTGAGGGGAATGTTATGGCGCGAGTGTACTGGCTTAGCGAGGCTTCTTGAAGCTTACTTCCAACTTTTGCATACTACGAATTGTAGCACACTATTAAGCAAGGTGTATTACCATGGGAATTTATATCGCATACCTAACCTGCTCCGAGCAGGTTTAACAGCAGGCTTTTGGATTGAGGTGGGGGTATGTCCCGCCATTTAGCATTTAGCTGATACATGTAGCATAAGTTCTGCCCTGTAGCCTATATACATAGCCTATATACGTAGGCTATGTAAGTGCCGGACTTTGACTAAGCAATAGGGATGGGTGATATCGCTAATTTTCCATAGCAAATGTTTTTATCCTGATACTGATATTCGGTGTCGGTCCCTTTGCAGCCCCTCGTCAGCTGCAGATTGGTGGCTCTTAGGCTGCATCCCTAGTCTGCAATCCCGACTCCACCCCTTTAATGGGAACCTGCACAAACTAGATAAATGAATCAACTTACTGAGTTGATTTCCACCATTGTTGTATATGTGATTGCAAAAACCAGGTTTAAGCTGTTAAACTAGTTAACCCAGTGCTATTGAATAGACTCTGGGTATGTAACACTTAATATCATAGTACATCACACAGGTTGTTTGGTTTTAAACTAAGAGGTTTAACTTGTGTCCCCCCCCTGCCGGCCCAATTCCCACAGACCGCCAATCTTGGCAGCGGCCGAAAACTTCACCGTTCTGATTAAAAATCACATCCGATATCCCAAATTCAACTTTAGCAGGTGAGTTTGCAGGTGATGATATGATGTGGCTCTTTAGTAATACAGATACTCCCCTGGTTATGATGGGCCACGTTACAATATTTCGACTTTATGATGGGTCGATGTTTTTCACTTACAGTACATTATTCAATACATTACATAGGATATTGAACACTTTACTATAAAATGGGCAAAAAAACCATTATCACAAAGCCTAACTGCAGGCTAGTGTAAGTGTTCTAAGCATGTTTAGGCTAGGCTATGATGTTTGTTAGGTTAGGTTTACTGTATTAAAATGAACTTTCGCCTTACGATAGGTTTATCAGAACGTAACCCCATCGTAACCTGGGGAGAGGCTGGATATAGTATTTGTCTTTGGTAGTAAGGAATCTGATTTTTTGAGAATTTTAGGGTCTGTATTCTAGTTCAGGAATTCATGGGGGTACTAGTTAATGTAACTAGTTAATGATGACCTGGAGTTGTATGCAAACTAATAGTAAAAAGACTACTACTAGTATTAATAATAATAACTTAGTCTGTTTCTCCTAAGCTTCTACTTTATGTTTACATGTACTTCTGTGTGTTTCCATGTTCTGCGTGTGGGTTTACTCCGGGTTCCCCTCCTGCAGTCCACAGACATGTCTTTCATGTGAACCTCCTGTATCCGTCGTGTTTTTTTTTCCATCATTTTGTTGTCATGCAGAAGGAACATCCTGCCCCATATCAACAGCACCTACCTGACAAACTGTGTATTCAGTCGCACCACTGACCCAGACTGCCCCATCTTCAGGCTCAGGGACATCGTCTCCGAGGCCCAGGAAGATTTTCAGGACATGGCTGTAAATGTCAGTTTAGACAGTTTGTTTTTCTTTGGTTATTATCTGTGGTTGTAGCGCCGGACCAGTCTAGTGTCGCTTGGGATTAGACAAGTTTCCTTGTAGCATATCTTTGGTCTCTTCACACAGGGCGGGGTGATGGGGATCCAGATTAGGTGGGACTGCGACCTGGACATGCCAGAGAGCTGGTGCATTCCTAAATACACTTTCCGACGCCTGGACAACAAGGACCCAGAGAATACTGTGGCACCTGGGTACAGTTTCCGGTGCGTAGGATGCATGGGTGACTTATGCCCGTGTCGTCAATATATACATAGGGTCACCTGGAGTGTTGAATGATGGGAAAACTTACACTGGTAATTTCTTCATTTGGTAGTGCAAGGTACTTGATGATAACGTTCAAGTTGTTTATATACTTGTGAAATATGGATTCGTTTTTCCATGCTTTGAACTGTTAGTTTGACATTGCTGACCATAAGAAGCGAAGTACTATCCATACATTAACCCCTTCATGCATGAAAAGAGGAAAATTATCCAGATGTTTAAAAGACTTTATTATTCAAAATTGTGCTTAAATTGAAATACATTTTTTTTTTTTTTTTTTTTTTTGCAAAATTCTGCTTTATTGAAAGGCTATTTGCCTGCCTTTGCCTTTACGTTTTAGTCCTGAATTACACGTGGACACCATGCAACAAAGGAGTAAAGGGGATACAAAGACAGCTGATATGTCTGTTTTAGTTCACATTATTTTACATATATAACATAATTATAAGCACAATTATTGAAAAACATCCATACAGATATTTTAAAGACAGTTGGTTTTTGCTCTGATTGTGTTTACAAAACCCGGACATGTTCATCACAGTTTTATGTGTGCATACTAATATCTTTTTTTTTTTTTTTCTTTTTACCTTACTTGACCCCTTTGAATAGAAGTTTGTGCATGGATACCACTGCTGGACATCTTGGATTTAGGGTGTCAGCAATCAAAGAAAATTTGTTATACAAGATGGTAACTACTGATGCAATATTACAATTGATATACCGATACTGTCCACAATGGTTTTGGAGAAGTATATCATGAGAAAGTAACCCGAAATGGAGTTAAATTAACTGTCCAGAAATGTGGACATCATGCATGAAAGGGTTAATATTGACTAGGCCCCAGAAGACATACTGTAGACACATCACTGACCTACTATGTTTCCATGACTACTGAAATATAAAATGAGCTTTGGAGTTTGCATCATAACTTTTGATGTAAAATTAGCTTTTCGTCATACAAGAGGAATCGCCCATTTCTAAGTAAGCCAAATATATAGCCTTTTGTTTCAGTAGTTTTAGTCTTCCCTATATAAAAGGAACTGAAAGTGATTTTCCTACATGGTGTCTGAAATGCGATGCTGAGTATGTAACATGAAAGTAGAGGCATTTTTGATCTGAGGATATGAGAGTAACCATTCTCACTTGCTTGACAGATTTGCAAAGTATTACAGTGACGGCGAAGTTGAAACCAGGACACTAATCAAAGCATTTGGCATTCGGTTCGACGTCATGGTATTTGGCAAGGTGGGTCCGCTCTCCGGCGCAGGGAAAATGGGCTGACTGAGGGTGTAGATGGTGGTGCTTCGTAACCCCTGATCTGAGAGTCTGCGCACCTGTAAAAAACCAACGAGGAGTTAATTTCACATCATTTGCTGGTGACTGATGTTTCCTTGCTGCAGGCAGGCAAATTCAACATTGTACCGATGCTGCTAAATGTTGGTGCGGGGCTTGCCCTCCTGGGTCTGGTAGGTGCCTTTTTAAACAGCATGTGATGACATGACCTTAATATCGGGGGTGGTGTACCGCTCAGCAGTTTGGTGCCTGTGCCGGAAGGTTGTCAGTTTAAATCTCTAGCTCAGCAGAAAAGTCACGTTACCATCGAGGCCTTCAGTAAGGCCCTTACCCCCCCCCTGAAAAATGCCCCAGGGGGTGCTGAATAAAGGGCTGACTGGGGGCTCTCAACCCAAGCTTCACTCTCACCTGTGTCTGTATACCTTTACTTGTACAAATGGCAAATAAATATTTCATTTCATTATGATGAATCGTTTAACCAAACAATGTAGTTTCTACCAAAGCAGTGTCTGTTAGAGCTAGATTTTGATTAGGGGCAAGAATTAAACTTACCTTCTGCCGTGAGATGGTAAATATGTCAGTATTCAGTCACCACATGATTCTAGCATGATGCTAATAACTGTTTATTTAAAGGTTACAGTTGTATGTGATTGGATAGTATTGACTTTCATGAAGAAGAAGAACATATACAAAGAACAGAAATACTCATACGTGGATGACTTTGAGTTGGTGAGTGGCCCTTACCTTTTGAAAGCACAATGCCTGCGTATGACTTTTGTAAATTGGAGTGCTATCACCACGACAGGGCGTAAACGTTAGTATGCTGACATTTAGATTCCGGATGTTTCTTTCATTGAAAGTGTCCTGATCAGAACCTCCCAAATCTTTCATCAGCTTTCTGAAGAAATTCCCTAAGGAACTCTGGTGCTGTACTGCTGGAGATGGACGTGGCAGATGGACAATAAGAGAAAATGAAGGTGCTGACTGAGCATTCTGGCAAAATAAGTGCAGTAACTGTAACTCAGATTCAATAGCCCATGAACTGTATTTTTTTAATATAATACTGTTTAAATCAGGTTAACTTATATAAATATGTGTATGTTAATGAAACAATAAATCAGGTGATTAAATGCAGCAAATGACATGTAGTCAAATGACAGTATGCTATAGTGATAAATATGTTTATATTTTGATACCAATGTTGATAACATTATATATGTATGTGTGTGTAAAGCTGATCTCACCATTGTTTAATTTATGCATTTAATGAAATGTATAGAAGGAGCAGGATTTAGTATTACATGAGTTCTAACCCCCCCTGTTCTTCAATTTGGGCTCCTGCTACAAATAATGACAATAATAATTTTCCAGAATTAATATGATGTCACAGTAAAACAGACTGGGTCCAATGTATTCCGTCAGAAGTGCATTGAAATTGCAAAGAGCTCACCCTACCCATACTGCTTAAAGGCAACTGTACTTTATTCAAATTATCAACCAGATACAATATGTATAGATTAGTAAAGTATCAGATCATTGGCAAATCCTTCATTCACCACAGGAGAGGAAAAAAAAACAAACATGCGTTTGTAAATATGGCGGTATGTTGGCATGCAGTTTTGTTTGCTGGCACACTACGTTAACTATGGAAAGGAGTGCACTACAGTTTCGGAGAAGGAAGGTCACCATGATCGTAGCCCTTCAGGTGGGAGTGGGCAGAGTCTCGGCGAAGAACGAGCAAAGGTCGAATGAGGCCCTGCGTGCTGTAGGACGCGGGACGTGACTCTGGGTGCAGTGTTTGCTGTGTGGCCGCTGAGGAAGCTTAAAGGTCAAAGGTCAAGCCCTTAACCTACTTGCTCATACATAGTGTATATACGCAAAATGATGTCTAACAAGTACAACAGAAATCTCTTGCTAAAGACCTGGAGACTGGAGTATTCAGTTCGTGTGAACTCGCATTTCTTGATTTCTGACGGCATTTGCCTTTTTATGCAAGAGGCCAATTTCAACAATGGTCTGGCACGACAGTCTAGGTTGGAATTCGGGACTGCGATGCTGGCAAATTTAAACAGTACACACTGGTTTGAAAAGTGGAGGGTCTCACAGCCTCACGCCAAACCAAACAAACAGCCTTTGACAGTTTCGCCACGTCACTGCCCACTCCCCATTTTCATACCACTATTATTGTTTAAATATTATTTCTAGGTTTAATCCTGGTATAGTTAAATTCACTATTACATTGTACAGGTTTATTATAAAGGTCAGCAATGAAGCAATCAAAATATGGCACAATTTACAGTCCTAAAGTGAACTTGCACCAGAGCAACTCAGTTATCAGGTAACAACGATAACAAACTGGCTGACAGGGTCGAGAATTTGCACCATTCAGTAAAATTTGGTTATGCATAGTACAGTAATAGGTAAAAACAGCACGTCCAGTATACAAAGTGTGGAATTGTTTAGAGAGTGACATGCAGGGACAATTAAAGCCAGGGTAGAAGTACCAGTGGTTCAGCCCCTGTGTGTGACCCCCTTACTCCCGCTTCATCACATGTACTGGTCACGAGGAAGCATGAGCATACTCGTTGGTATACTTGTGAGCATGCTTGTTGGCATACTCCTCGGTATACTTGTGAGCATGCTTGTTGGCATACTCGTCGGTATACTTGTGAGCATGCTTGTTGGCATACTCGGCGGTTTGCTTGCTAACACTATCGTCCAGGTATCCCCCCGCCCCCCCGTGGACGTGGGGACATGCTGGAGGTGACAGGTAAGCATCGTCCTTTAAGGGTCACTGGATCCATATTCTTAACTTACCCCCACCTGCTCAAAGTGCAGTTTTTCTGTGCAATTACATACAGCCTTATGAAAGAGTAACAAAGTATGTATCATATAAATGCCAGTCATTGTATGCACACGCAGTAGAGTATATATACACAATATATGCATACATTTACCCTAAACAGTTACCACTTTCTTTATATTGTATAACATACACTTCAGGTGAAGTTACATTAAAAGTATGTTCGACTTTATTGTCCATGGAAGTGTAAAGCATCAAAAAGACACTTGGCTACGCCCTCAGAGGTATGGTGGAACACCTTGCGACGTTAATTCTACATCTTGGTTTTTTATTGTGAGTACTGGTTGACAGTACAGGTTACTGGTTTGGACCTTCTCTGCTTCGCCTTCGTGGGCCCACTGGACTAGCTGCTTTATGTTTTAGTCCTGAATTAAAATTCACCACAATACGTTTTTGGTTTAAGCCTCTCCGTCACACGCCTTACAAGAAACCACAAAGAATTATTGTCACCCCAGGAAAAAAAAAATCACAGGCAACAAAGAGTGAGATTTTTGGAGTTTAGATCCAAGTTAAGTGCCTGAAAACAAAGCTAGAACTGACCAGGGTGCAAATAAACCACAGAGTAGGTGCCAAGCTTACTTGGTGTGTCAAATTTTACACAGAGGTCTTTGAAAGTCAAGGACAGCAAAGCATTAAAAGATGACAGCATATACTTTACGTCGAGGCAATTCAAAGAAGGATGGAGCCATAGCAACTAGGGGTGTAACGATTAATTCTAAATGATATATTAATTGTTAAGGCCATGGTACAATTCAGTCGACAATTAAATAGATTTGTATCGGTAAACCATGACAATATGCTAAAATGCTGCTGGAAAAGATCTTGCACAATGAAATCTAGAGACTCACCTTCATTGAGAATAAAGAGCACTATATTACAGTACATTTTATGTACTTTAGTACACCATCAGAGTAAGCTATATATGTATCCAGAAATAGTTTCTTCTTGTTAAAGTACAAATACAAGACGGAATGTTTTTTGTGCAGACATTTGTGTTTGAGATGGAGATTTTTCAACATATTCTGTTGTTGAAATGTAATATTAAGTCTTTTTGAATTCAGATTCTTAAATTAGCTTGTTTCATTGTATTATCGATCATGTATTACTCAATCAAATCTTACCGTATCGCAGTAGCAATTCAAATGTCACCTGATGTCAAATTTCCGCTGCCTTGCAAAACTGAAATCGAATCGTATTGTGTCAAAGCTTACAATTTACGCCCCTAATAGCAACAGGTTTATACATAATATTATACGGTCATGTGTAACCAGCGGCGTGTGCGTTTATTGCAGCTGTATAAGGTCTATCCGTTTGACAGCAAAAGCAACTTTACACGCTTCTTGGATGCTGAGTTTTGTTCTCAGATCAGAGAATCGGACACGGTTTTTTGTCCTCCAACTGTTGTACCGTCCATTTATGAAAACTTCAAAGGGACTTCCTTTGTACTGAGGGCAAAAGCTGACTTTTTTTTTTCCCAAATCACCTGAATAAAATCATAACTCCTACAGCATAAGCAGTATTTAACAACTGAGAAGGATATGCATATCATTTTGTTTTCCTTTACCCGTTACTGTACACAAGTCTTAGTCACTTATAAATATGCAGTATGGTACAAGATGGCCGACCCAATGGGCAGCCTACACATTCATCATCCAGCAACCCATGCGCATGAGACGGGATAGTGACCGAAGTGGGAAAAAAGGAAAAACTCACATCTATACCTCCAGGGCCCTTGGATATGACAGGAATAGAGAACATCGGCATGTGTGTGTGTGTGTTAGCGTTTAGGAAAGCGGGACAGTCAAATGGAGGGTGCGGACGAAGAGCTTCATGCCAGTCGGACCCCCTCTAGTGGTGGGGGATGGAACGACAGTGCAAAATGAAATATGTCTGGTGAGCCCCACCCAGGTGCCAAGGTCACAAACCCCAAAGCGAAGCGCTAGTGAGGACGCGGGAGCGAAGGGACCCTCTGGAGATTAGGAGAGCACGTCGTCCTCACTGACGAACAGCAAATCCATGCTCCTCATGCCTTCTCCACTCTCCTGCTTCCTGGGAGGGGGTTACAATCATCAAGACACCTGTCAGTGGCTTTGCAGGCTGGAGCTGATCACCTTACCTTACTGAGTGCGAGACGCTAGCAGCAGAGCTTAAACCCAGCTGACACCTACGACTGTGCTGTCGTTTCCTACAGAGCACATTCTCTATTGCACCAATCCTGCAGGGACACGAAGTAGAAGCCTTCCATTTCCATGCAGCTAAACACACACTAAGAGGAAAGTTCCCTCATTTCCCTCCCTTACACATGCTAGTGTGTAACGTAACTGTCTCCGACATGCCAGTTTCGCAAAACCTCCAGCAAGCCACACTGTACATTCTACTCAGATGGGAGACAAAGGCAGGGCAGTGGTTATTACCATTACTATTGTTATTTGATGGGGAGGGGGGAGGGGAAATGGGATTCCTCATTGTTGCATGCATGGGAATGAGGAAGCCTGTGCTGGTTAGGGGTTCTCATGCTGACCTAGGCATTGGTCACTAGGGGGCAGTGCTGAGGCGCGAACCCCATGCGTTTCAAGAGCGAGGCTCATGCAGCGTCTGGGCACAGTGACCTTTTACCTTGCGCGACCCTGAACGTAGCACTGTTTCTGACTGCCTGTCCTGCCTCGGCTACGGCGCGGGAGGGAGAGAGGAACGGCGACAGGGTTTGCTGCTGTGAGAGACAGCGTGTGCAAAAGCAGGCTGGCCAATCGGCACCACTGAACATCAGCTCCGAAACAGCCAGGAAGAGACTGTATTTCTCTCTAGCGATTAGGCCTTATGAGGGGTGACATGCAGTTTGCTGGCTGTCAACAGGAAACATCTCTCAGTCCCATCCACCATCACTATCCCCAAACTCAACCGGCACCCTTTAATGAGCCTCCCAGCCCTCATCTACATGTATAACTAAATGCACGTTATACTGAAAAACAGTATTAAACGTTATATTAATTTGGGATTTGGGGGTATCTGGCTGTGAAATGTAGTATTATTACACTGAAGCCAGTTTCGTCGGTTTATGTGATTGTGAGGAAGCTAAATCGCTAGACCGCACCCCCCCCGCCTCCCCAGTCCAGTCAGGGACTCACGTCAGTATCCCCCCAGTCCCAGACGGGCTGCGGTCCTCCCTCCTGCCCCAGTCGAAGGGGTTCCCAAAGGAACGTTTCCGGAGCATGGTCCGGACCAGAATCTGGGGAGGGGGGACACAGGAGCGACATTAGCGGAACATTCAGAGAACGTCAGAGCAACGTAGCTCATATTGGGCTCAGTACACACTTAATCAGCCTGGTATTTTAACACAGCCTAATAAGAGCTCATTTCACCTCCGCCATGACAAACGTGTTGAACTCCCCAGTGAGCTGCCTGTGCAGGTTTCTGCTCCAACCTAATTACTTTATAATCTGTTGTTTTTCACTAAATGATCAGAGCACATCTGCAGATTTCAGTGATTTGGGAAGCATTAAAATTCTGAAGGGAAATTCGTCAGCGTAATTAGCAGAGATAATTAACCATTGATTCGGCTGATTAAGCCAGGATTTGACTGAAAACGTGCAAAAAAAAAAAAAAAAAAAAAACACGAGGCCAGGCAGGAAGTTTCTCCATCCATATTTTAAAGATTTGATGATGCAGCCCACAGCTCCTGATAGGCAGGCAAGCTGTCAGTCATTCAGCAGGGGGCGTGGCCTAAAGGACATACCACTGTGGCCAGGCTGGGGATGTGCTTCACGGAGTTCTCCACCTCCTCCTCAGTCACCTCGATAAGGGTGCAGTTGTCATCCTCGGAGGGCAAGGGCTCAGCACCGTGCCTGGTCACCCAGGGATGCACCTGGCAACGGAGGACAGTGGAGGTTCATCACCGACTCAAGACTCTACTCTGGTGCTGACTCCTTCATACACTCAAACACACTCTGTGTTCGCCTGGCAAGACTCGTTCAAGAAACAACACATGCCATAGAGGCATGTATTCACACACACACACAGACACACACACACACCAGCCTAGATCGCACTGAGAGAGAAAACAACTCTGCATTAGCTTCAGATTTTTCAATTAATACCACCAAGACACATATACTCCAAAATATGCAACATGATATTCTTGGTATATTTTATGAACCACGTAAAAATAAATAAAACGTTTGGTCTGCTTTAAAATATTCCGGAATCTTCCACACGTAAGTGCGCAGTGCAGAATGACGCAGCTCTTCACAGATGCTCACAGAAACAGGTAGGGGTGCACATGGAGTCAAGGGGGGGGGGGGGTCAGACCTTAATCTGGGGCACCGTAATTCTGGTCTCAGGATTCTTGTCCAGCATCTTAAAGAGCAAGTCTTTTAAATCCTCAGACACATCTGCACTGTGGAAATAAAGAGACCTGATTGTACAGACATTGTGTGTTTGATTTCAGAGCAACTTTCATATTATATTGTAATGTAAAATAAAAAAAACATATGCAAGTTGTGTGTGAGTGTATTTATGTGCCCTGTGATGGATTAGCATCCTGTCCAGGGTGTAGCTCAGCCTTCTGCTGTACTGCCTGTGACAGGCTCCAGGTCCCGACTGCCCCCACCCTGGTCAGGATAAGCAGTTTGAGGCTGGATGGATGAAGCGATCTCTTTGCCCATTCATCGTGTGGGTTCCTACGCGAGTGTACCACAAGGATTTTGTTTGCTGTCTGACTGGTGTTAATGAATTTCAGTAGGCTGAAGGTAATCGTTAATTAGGGTAAAACAGGAACTCAATGACAACTTTGTGTGTGTGTGTGTGTGTGTGTGTGTGTGTGTGTGTGTGTGTGTGTGTGTGTGCGTGTGTGTCCGTGGGCACCCACTGCTCCGGAATCTCCAGAGGGTGCGTCCTGATCTTCTGGTGCAAACTCAAGATCCGCTCGTCCATGAAGGGACACTGGAGGGGGAAAGGCAGGAAGATCACGGCAGAGGCTGGAGCATCGGGCCGCGCAGTTAGGGGGGGAGCCGAGACCCATCGAGGGGGGGGGGGTTTGCGTCGGCCATGAGCATTTAGCAGGAAGAAGCCGGCAAGTACAGAGAAGCTTTTAAAGTCTCCCAGTTGAGTTGAGCGGTTTTGCTGAGCTGGTGCACTAACACCATACACTCCAGGAAATATCGGGCTCCCGGACTGGAAGGTGTTCAATGGGAAAACACATGGAGGCCTGATAAGGGAGGATGTGAAATGTGCAGCCATGGATAGAGGTGCCAAGAGGGCAAATCATTGTTTGTGTTAATAGCACAGACTTAAGGTGGAATGTATACTGATTGAGCATCAGACATTATGATAAGAGGCAAAAAACTTAGAAATTACCACTCCGAACACGAAACAATACAGAGTTACTCCCATGGCCCAAACATCCAAGGCCTGAAAGATAAAAACACAAAAGAAAAAAGAAGCTAATTATCAAAATAATTAAACTGTTTTTTGCCTTTCTGATCTTAGTCAATTCTCATTCAATGTTAACATTACATGCTGGGCTGATCTAGTGGGCCATCCAGTTCCCAAAAAAGGCCACCAGGGGGCGATGCTAGCTAGATTTACCTTGCCAGAGAAGTTCTTCCTGGTTTCGGAAAGTGCCTCAGGGGCCAGGAAGGCCGGAGTCCCCACCGTGCTGGTCAGGAGGGCATCTGCTCCTTCAAACTGGTTACTGACACCGAAGTCGGCGATCTTTACATGTCCGTCTTCGCCCACCAAGAGGTTAGACGGCTTGACGTCCCGGTGAATTATCTTCTGGTAATGCACTGGGGGGGGGGGGGGGGGGGGGCGGCGTGTCACTTACTCTTTAGCGGCACCATGTCGGGTGGTGATGATCCACAGTTAATACAGCTAGAAACCAAATGGTTTCCACCGGGGTCTCTTGCGACCCAAGATTTACCGATTGGTTTAGCCGTGAATTACCTATCAAATCCATTTCCAGAGGATCCCTTTAAATAATGTAAACAGCCACACAGGAAGTGCATCACTCTATACCTGCCTTTCGCTTTAGGTAGAACAAACAGTTCAGGTAATGGGCTGCCGGTGCCCTGGTTGCAACCATATGTCAACAAAGAAGTTAGCGCACTAATAGTAGCGAGGCTCCCCCAGGCCGCACACTCACAGTACTCGATTCCCCTGAGCAGGTCCTGAAAGTAAAAGCGAGCCTGGTCCTCATTCAGCGACTTCTCTGTAGGCACCTCCATCACAGCGCTGCCGGGGGGGGGGGAGCGTGGCGGGTGTGAGATTGGGGTCAGCCCACATTAGAGCTCATGATACGTTCTGCCCCTTGGGGGTGCCAAAGCTACGGAAGGTGTACTCACCCTTGTTTGACGAGCTCGAACACTGGGGAGAGAGATGGAAATGCCATAATGCAGCGTTAAAAGGCTAATTGTTTAATCAGAAAATATTTGCAGAACAGAGACACAATTCCAGCTCGGATGTTGCCACAGATATCAAAGTAAAAAAGCAATGAAACATAAATGTTAGACTGTGGAATTTATGTATTCATACAGATATGTACAAATATATGAACAAAAGTATTGGGACGCACCTCTTAATCATTTAATTCAGGTGTTTCATTCAGACCCATTGTCACAGGTGTATAAAATCAAGCACCTATACATGCAATCAGGTTTGCAAACATTTGTGAAAGAATGGGTCATTCTGAAGAGCTCAGTGAGTTTGAGCGAGGTGCTGTCATAGGGTGCCACCTTTGCAACAAGTCAGTCTGCGAAATTCCTTCCCTGCCAGATATTCCACGGTCAACTGTAAGTAGTATTACTGCAAAGTGGAAGCGTTTCGGAGCACCAGAAACTCAACCAGGAAGTGGCAGACGAAGGAAGGCGGGGTCGCTGGGTGCTGCGGTGCATGGTGTGCAGACGTCACCAACGGTCTGCTGACTCAACAACTGCAGAGTTCCAAACTTCCTCTGGCATTAATCACGGCGAAAAAAAACCTAGTTGGGAGCTTCATGGAATTGGGCTTTTCAGGGGTTGGGCTAGGCCTCTTGGTTCCAGTGAAGGGAACTCTTAATGCTTCAAGGCATTTTGGACAATTCTATGCTTCCTACTCTTTGGAAACAGTTTGGGAAAGGCAATTTTCTGTTCCAGCATGACTGTGCCCCAGTGCACAAAGCATGGTCCATAAAGACATGGTTGGGTGTGTTTCGTTTGGAAGAACTTGACTGGCCCACACAGAGCCCTGACCTCAACCTGATAGAACACCTTTGGGATGAACTAGAATGGAGTTTGTGAGCCAGGCCTTCACGTCCAACATCAATGCCTGACCTCACAGATGCTCTTCTCCATGAATGGACAAAAAATCCCACAGATACATTCCAAAGTTTTATAGAAAGCCCTCCCAGAAGAGTGGTGGCTGTTACATTTGTGGGGGGGGGAGAGACTACATATTGATGCCTATGGATTTATTATGGGATGCCATAAAAGTTCCTGTAGGTGTAATGGCCAGGTGTCATAATATTTTTGTCCATAAAGTCTGTGTATATAAACGGAAACGTTATTGTATACGATACACCAGGTGAGTGCAGTGGAGTTTGTGAGGAGCGTTACCCATGTACAGATGGTCCTCGCTGGGGTCGTCCAGCACCTGAGGGAGGGAAGGGTACAGACTCAGTTAGCAGCCACACGAGTGAGGGGTGCACCTCCTGCATCTCACAAACGACAGATCGCAGTTGGCATGGTGCTGAGGGGATAAAGACTGAACAACAGGTCAGATCCCAACGTGTACCTGAACATCCGTAAAGAAATGCCAGAATTTAAGGACGTCAAATTTTATAACTTCAGGCATCAACTTGACAACAAGATACCCCTCAAAAAAATGTAAACCTCCAACCCAACCCGAATATGACCCCCGAAATCTCTGAGAGAGCGCCATCCGGAACCCATATCCATCCACACCGGGTAGTAATCTGCACAAAAAAAATATCACAGGACCACTCATGGGAAGACAGTCTGCTGCTCAGGTCTGGCCCTCAAAGCAGATGGTCCAAGCCCCATTGGTCGCCACGGCAACTTGAGGGCCCACGTGACGTACTGTGCCAATTGGGCTGAAATGTGAACCGTCCCCCCTTCGACTCCACCCAACTACATTCTGTACACCATCTAATCCAATGAAATGGGGGTCACTGGGAAACGGGTGCGGTCAATGCTCGGGGTTTGAGGAGAATGACGCAGAGCCCCTGACCTCGAAACTGCTCTAGAGCATCTTTGGAATGAACTGGGACGCAAAACTGGGGCAGAGCGGAGGTGGCCCAGTTCGGCACTGGAGCTTCACCGGACGAGGTATGGAGCGAGGAGGACCAGCTTTCTAACCACAAAATAACAGCAGTTGTGCTTTTCACATTCTCTCTTAGTCTGATATGGTGGCTCACAGCATGGGTCTCCTCAGTACAGTACTTGTCTGAAAACAGAGATCAATACCCCAGTGACATGGGTATTACCTCACTCTGTCAATCTGTACCTGCTCTAATCCAGCGGGAAACAAGTAACCAATAAAAAGAGTGTTGAACTGGGCGGAGATTAACAGCGGGAGGTAACCCAACCCCCGCTGGCTCTAGAAGCCCGGGCTTGACCGTAATCTCATCTCGTACCTCCACCAGCTTCACCACGTTGGGGTGGTCTAGCTTCTTTAAGATGGCGATCTCCTGGTAGACCCGTTCAAGGGGCCCCTTGACTTGGGCTGAGGTCTCCGGGGCCCCTTTCGCTCCTCTGGGAGGCGGTCGCCCTGCGGGGGAGGGGGCAGAAGTCAGGATTCAAAAGAAGAGGCCATCCATATCACCCAACAGTCCAACTGATTCACATCCTGCCTTTGGCGAAATATGACCCGTCAAAATTGAGGCCCACAAAGCTCAAATCTACCCACCGTAATTCAACAGGGGATCTTTATTATTTCAAACTGGCCCCCCTGCAGCCTTAAGGGGGCCCAAAATCATGACCCAGAGACCAAACAGTTAAAATGTCAGACTCCAGAGATGAACGGAATCCGGTGGCTCCCAGATGGCTGGCGGGGGGGGGGCACGAGCGCAGACTGGTCCACGTGTGTGATGGCCCCGTCCCTGGGCCGAGGCGCGGGGGCCTCTTGGCCCAGGCTGAATGGAGCGCGCCCCCCCCGCTGGGCCGCCCATCTGGCCCGAGAAGCACGCTTACGTGGGAAGCCGGCTTGTCTCATCAGCCGTTTCTTGGACAGCACTTTCATCGCCTGCGGGAGAGAAGAGAGGGAGAGATAAACCGAGAAAGACAAATAAAACAACTTTTTTGGTCCACGCTATAAATATTAAGAGCAACTAAAACCTCAGTGACATATAAATCGGCAGTGTTGCACCCCAACAGTCTCCACACCACAAACAGGAATCACCCACGTAAACTGATCATTCCATTATTACACTCAAGCTCATAAACCATTGAAGCTCATCGCCATTAATTTATTCTTCTCGCAAGTGTGAGTCGTCTGCCAGAGATGCAGGTTTATATTACCATTATATTTTTCTTGCCTTTAAGATCGTCAAAATGGTCATATGAAGCTACATTTTCCATCCCCGCACTGCAGATATTCCTGCCCGTTCGGGACGCCCACGCAGGACCCTCGAGCGGTACCCCATCTTGAATCTTACTGTAGCCAGGATTGGGGGAGGGGGGAGCATCTAGAATGGTGAAACTCACGTAATAGGTGTTGTCGTCTTCATTGTATGCAAGCTTGACAACACCATAAGAGCCCTTCGGAGAACAGGAGACAGTGGGGAGGTCAAAGGTGAGCTGCTGAATAACACCCCCTTCCCCCCCGCACACAAACACGTGCGTGCACACAGTTGTAGACAGGCCCTGAGATGAGTCTGCTTGAGGTACTGTACTCCCCAAACGGGATCAAGGTCCTGCTAACCGGACACACACATGCCAATATCTATGAACCAGAAGTGGATAGTTCAGGTCCAGGATGTACAAAACCAGACCAAGATTTTGTTTCACCCAGCTAGTTGAGTAATAAAGAATCACAGTCACAGAATCCTCAACTGCTTGGTTGAGACAAAATCTTGGTCCGGATTTTTACTTTCTGGAGCTGAACTATCCACCTCTGCCACGAATACACTCTTTCCCTGTCACATACAGGACCCTCCCCAGTCAGGATGAGCAGAGGTGCCATCGGGGGGGTGCATGTGTCAGGTGGTGGCAGGGGTTCTATGTCATCGTGTCACGTGGGTGTACAGGAGGCTGCGGCGCCGGCGAAGCACCGAGCCAACGATGGACTCGCGTTACCTTTCCGATCTCGTCTTTCAGCTTGTATTGATTCAGCTGCACGCAGTCCTGTCAAAACAAACAGAGGTGTCAGGTTTGGTCCTGAAGGCATTAACCCATGCGGTACACGGCGAGGACAGCAAGGTCCTCACGCACGCTAACAGCCAGGGGGAGGGCAGGAAAAGCCCAGGATTCACAGCCAAAACATCCACTAACCTGCAAGACTGTCTCCGCCACCTAGCAGGCTGTTTGAGTACTGCGAGTACTCTGAGTACTCCGGCAGTTTATTCCCCTCAAATTACAGGGCATGAAGACACACTTCGTCAGATGGTTTGAGTCCCCTCTCACAGTCAATTTGCTCCACATCAGAATGACGAATGAACAATCAAGTCTGTGACTGGCGCCGACAGGCAGGAAAAATCGATTACTCTACTAATTTGTATTTATTAGACGTGTGACTGGTGGATTCTGAAGTGTGCCCTTTTCATCACTAAGCAAGTAACTGCAACAAACACTGGTCGGTCTCTCAAGAGGTGGAAAGTTTACCCAAAAACAGCCAACAGAACAGCCACTAAAGACTACATAGAAGCACTGCTGCATATTTTTTGTTGCGCATAGATCTAAAAAATAGCATCTAAAAGAGGGTTTATGCTACTGTTTGAGGTTTGGGGCAGGTGGCTCTGCATCTACATCCAGCTACAGAGTGGACGGCGCCCTGATCTGCCTCCTTACCTCTCACTCCTGGCACACAGGATCTACATTAAGGGTTTCAATATAGTCAAGTGTCAGCTTTTCGAGGTGGAAGTTCAAAATAATCTCACTAGGACCAGATACATAAAAGGTCTGTGAAAATGAATACTCATCTTACCCACATGAAACAGAAGAGCACAAATTAATCCCAGCAAGACATTAACATATCCCAACATCAGCACATTCTAATAGCAATGAGAGGATTTCCATGGTAACTTTTGTGTTTCTAGGCAACAAATTCGGAATGATATTACTGGTTGAAGCAACATGCGCCAATAGTTTGTTGTGCTTTAATGAAAGGCGGGGCTTCTTAATGGCTCAGCCAATGGCACTCCACAGTCTATGCGGACCCCTATAGGTGAGACAGTACTTTGACTCCGAGGTCCTCAGTTCTGACGGATAGCCAGGCGCATGCATAACTCATGCCTCCTGACTGACAGTGAGCACGGTGTTTCGTACCTGGAGGTTGGTGATGGAGACCCGGTGGGACTCCACCGTGGGCCTGCGGGGGAGGCGCGGCGAGGAGTGCGGGGACGTTATGGGGGAGTAGGGCAGGGAGGGGTAGATGTAGCGGCCGTTGGTGGGCCCGGGCGAGCTGCAGGGCGAGGAGGCCGCGTCAGAGCGCTCCTGCAGGGACAGCTTGCGGTTGGACAGGCCGAGCCTGGAGCGGGTCTCCTGGGCCCCCGGCAGGGGCGGCGCCACCGGCTCCGGGGACACGCTGCTGTCCATGTCCTCCACCTCATCCCCCGGAGCGACGGGCGAGGGGCAGCCGCTGGGATCGTACTCCGTCACCACGATGAGCGACTCCATGAGCGGCGGCGGCGGCGGCGAGATCGGCGGGAGCACGGGTGGGCGTGGCCTTTCGGGGGCGTGGTCATGGGGGAGCGGGCATGGGGGCACTTAGCACGGGGCCAGGAGCACACGCAGGGAAACATGGTGCTCCTCCCCGCGCCCTCCCAGCTGCTCCTCCATCGGGACCCGGTGACACGCGCTGCTCTGTTGCTTCTCTCCCACACCGAACACGACAGGCTCCACCCCTCGACAGCTGGGACCTCTGCAAAGCAATCGGACAACTCGCTGATGGGCGTGGCCTCCGGGAAGCCCGCCCACACTTCACCAAGACGTTGACGAACTCCATCAGCTGCCCCCCCACCTACCTCGCGGCTTAACACTCAAGTCCACGCGCCTGCCATAAAGCACCCACCCCATCCCACACAGACTCGCTGTGTAGTGGCCTCTGTAGGGATCTCCAATGGCCCAGCAATCAAAACCCGAGGAAGAGCGACTCTAAGAATGACTCATGCCTACATTCCTCTAAATTCCTGGCCCAAATCTCTGCATGCACTTCGCCAAATTCCACACCGTCGCCGAGGCGACTGCAAACCTGGCACCGCCCCCGCAGCCATTACACCCCGCAAGCCGTCGCCCTTCTGCTTCCCAGCTTGTCTTTGGGTTCCTCGTTACTCTCCTTCAAATTGTCCCCGTGCTGCTCTGCGGTAGAGCCCCCAACACCTACACACCATAATGTACATCAGTCTCCTAGCAACAGGTGTACATTTCTCCTGGAACTATATTACAAATATAATTAGAAACAAGTATATACACAAAAAGTCAGACAAAAGAGGTCCGAGTTTGTGCACATCTTAACACATCGACAAGCCTTTCTAAGTACTTAAAATGAAATCAGGTATCTTATCTCACACCAGATGGGATTAACATGCACCGGATCACCAACTGGTTTAATGCCCTTTCCATTGGTTACCCCGTCAGGCAAATCTGGCATGCAGTGGCCTCACATAAACCCCACGTTTCCCACAGTGACTTTAGCAAGGTGACTGTGTCTAGCCCGCGGGACGGGTGGGGGGGGGGGGTTCCGACAGCCTCTCACAGGTTTAGTTTAACGCAAAGGCCTCGGGACACGGGCCGGCGCCCGGGGGGGGGGGGCACACTTCCTGTGCGGTGGTTACTGTGCCGCGTCCGAGCGCCTCGCCATGGTGACGGCCATTTGCCCATACATTCGGGGGGACCGCGTGTCTAGGATGGGGCCCCGGGTCTGATGGTGCGGTAGGTTTGATGAACCAACCTCCTGGGGTGTGAATTTCAGAAGGTCGGGGTCTTTCCTGGCAAAACACGGCAGTGACCATGCGGATGAGAAGGGCCTCGGCAAGACCTCCTCTGCATCAGGCCGGCTATAAGCCCCCCCCCCCGAAACGGGGGGGGGGGGGCAGTGTCCGACGGCATCTCTGCCCCCCCTCCGCCAGGTACACGTGGCCAGCATCCCTGCAGAAAGTCTCTCTCTGGCCTCCCACTCTCCTTGTGTAACATTCAGTGTGGGGGATCAGTGCCTTCAGGAAGAGCTCCAGGGAGCAGTGGGGGCAAGGTGTCCTCCCTCCAAATCAACACAAACACACACACACACACACACACACACATACCCATCTAGACGGGGACCTTCCATTCATTTCTGTGGGAAAAACCCTAATCCCAATCACATTAACCTTAACCTCTACCCATTCCTAACCTTAACCATATGTAGCCAAACAAAATACAAGACTTTTTAGGAATTTTTAGTTTTTTGATTGTAGTCACAGATTTTAATAAAATTGAGGTTATCCGAACGGGGACCTGAAAAATGTCCCCAAAAGTAAGAAAGTTTCAGGTTTTACTGCACTTTGGGGACATTCTGGTCACCAAACGTAACCTATGCAAACCCACACAAGCACACACACACACACCCAATTACTGTGCAGACACACACAGACTCATATAGCCACTTGCACAGATACGAAAACAGCCACATTGAATACCAGCACGCGTATGATCTAACATATTTTTGTACAGGCACACATACATAGACCCCGACACATATAGTCACACAACACTCAGAGAAGCATACTAATGGAAATACTCAGTTACAAGCAGACAGGCTGACACATATGTGAAAACACACAGCTAGAAGAACACAGACAGTTCCAAATACCCACAGACACACATACAGAGTCACACATGAAAATGGCGACACATAACCAGCCAAACACATACACACACACACACACACAAACACTCACAGAGATAGCAAACACAGAAAGACACTCATACACAGCTACACAAACTCACACACAGATTATACACACAGTCACACATAACATATATAAACACCTTCTCCAGTAAATTGGCAAAAATAAAACCTCTTTTCTGTACCATAAGGTGCTGAATAATGTAGTGAGATGCAGTTACTGGCTCTGGTTGGCTAACAAATAGCTACAGCTTCAGGCTGCATGTCTCTGCATTCAGGACACAGGGGGGGGGGGTCTCTGTGACCACCACCCCCCAGGTATTTAGAGAGGGGGTTGAAGGAGGGTGGCAAACATAAGCCAGGCATCCGAGAGAAGGTGGGAAGCACGCTGGTTAGCGGGGATGACACCAGAGACACATCGGAGGCTTCATGCGCCGGAGCGAGATGAACCGAACGCAGCAAGACCTACTTTGTGTTTCCACGAGGCAGTATAGCGGGAAGGAAGCGCGCAGGCCGATCTCATCGCGCGGCAACGGCGGCCAGACGACCCACGCAACACAGCCTGCCATCCCCAGGCCGAGGTCCCGCCATAAACCTCACGGCCGTTGGAGGACACCTACATAATCTGTGGTGGCCCCCCCCCCACCGAAAGGAGGAGGACGGTTCTGAGAGGCGAAAGAGTCCTGCAGCCAACCGGTGTGGCTATTTTAATCGCGGTGCTGTTAGTCCCGAGTGACCTACTTTGATCGTTTATGGGAAGCTTTAGCGTTCATTAGCGGGTAAATACACCGTGCTGGAAACGGGGGCCGTCAGAGGCCCAGGTACGGCGGGCCGGGTGGGGGCCCGTTTGCTGTAAAAACCGACACACACACCAAGGCGGGCATGGGGCAGGGGTAGTCGTCCCGGAGCGGGGGGGGGGGGGCGC
>JAODLC010000123.1:24875497-24896933 GCA_026781145.1 Hippopotamyrus pictus | reverse complement strand
TGGCCAGTATAACAACTTTGACATGAATCTATCCATCACCGCCTACGTAGGACTGTGTGACCGTGAGCTTGAAGCCAGACCCGGAAGAGGGGGGCCCAGGACTGACCCCTGGCAGAGGGGCCAGTTCAAGGGGGCCCAGGACGGGACGCCAGTCCATCAAAGGGCACGGGGGCCCAGGACGGGACGCCAGTCCAGCACAGGGCTCACACAGCCACACACGGTGGGAAGGTCATTGGAGGTGTGCTGCCACACCAATGCAGACTTTATTTTTAAACGACTGCTGATTTACAAAGAAAAATGAAGATGAGCCGTGACTAATGTCGGGCGTTTTTCTTGCATTCCTAAATACTTAAAAGGATCACACCATAAAATTTCAAGCTTCACACATTTACAGATGGATTTTTTTAGTGAAGCAATTTAAACACTATTTCAGAAGGGACAACGGCAATACCACTTGCATAGAGTCTGCAGCAGCAAAATTTCAAACGAAAATCCACCATTAGGCTCTGACAGCAGCTGCCTTCCTGTGCAGACGCTTGTTAAATTCCCTCATTCTTCCACACAGAGCATGTTCCTAACCTGGGTGACTTTGACCCCATTTTCTCAAACGTGTTTGGAGTGCTGCTCTTAGCGATTATTTTTTTCTCCTGATCTCTTACATTTCCCATGGTCACGCCACTGTTATCCTTTTCTCGTATGTCTGATACTTTATATGTGTTATTTTGTTATGTGTTCATCCAGAGGAGTCTCGGTGATACAGACTGAGACTTGGTCGATTCAGGAAAAAAGGTGCCCCTTCAGATGCCAGTCCAGCTCTTGCCATCTTGACGTGTTCCATAGCTTATTTCATCGATAATGTGCCAGACAGTGAATTATTTAAAAATGTGTTAGATAACGTTAAGAACAATCATGTGGTTCACATGTACCCATTAACAATAATCTGAGCTCACAAAGTATCACTTCACTTATTTACAGTTAAACATACAAAAAAAATCAATCCCGTTCATTTTCGAATAAAACTGATAACAAACGATGACCCGCGACCCTCGAAAAGCGCTTTCGGATCAGTGACCTGGTTCCGGCAGCACGGGGGAACCCGACGTACCGTAGGACCCGGCGGACACCTGCACTGCCGTAGTACAGTTTGCGCACAAAAAAAAGCAATCGGTGGGATGCCTATTGACCGCGTTCGCTGGTTTATGTTTGTGCCCTCCCATAAAACCCATACAGTGGTCAAGCGGGCGCCCCATAAAGCAGGCCGTGCAACATGAATAAGACAAAGGCTGTAACGTATCACCAAGGGGCCTGACATACGCTCCCGGTCTAAATTAAGTGTTCGGGAAGCATCACTTTTTTATCACTGGTTTAACGCCGCAGTTAAACGAGGACTGCGATAGTCACAGTCAGAGTGAAAATGACTGTACGATCACGGCGCTCGAACTGGGGATCTGGCAGGGCACTGTCCGAAATACGTGCTAACGCGATGACGGATCGCCGTTAAGGCACGCATTTGCCACCCCCGAAAGATAAACACGGCCAAAAAAATCATATAATTCCCCTTAAACTGATTCGTCTTAATATAAATACAGCTAGCTACTAGACATCCTACAAAAACAAGTACCGTGTAGAGCAGGGGGAAAAAAGAACCGAACCCCCACGTTAGATAACAACAACTTTCACACGTGACACAACAAACAAACGCACATGATTTCTGCCCCCTTTGGCGTGCAGATAAACGCCGGCGCCGTCGCTCGCCTTACCTCCCTGCTCCCGGGCGACAGGACACTCCGGATCTCCGCTGATATCTGGGCAGCGCGTCCTCCCACGGCGTTATTCCCCCGCATATTCGGCTGGCCGTGCGCGCAGGATGGAGGGTGCGCGCCTCTGATAGGCGGCCGAGACCCTCGGACGGACCAATGGAACTTGCCGAACGGCAGCCCCCTGCGAGAGGGGTTCGAGCGGAGCGGCGGGGGCGGCAAGGCTGCCAGATCCGGCTTCGCCTCAATTTCCACTGATTGTCCTTTTAATATAATAACTATTGTAATGCTAATTGTAATAGAGTTGTTTGTTTGCTTTACATATATTTCTGTAATTATGGCTAATTACTTGCGGGAATGTTTGGAACACGGTAAAGGTTCCCATCAAAAGACGATGCCGTTCCCCATCCCGAAATCCGACCGTGTTCGGACACCGTTATAGCTGTAAATTAGTCCATGCAGCTGTAAATTAGTCCAGTACACGCGATTATAAACTTGCGCACGTCCTACACATTTTAAAAGATTATTGAATTCTCTTTGTTATACTGATCATATATCAGATGAAGATGTCACTGTTAGCAGAAATCCCGTCGCGAATCATTTATATTAAAATATCAAGGAAAATATAAATAGGTCCCAGTCTTGCCAATGCCACTCCCCCACATCCCTGAGCAAGATAACCGTTTAACAGATGGATGGATGGAAAATATAAATGGCTTTCCCTTGAATGTAAGGGGAAATACGTGCCCGTGGCCCCACCGTGTGGCGCAGGGACGGATAAATATTTCAGGAGAAAACAAATGGCTGTTGCTGTTCCACTATAAAAATGACCGAGTGTCACTATCGCACAGATAACCCGAAAGAGCACCATTGCAGTCCACCCAGAAGTGTCAAGTATTTTTTTTCCTTTTCGTAATTGTTACGACCAAAAACATTTGATTTTTTCAGCGGCTTTTGTCAAATTTTATGATTCAAGTGGAACACACAGTTTTATATGCATAAATTTCCTATTTTTAAAAAACTATCAAGTGAAGAATCTCTCTTTACGACACGTCACCTGGCAAATAAAATTTTTTTAAAAAAAAAAAACAATACTGGAAAATAAAAAGATGAATTGCATGTATAGTTTTATTTCAAAAGTGCCAATTGTTTGCTTTATGTAGACTGTTCTCTCAAAACATTCAGTAATTGCTTTGCACGGTTTTAGCGGTAATTTTCGTTGGTAAATGAAACGTGTTTATCGTGCTGATCATCGCCGTGGCGGAACCTATCAAAATCTGACATGGCGCCCCAGGACGTGCTGTGATCCAAATGAAAGCGGGCTGTTGATTTAGCCATTTCTTGATAAAAGAAACTGTGCCAAATTGGAAAAATTGCACGCTCATGTAAATGCTGACAGTTCCTGTGATTGCAGAATCGTGAAGGGACTCCCAGCTGGCTTGGAAATGTATGGAACAAACCTTTGTTACAGGACAACTTTAATAGTTTGCATGTACAGAACCGGGGTTTCTCCCAAGTTAAGAACCTCTAATCTTTAGTTTTTGTTTCTGGATTCTTTCCAGGTATATTGTAGCAATCAGCAACAATGAAGAACAAAGTCACCAGGACACCATTGCAGCTCAGAAATAATGGAAGCCAAGGCTCTCCACAAAGAGCTAATATCAGATAAAGTCAAATACTCATCTGGCATCTTTTATTTTGCAGTTTAAGGAACAAAACCTTCTTTTTAAATTACGCCCCATATAGGAGAACCTTGGATTGACAATCTGATGGGACAGGTATTAGTCAGAGGATAAAGAAAACAATTATAAAACAAATCAGTTTATTGAGGATTCAAAATATTAAAAAAAAAAAAAAAAAGTACTTCTCACCCACAGTGAAACTGGAACCCTATTCTTCACAGATAGAGAGAGAAAAACTGTACATTTAAAAAAAAAGAAAAAAGGGGGAGGGTCCTATCGTCTTTTCTGGAAAATATTTCCACGGCCAATTCCTCCACGACCACGTCCTCTTGCAGCCACTGAATGATAAAACAGAACAATCAATGCAGACATTCAGCATCATCTTTCCAATCATTCATAAGTAATATATACTAGTAATACTAATACTCTGCTAAAAGGATTAAAAGAGAGTCAGGGGTGTTGTAAATGCTTCATGCAGCTTTACTAATACTAAAACCAAGCAGTTCCACCCCCCCCCCAACCAGAATGACCCATTGTGCAGAAGAATGATGTGCCTGCAGTTTTACACAAACTACTGAGACAAAGAGCACCTGGGGAAACTGGAAGCCCCCCAGTAAAGCCGAACACCCCACCTTGAGCTTTGAGGATGGCTGCCTTTCCTCGGCCCGCCCCCGAGCCCTGGTTCTTGTTCTTCATGCTCTTCAGCATCGGTGCGTTCTTCAGCATGTCTGGTAGTATCAGGAAGCGGATCTTGCTCCCTCTGATGTAGACCTGCTCGAGCTGGGCCACCCGACCATCCCTGTACGTGACTGTGATGTTAGACATCTGAGGGGGAGGAAAACGGATTAAGTTTCATAATACACTGAAGTAGACCTTAAGGTTGGGTAAATGAACCGAAAATATAGGCAAGTTGCTGTTGGAACCTAAAAAGATCCAGGGGGGTGCCTAACAGTTCAGAGCATCAAGTTAATCAAAGCATAGGACAAACTTAAGGTGTAGTAGTGGATAATCACACACTACACTCCCCCCCCCCCAAAAAAAGACAAGAAATTCCTTAAGAACCACATCACCTCCTTTAACCAAAAAGCCCGAACCAGAAACATTACCACAGGGTCTTATACCATTACCTGGCAGTTCATGTTGTCTTCAGCCTCTATCAGTTTGCCGCGGTACACCTCACCGGTATTGGTCTCACAGGTGACTATGTGTCCCTCGGCTTCGTGCAACACTTTAATGGGAACTCCGATAGACATCTTGGCTGTATAACTGTAGGAATAATTGCAAGAAATCAGAACCGCTGTACAGAATGACTCGAAACATTATCTCAGCATCGCAAAACACGCAGTTGTCCATCGGAAATAGAACACCGGGTTACGGATTTTGGCGACCATCTACAAAGCCGTGCAACGCATACAGTAATAGTTGACAAAAAATAAGGTATTATTTCAACATGATACTGTATTTATATGTAGACTGAGGACATCTCCAAACATAATTAAATTCAACACCTAATGGTAGGTAATGTGCTAGCGGGAAAAGACGAGTGCAATATACGTCAAAATAACGTCAGTAAATCGACCCAAACAAAAAGTAGCTAACATCTATCCAGTTCTAAATTTCCACATTCTAACAATATCTCTTGAACAACATTCACCTACCTTTAAAACAACGTTTTCCCGAAAACACTCGCCGTCCCGGTGTCTAACACAACGTGAATCACAGAAGAGACACTTTCTTGTTTTCCGCCACCCACAATGCACTTAAAAAACCGGAAAAGGTAAAGTACTTCCGCTGACCATTGCGTGGCATGCTGGGAAATGCTGGAAAATACAATGCCACGTATGGGATGCTGTGCTGCATTCAGCATATGCAAGATATGCAGCGCGAGGGGCGCCGGAGGGGCATGTAAAATCTGACAGGTTCAGGGTACATATTGTACGTAAAATCGGGCGGGGGCAAGGTGATATTTTGTCAGGAGGCCCAGAGTTTTTAGGTTTGCCCCTGTGCAGTATGATTAAAGATTAAATTTATTTCAGAGACTTAATTGAATAAGGGTTATGATGAAGCCAATATACTAGCTATTATTAATATTGACATTGGTAAAACAAAATTGTATAGTAAACCTGGTTTGCTGACAACACCAACACATAATTGACCAAATATAGCAAATATTATTTACAGTTAAACATCCACGCAAATATTTCCTACTGAACTGCTTTATTGTTCTAAATTAACTTTTACATGCATGACATAATTCTCTCCCCAACTCCTGCCTTAACACGGTGGGTTAGAAAGTAATTTCTGTCCAGTAGCATTTGGGTCAACTTCAATAAAACAAAAATAAGAAAAAGCAACGCTGGGTCGCCCTGTAAAGCATTAGTAATACGTACGTGACAAACATCAAATGATGTCATACTAAGTTTTTCTACAAAAAACGACCGTTGAGATGAGGGAATTTTGATTTTTCTTGGTTGCATAGCCAAACAGAACCCAGATGGCAAGTATAAGATGTCTTATAAAATGATTAGAGTGGGTGTTATACCATCTGGGTACACGTACGGCGGGTAGAATCCATTCTGTTAGCCAACTTTCGGCTGTCTTCAAACTTTGTTTACAGGGGAAGCTCTATCAATGCAGACCAGAGTCGCAAGTAGTACAGGGAAGCGTAACTGCTTAATATGCAACAACACAGTAGTACTGCTAATTATATCCAATAAATGCTAAATACTTATAATAAATACTTTCCTGATTCAATAATAAACCAGGATCTAAGATGTTAGACCTAGGATGCCGATGCCGGTAATAACAAGGAGAAGAGTTACTGTTTCGTACAATTAAACCATCTGTGGAAGTATTAATTCGGGGTTCAGGGAATCAGCTGGCCAAAGAGGAAGTTGCGTACATTTCGCGCAGATTAGATAGTAGCGTGAACTTCGCCGCCGTGTAGTTTTAATGGCCAAGATGGCTTCGGTGCTGGATCGGTGAAGCTGGAACCGCGGATCCGGTTTGGAGTCTGGAAGATTAAATATTAAAAGATTTCATGAGACTTTCGAGTCAAACTGACAGGCACCAGCGAACTGATCGGGATTAAGCTGGGGGCGGAGACGCACAAAAACATTACAGAATGACCGGTAAGGTGCTATTGACTGCACTTCGATGGCTTATATGTTGGGCAGTTTACATATTTTTAACGCATCCTTGTGGCGAAACCCTTCGAAATGAGTCCTATATTAGCGGTGCCATCATCATGTGCAAAAGTAATATATTACAAGTGTGTCGGTCTAACATTGAGAGGCATTGGGCGAGTCTTCCTCCGATAGATTTAATTGAAGTCCTGCTTATTTGATTACCTGTTTGCCGCATTAATACACCAGCGATGCTCCACAACTTAAGCGATCTTAACAGTCGTAAGCAGTGCCGACAGACCCAGATTCACCGTGTAATGGGTCCGTAACTGCAGACGCATTTTGCTTGTGTGTGATCTTGACAGATGACGCCGTGCTGTTGAACGTCCCTGTCATTCGGCAGCTGTACCATTGGGACTGCGGTCTGGCCTGTTCCAGGATGGTGCTCAAGTGAGTCATTTAAACCTGCGATTATATTTGCATGGGCAAGTTTTATCTGAATGCTCTGCGTGCTCTTGTGACTGGGCATTCATGGGAAGCAAAGCCTAGCCGCGCTTATGCATAGTAGATTCCTCAACAACAGCTCCCTTGGTTCTCATAAGGGGTTTGCTAAATGAGAATAACTCTAAACATTTGTTCTATGGGGGCGTCGCGGAGGTCCGGGGACTTCAGAAAATGGATGGATGGATGGAAATATGTGAAATTAGCCGGCTGCCATTCAATGTTGTCCTGCATTGGAATGAGCATCCCCAATTTCATGAGTTTATCTTAAGAACAATGATCCCAAAAATTCAAATAAATAAATAAATTGAAGTGTAAACTCCCAACCCTGATACAGAAATGAGCATTTTCCTGTAACAGTACATTTAGGCTTGCATTCCAAAGATGGCATTTTATAAAAAATTGAAGGCGATGTACCTAATCACGCCTGCTTTATCCCAGGTACCTACACCCTTTGACGGACGAGCAGTTCCAGAGTGCGTGCTGGGAACTGAAGCTCACCGAGAGCGTGTGGACTATCGACCTGGCCTACCTGATGTGCCAGCTGGGAGTCAGGCATCGCCTCTGCACCCAGACCCTGGGCGTGGACAAAGGGTTCAGAAACCAGGCATGCACTGTTTTCATAACAGGATTTCAGGACGGTCAGAGCTGCATGTTGCTATTTTATCTACAAGGGCCACGTCAGCACTGATCTGGGGGAGGAGTGGTTTATCAGTAGAGCGAGTCCTTAATGCATCGATATTATTCATTGATTTATTCAATATTTTTAAAAATATTATAAATGATTCCTGTCTCAGCATCTCTTAATGAAACTCTAGATTAGGCCAAAGTATATCATTGATGACGGGAGCTCTGCTGACGGGCCCTGACCTGAAAGGGGGATGCAGGTGGGGGCATAATGCCCGTCCTGATGTTGCCAGCTCCTGTCCGTGTCACCCGTCTCCAAGACAACACCCGGAAGGGAGGAGATGGACGTGACCGACTCTTTGATTCTGTTTGCAGTCCTTCTACAGGAAGCATTTCGACACTGAGGAGGGCCGAGTAAACGAGCTCTTTGTCAAGGCGGAGAGCAAAGGCGTTGTGGTGAATAAATGGTATTAGTGCCCCCTGCCCTGATCCTGGGGTTCTTTCAGCTGCTTTGATTAATTTGGGTTTTCCATATTTTTTTACTCACATTTGTTAATTTCCTTTAATGACCCACCCACAGCTCGGTGACCATCCAGGAGATTCAGGCCCACTTGGTGCAGGGCCACGTGGCCATTGTGCTGGTGAATGCAGTGCTGCTCTCCTGTGAGCTCTGCTCTGCGCCCGTTAAGTACTGCTGCTTCCTGCCCGCTGGCCAGCCATGCTTCTGCCGGCGGCCTGAGTACCAGGGCCACTTCGTCGTGGTGTGTGGCTTCAACCGCTCCACCGGCTGCATCTTCTACAACAACCCGGCGTACTCCGACCGTGAGTCAGCCTCCGCCGGTCACTTAAGGCACCGCCAAGCCACGTAAACCGCCTGAAGTGTGACAGAGCGCGCTTAACAGTGCGTGGCGCGTGAGTCATTCTGCTGCCTTTCTCCACAACTGGTTAAACTCTAGTTATGGTATCTGTAACATCACAATCTGCTAAGCGAAACCTAACTCTTGTTACGATAGACAGACGGACAGACAGACTTTATAGATCTCGAAGTGAAATTTGTTGCAGTCCAGATCAGCTGAAAAGTTTTGGTTTCATTCTTGGCATGATAGCAGGGAAAAAGGCAGTTTATTTTATTTACCTATTTGGAAGCAGTTTTTACAAAACAGCTTTAATATTAGGCCCCTCAGAGTCTAATGCGCCATCCTCATCACCACACTGTACGCTGTACACTGTAATGCTAATATGTTAACCTTTGGGCCGCATTTAAGTGGGCAGCTGCTCAGCCTGTTTCCAAGGCAGGTTCCTCAGTCTCCCCCACGTTCCTGGTCTGTTTCGCCAGTTGTGGTTTAACACAGTGTTTCCTCTCCACAGGTGTGTGCTGCACCAGCTTCAGTAGTTTCGAGCAGGCGCGGAGGAGCTACGGAACAGACGAAGATATTTTGTTTGTCTACAAGGAGAGCTGACAGCCCCAGAAGGAGCTCTGTCCTGCGCCTCCAAGCCTTGGGTTATGACTATGACGTCAGCACAGCAGCTTCCATCAGCCACCTTGAGGTCTGGTGTTGTGGTCTACCTTTGACTGTAAGCCTTCACCTCAGGCTGCGAGGCCCATTTCCATGCACCAGGTGTCTACAGGATCTTTGTACCTCAACAAAAAAACAATGACACCCAACCCAAACCATCACCAGGTTGATAAGGGTCTGCTGCTTTTAAATGCTTAAATTAGATGGTCGTCAAGCATCCTGGAAATGGATGGCGCCGTGAATCAGGGCTTAGCT
Source organism: Hippopotamyrus pictus (assembly GCA_026781145.1). Lineage (NCBI taxonomy): Eukaryota > Metazoa > Chordata > Actinopteri > Osteoglossiformes > Mormyridae > Hippopotamyrus > Hippopotamyrus pictus. The sequence goes on along the minus strand of JAODLC010000123.1, from coordinate 24,887,469 downwards.
GTGTGAAGTCAAAAGCCAAAAGGGACGTGGATCCCCCCCCCCCCAAACCATTAACAGCCTGTGTTCCCACATGATGGTGCCTCGTTTCCACCTGCTGCTTGGTAACTGGTTTGATTGCCACATCTGAGGGGGCGGCTCATGATCCCGGCCCAGATGGAGTCTTCAGAGGCTGCGGCCTCTGTTTTTAAATGGCAGTCTGACCAAAGAGCTTTAACACAATGAGGAGAGGCCCGTCTGTATTTCAGTTTTGTATTTATCTCTGTTTTTGTTTCTCTCCGTGCGGGCAGATTCGAGTTTTAGCTTGATGGTGTGAAGGTATGATTGGGTATAGCTATGGCTTTCTTGAGGGAGAGGGACTTGATTTATTAACCCGTCTTGTTGATGAACAGCCTGCTCTGGTTTGTGTGACAGCTCAGGTACTGGCCTTGACACACACACACACACACACACACACACACACACACACACACACACACACACACACCTCATGTAATGAATAACTGCAGAAGGAGTGTTTCTGTTCTTGTAATACTTTTTTTAAAGAAACAGATGAGAAATTTGACCGGTGTCAAATATAAAGTAGGAGAAGCTCCCCCAGCCATAGTTGAAGGCAGCATCGGAGCTTCCAGGTGTGTCGAGTGTCATGGTTGCACAGCAGCTGCGCAGTTTCACTAATTGCTGTTGCCCAATATTCCCCTGCCCCCTTCCTCTTCAGCCAGTCAACATTTTTGTTTTTGTCCACCAGTTCCAGGCCTGAACCAGGTAATTGTGAGCTTTAGAATGAGGTGAGGGGGACTGGCTTTAGAACCACTGCTGCAGTTATCAGACACATGCGGGTGGGGCGATTTTAAGAGCCATATTCTTCTACCTTGTGGTTGTGCTAAGCGTTTGTTCTATTTCCTGCTGCCATTTGTGATATACAGATAAGAGATTGCTGCTTTAACACACAACATAATATTTCTGCTGCCACTTAATTTATTTTTTGTTTTATTAATCAAGTATTCACCCTGGTGAAGAGGAATAGGTAACTGACACAATTGCTGTGTGGACATATGGCAAGCAATTATTAAAAGGTGCCTTTACTCGCATAGCACTTAAGTATTGCCATAATAGCAAGCTCATTGCCATGGAAACAGGCACGAAGCGTGGTCAGGTTTTTCACCAGCAATTTGGTGGTTTCTGTCTGCTTTTGAAGAGCCGTTAAACGCACTGTCCTGTCTCAGAGCTTGGCTGTCCTTGCCAGTGAACATAAAGTTTCTGTGTATTGGGCCAACGTGAGCTTTAGCTGTGTGAGAATGTTTTCTTTTTATGACTCGGGGGGGGGGGGGCACTGATGATGCTCCAACATCCTGATTTACCTCTGCATAATGACCTGATACTCAGATGGTGACCTTGCTCACTCCACTGTTATATTCATGCAGAAAACTTGAAAGTGTCACATTTGGTACTGCTGTGTTTTACAGAAAAGAGCCATAATTAAATACAGGGTGTTACACCTGGACATTGTTTAAAAAAAAAGAAGATATTTTCCTTGATGTTACTACATTCTCATGATGCTCATGAACTAACTTCTGTATTTACACAACTGGAAATGACTGATTTCTGTTTGAGCGGACTGGCTTTTCTTGTTAACCCCTATAGCAGGCTAATAAGGGGCTCTGATAGGCTGCTTTGTCTGTCAGTCATCTGACTCATCCTATCAGAACATCCAGCTCATCCAAGGGGCAGCAATGACAGAGCCAGAGTAGAACCACGTTCCAGCCAATGAGGGAGTACAGCAGTATGGTAAACAAAAACTTGCACAGTTTTGAGCAGCCATTTTAAAACCTCACAGTTTGCACTTGAAGATTTGCTTGATGTGCAAAATATATACTGATATTAACCCTTGCAATGGAACACAGCATTTGTGAGACTTTAACAGCAAACAGCATTACATGTTCGAGAGTAACTGGTTTTCTTTTAGTTCACAATTAACTATTGTTTGGTGTGGCAATGATTTTTGCTGATGGTATTGCACTGTGGGTATTTTAGCCATAATTATGTTTATGATGTTTATTTGTATTCTCTGCAAGTGTTCTGGATTTCCTTCCGCACTCATATGGGATGGAGTTTTTAACTACTATATTTTATGACACTATGAACTTTATTTTTATGATATGCCATGTAGTAAATAAAAAATATAGTACTGTACTGACATTGCTCTGTCTTTTTTGAAGGAAGGTGGTGTGTTATAGGCTAATTAAGACCTATTTTAATGGGGGGGGGGGCTCTGGTTGTGAGAATAGCTGTGCTTAGTGTTTCCACTTTTATGGATATATCAGCTACATATTTTACAGCAAACTGCATTTAAAATGATAGTATGTGTAGTTTATGTAATACCATTAAATGGAGTGCATTTGATACTGTGACCAACATGGCACACAGGGAATGTAGGAAGGAGCTGATTAGATTTCACACCAGGAAGTCCCTCCCCCTGTGAGTGATTGGCCTGCCAATACAAGGAATCACCTCCTGCAAAGTAAAGCCTGTCCTGAGGCATCATGGGAACTGAAGAGGGTCAGGGTTAGGGTTAGGTACTGCATCCATTCCAGACGCGGTGGGAATCTCCCGTTATAGAGAATACAAGGTTCACCCCTCAGGAAAAACAGAGGGAGACTGATGGAGAGCTTTATCACACACACACACCACCTCTGTAACTAGTGTCGCCAGAATGCCTAGTAATCAATGGTGAGTGCAGCCAATTTCCCTCGTTTTACACCTCTCATATTTTCCATGTTTTTTTCCTTTCCAATTATATCACATGATTGCAAAGCTGATTATCCAATTTAGAATCTGTGGCTGCAGAACAGAACATTGACATTCCGCCCACTCCCTAAAGAAACGAGGATCACAGGGTGAGTCCTCTGACAACGCTGGAAAACAATAGGTCCAGTAACAGGCAGAGAGAATCCAGCAGAGGGCAGCATTGAGCAGCCCCCCCCTATAAACGGCTTGGCCTCTTTCTTCACAAGAGCAGGGATAATGTTTTCTCATCCATCTCCTCGTATTTATAAACACAATTTATTATTGCCTATAGTTTGTCTCGTCCCACGTAATTGTGTCTGACAAAAAAAATGTAAGTTTGAGAGGAGCATTGATACAAAGCGAGTTCAAATTTACGTGTCGCGTATAGTGCTGAAAGGTTTTCCTGGAATCGGCAAGGCGGCTCAGTGGGCAGTGCTGTGCTGTTTCCTCACACCTCCACGGCTGAGGGTGTGAATCCTGTCCCCGCTAGGCACGTGGCTTTTGCCCTCTATCCTTGATCCTCACGCTATGTAATTGGACGGGATAATACGATGACCCATGTTTGGAAGTGAAAGAATAATCCAGAAACTCCTGCTCGTCAGCCCCGCCATATATTGAAGAGTACGACCTCAGAAAATGACTCCAGCAGATGAGATATTAAATTTAAGGCTACAGGTCAGTGTATAGATGGCAGTCAATTTCCACACGGCAAGGTTGTGTGCTTGTGTGTGTGCATGTGTGTACCAGTGGGGAGGGGGGGGGGTGTCTCTCATAAGGTTAACTGTATAGTCAGCACTGAAACAATTTTTGCCCATTCATCTAAAAGAGATTTGTGAGGTCAGGCACTGATGTTGGACATGAAGGCCTGGCTCACAAACTCCATTTTCGTTCATCCCAAAGTTGAGGTCAGGGCTCTGCCTTTTGTTCAAATATTGTACAAATGATAAGTAGTACTTTGAATTCAATTTTATATCGAATTTAAAGCCAGTGCAAGGACCTGTGAACTGGAGTAATGTGCTCTCTATTCTTAGTTTTGGTGAAAATTCTAGCAGCAGCAGTCTGAATTAGCTGTAGCTGTCTAATAGTCTTTTTGCGAAGGGCAGTGAGAAGAGCACTGCAATAGTGAACCCTACAGTATATGAAAGCATAAATAAGTTTCTTTAAATCCTGCTTAGACACAAAATCACTGACCTTAGTTATGTTTATGAGACGTCAAAATGCTGATTTAGCTATAACTTGTGGTCACTGAAACTTTGTCATATGACATGCTAATGGTGATGTGGTCACTGAAGCTAAGATCCCCATACACGAGTACACCAAGCTTTTTGCCATGGGTTGTACCTTCCCTCTTTGCTCCGGAATAGAACTATCTCGGTCTTGTTTTAATTTAATTGAAAGAAATTTTGCTACATCCAGCCATCCGATTTCCAAGGCATAGACACAATGACTCAATGAGACCAAAGTCTTTTGATGAGAGAGTGGGTGTCTTCTTGGAAGATCTGACCAACAGGGAGCATGTACAGGTTGAACAGGAGGGGCCCAAGAATGGATCCCTGTGGGACTCCGTAATGCAATGGCAGTTTTCTCTGATTTATAAGTGGTGAGAGAGACAAAATAACCCCTGCTTTTTAAGTAGGTCCTGAACCATCTGAGGACTGTTGCTGAGAGTCCGACCTAATTTTCTAATCTAGCAGTATTTTGTGATCAACAGTATCAATGGCTGCACTAAGATTTAACAATACCAGGATCCTTATTTCACCTGAGTCTATAATCACGTGAATGTTATTTAATACCTTCACTACAACAGTTTCAGTACCATATTTTCGGAAGCCTGACTGAAAGTAGCCATTCATGTTAAATAGTTATTGATTTGATTAAAAACTACTTTCTCAATATCCTTGCCTATGAACAGGAGGTTTGAAATGGCCCGATAATTGTTAAGTGCAAAAGCATCCAGGTTTCTCTCTTTCGGGGGGGGGGGGGGGGGTTTGATAATGGCAGTCTTCAGTGAAGCTGGGGAAATGCCATGAGGAGGGGACCAGTCACAATTCACAAAAGCTCAAATGCTGAAGATAACAGCTGACTTTTTAAGAAGCTCGTGGCAGCAAGTACATAGTTTAAGATGTAGCAATATTTCTTCAAGAGTTCTGTCATCAGCAATAAATTCAGACACGACCATATTTTTGTTATGTCACTGCATTAGTAGGTGGACCTAATGCTTACTCTTTTTTTCAAATTTCTGATAGAAGAGCCAAACTCATAACACTTTTTAGGTGATACAAATTCTTGAGGTAACTGTGTTGAGGGATTTTTCCTATCCACAGTGGCAAATAGAGCACAAGTGTTGTTAATATTCCCATTAATGATATTAGAGAAATGAAGTAATTTGCTGGGGTGGCATGGTGGTGCAGCAGTTAGTACTGTCACCTGTGACCTACCAGGGTTCCATGTGTGTGGTGTTTGAATGCTCCCCCTGTGTGGTGGTGGGATTTCTTCAAGGTACAGCCCAAAAACATGCTGAAGTTAGTTGGAGTTACCAAATAGCCCATAGGTGTGTGTGAATGAATGGTGCATTAGTGTGTCCTGTGATGGATTGACATCCCATCCTAGATTGCATTGCACCCATAGGCTCCAGACCCCCCACATCCCTGAATAGGACAAGTGAATGAAGATGGATGGGAGGTAATCTATCCCTGGTTCTAAAAAGTCTTTTAAGATGTGATGGTCAATCTGAAGCTTAGCTTTCCTTCACTGACACTCAGCCTTCCTGCATTCTCTCTCCTGATTTGCTGCTGCTATGACATTACTCCATGCTGCTTTACATCCAATAAAAATCATTTTCGCCTTCACAGGTGCTATAGCCATTGGTGGACATTGGAGTTAAAATGTTTTAAGAAGGTATTCTACAGACTATGTTGTAATACTTGGTGTCATAGCTATGGCTTCCATAAAGACAGTGCTGGTGTTCAAATGAATGTACCTCTTATTGACAGTTTCAAATCTAGTTTGGGTGACTGGAGTTGCCCATCAAAGAAAACACAGAAATGATGAGGCAAAGCTAAGTGCCAATCATAGCCTGAAAGTCTTGTTAATCTTAACAGAGGTACACAGAACTGTACTTCAACGTCCTGGAAGCACAATGAAGTTACTAAAAGACTGTCCGTCTGGAATTCTTCCCAGTGGATTTATGAACTTCATGCAGCTTAAAACTAGGCCAAAATTCCTATATGAAGCATAAGCAGGATTAGTAATAGGGCATTTTCCCATAATTTTCCAGATGCTTAGCCCCTGACCTTGGAGGAGCGTTCACTCTGCTCGGTGGACATCTGCAGTCATCGGCTGGCTCTCTACTCCAGCGGTGACAGTGGGAGACCATTCAGTTTCCAATCCCAGGAACACGGAGTTCGCGGCGCTCCCAAAGCGTCCGCAGTTATATAACTTTATCGTAAGGGCAGGACTTCTCCGTGGCCACGGGAGATCCACTGATGTTGCTGGAATGTTGGAATGATGGAATTCAGTGGGACGCTGAATCTGTGTAGGCCAGTGGCCCAGGTAGTTGTGAGGATGTTTGTGTGTGTATCTTTATAGCAGTACCTGAAAAAATACAAAACACTGACCCCGTCGAGACTTACCAACAAATTGAACAGATTTTCATGCCCCATGACTCATTCGTCTGCTTCGTCTGCCTGTTGTCAAGGTTCATCTGTGTTGTTGTGCTGGTTGGAGTCGTTAATTGGATTTAACTGTGTTATGATTCATATTAATCACAGAGGAGGGGTTGGGGTTTGTTGCTGGGTTTTAGTGAAGGGACAAAGAATCAGGTCCTCAGATAACATCCTGCCAAAGAGTTATGATCCCTTCAAAAACACCAAAGATGACAATGGCTTCACCTCCCTCGCATTCCCTGGGTTTAATTTCACATGGAGCTTTGGCTAACCTTGGCAGTATAGTTTATTTCTATATCTAATCCTGCCTTAGTCACGTTCACAAGTCGTCGACCTATGAATCTCCCACTTCAGTCCAAAAAGCCACCCAACGAAGTTCTCTGCTGATGGTAATGTCCATGTTACACGCAACTCTGGCACCTTCACAGCTGCCATTGCACATCTCATGTCCGTGTATATCTGTACTGATCATCCAGCATTAAACCCAGGCCCGAGGAGCCCAGAGACTCGGGTGCTGTCTAGTTGGACATTTCCCATTTAGGTGCCATGTTTACAGATTTCCCCAAAATTCCAGTGGGAAGACAGCAAACTCGGAATAAATTCCTAAGAAAAGACAACTGGCAAAAGGGTGCGTTTAGACTGCATTTTTTATTCCAGGACTTCCTGTTTATGCCCCGAACTCTTGAACCAAATCTGGGATCATTTTCTTTCTGGGCTCCAGTTTTTTCTGGAGAAGTATTTAACTTAGGTTTCTTTTTTTATCCTAAAAGTGTGTGTTTTTTTTTTTTATTCAGAAGTTGTAGCTACATCCAGTGGGAGACAGGAAGACGACAGACCAGAGACTGGAATGGACTAGGAGACTGGAAATTGCTGGAAGTCAGGTTACAGAATGTTCTGGTTGGAGGCCCGCGGGCCATAATTTATAGCAGGTTATCACTGCCTTCTTTGGACAAATATGATGAAGGAAACAATTGTGCCATCAGGGGGTGTTTCATGTCACAGGCTCAATATGGCCCCCTCCCTCCCTTCAGTATGCAATAGCTAGACACAGCTCAAGGCCTATGGTGCTCGTTTTAAGACGTTGGGTATAAGGGTTGAGAACTTGCTGGAACTGCAAATGTGGCTGAGAAGTGAACATCCAGTAGGAGGCTGCCAGCTACAGGAGATGTCCCTATAGCTGTGTGATCAGAGCAGAGTGGGAGATATGGAATCCACCACATGTACACAAACTCAGCTCAAACACTCACTTTCACTCGTTCGCAGATGTAAGGGACAGGAGTCACTACACATCCCACAGATGACACCACGCCAGTCATCCAAAACAGCCCACATCCAAGTACGGAGACGTGAGTCCATTTTGGCAACTTGCTGTGTTTGGGTCAAGTTGGGTGGCCATATAAAGCTTTGAGGGAAAAGGAGGAGCTGCAGGAACAGTAGGTGAAGAGGTGCCCTGCGTCACGCGCTTTGGGGTTTCCTCAGAGACGGAGCTGCCCCAGCAACGAGGGGTGATGTCATCCCTCTGGGACACGAATTTGGGGGGGGGGGGGCTCTTGGTAATCACAGCATTACTGCTCATGTGTCCTTAAAGTACATCACGTCCAAAAAACAAACAGGAGCTCAAAACATCCCTGAAAAGTGGACGAACAGTCCTTTTTAGTGCGGTTGGGAAAATAACCTGCCTTCATGGTACTTTGGCAAGATTTACTGTATCTGTATGTCATTAAATCAGATAATATTGTTTTGGGGCTCCGTGATGAAGCTCATTCATTTTCAGAAGATAATTCCATCACTGACTGCTGATCTACAGCCAAAGTCAAACGCTCAACCTTTAGATGTAGATCTAAGCAGTGTGGAGAGATCATGACATCTCTGATTACTTTATAACGTAGGTCAGCTGCAATTGTTCTCTTTTTTTCTCGTTTTCTAGAGGGCACATTTGACATTTTCCCCCAAAGCACCAAGATATAAATACTAGGATCTGCAGAGAATCTGCCAAACAAACAAAAGCAGCCTGAACTTCAATATGTATATGAATCTGTTCTTATGTCTTATGTCGATTCCTGATAGACATCCTCTACCTACTCCTACTAAGCAGCCTGGACACTAGGGTTGTCCACAAACCAATGCAATGTGTTGATGTCTGTAGAAGGCATATTTTTGTCCATTACGGATAGCTTGCTTACCTGTGAAATTTATGCTTAATTGGGAAGCTTTTACATTTTGTCATAAATTAGCAAACATTTATTGAAACTGGTAACATTCCAGTACTAAGGTAGAGTACTAAGTGGAGAGATGATCCAATCTTCAACAAATTTTGTGAACTGTGGGCACACGTAAGTAAGTAAGTAATCTTTATTTATATAGCACCTTTCACAGGCAAAAGCCACAAAGTGCTTCACAACATAGGAAAATAAGTAATAAAAGACAAAAAAAACAAAGAATAATACATAACAAAAAAGGCCAAGACCACACAAAAATCATAACTGCCCATAAATAACTATTTGAACGCCTGAACAAATAAATAAGTCTTTAGTTCTCTCTTAAAATTGTCGACAGCGCAAAGAGGAGGGAAGATCATTCCAAAGCCTAGGAGCTGCAGCCTGGAAAGATCGGTCACCTCTAGTGCGAAAATAAGTGCGAGGAACTTTCAACAAATTTTTATCCACACACCTCAAAGCACGCGCAGAGGTGTAGGGGAGGATCAAATCGCTGATATGACGGAGCCTGTCCATGTAGGGCTCTGAAAACCAGAACCAGAATCTTAAACTTTACACCGCTAGATAGACCACAGCGAGGCCAAGGAGCTAGGAGCTGCACCCTGGGGGGGCACTAGTGATTTAAGGCCATTTACAATCTGGTAATTAAGGTTAAATAATAAAGGGGAGTTAAACTCAAGTCCATGGCTGCAGCACACCCCCCCCCCCCCTCCGCTTCCCCCATGTATCCACAGATGTGTCTGAACCCCACAGACACACAGAGAAAGACGATTTCCTGGCCAGATGGAGGCTACCCCACCCCCCACCTGAGGAGCACCGCCAGCATCTGCGTCTGGGGCCAGACTGTTAACCTGCCTGACGTCAGTGCGGTTGGTGCAGGCTTGTGTCATTATCGCCGTGGTTACGCCACGGGCACACCTCTCCCGTATCTCCAGACAGACAGCAGAGACAAACACACCCGTCCCTGAAGAGAAAGGCAGCCTGGGGGCCATTGCAGCGCTGCCCTGCGTCTCATCAGATAACATTATATTAACATATTATTTCCAGCATTATAGGACGGGGGATGCAGCACCTAAAAACGTAAAAACATCGCTATCGTCCATCCGACTTCCACGTGTCCAGTGCAGGGTCACGGAAAGCTTGGAAGCGTGGGACACGGGGGAGGGCACAGACAGGGCGCAATGTCAGTGCACTGCAAGGGGCACTCACTCACACACTCACACACACACGCCCCTACAAACACACGCACACACACACACGCACACATGCTGGGTATACCTATCCTTATGGGGACCGCTCATTCAATGTTTACACTAACTATGACAACGTTAACCCCCACCCAGCCTTAACCATAACCATAAGTAACCAAACAAAATACAAGAGTTTTTGCATTTTTAGTTTTTTCATTGCAGTCACGGATTTTTCTAAAATAGAGTTTTCCCATATGGGGACCAGGAGACTGGTTCCCATAAGGTAAAAAACCGGATATTCATCACGTTGTGGGGACATTTGGTCTCCACAAGGTAAGGTATACCTGGACCACACACACATACACACATCACTATACACAAACACGCATACACACCCCTACAGACAGGGGAATTTAGAGTCACCAATTCAAACTGGAACACTATGAATAAGATGCAGGCAGAGGGATGTGAACAGCCAGCTGCCCACAGAGCCACCGCATCATCCACAGCGGATACACCTCAGTAAAAGTCGTGTGGGTGACAAAAAAGTGAAAACATAAACAGACTGACATTAAAAACACAAACCACCTGCACAGGTCACTGATGAATGAAAACAGTTGACGCAGAGCCACGCTAACAGTGTCCCGCACTGATCACCACGCCATTCCCAGCCCGGCGTGACTCATGCCCAAAGTCGGCCCGCGTTTCGGCTACAGCGAATGGAATCACTGGTTCCAAGAAGCCGCACGCAGAAAGGCCCATAGCTTCTGTATTTCGGAAAGCGATTAGTCAAGCCTCAGCTGGCTGACCCAACACTCAGCGACATGAATGAAGAGTTAGCATTTGTCAAGTACACTCACACTGTAGGGGTAGTAGTGGTGCACATTACTAATTACTAACTGGAACAAGTGGAGGAGTCAATAATGAATCATTTTTTAAATTAGTATGAGAGTCCTCAGAAAAAAGATTAAGATCCTTAAAATGTGGTAATTGTTTGAACTTTTGTTTTCGATTCTACAGTAAGGTAGATCTATCTATCTATGTCTCTTCGAGTATCCATCCATCCATCTATCCATCACATATTAGATCCTCATAGTCACGCCACATTCTGCGGTTTTCATTTGCCCACTCCGCCCCACAGAGCAAGGGATGCAGAGAGAAGGAAGAGAAAAATGAAAGAAAAACAAGATTCAAGACAGAAAGGAATGCACGGCTGGATGAGTCTCGCTCTCTGGAGAGCTGTGCAGTCACGCGACTCACAGTTTATGAAAAACAAGGGCTGATGTTATGGTACAGTTTCCTCTAACGACACCCGCACTCCTCGCACGTCATCCGGGCTCGATTGTGAACGTGTACGACGCCTCACACTTCCTCAGAGCGTCTTCAGCACGTGCTCCGTGTCACTGCAGGAAGAGCCACACCATACACCGCTATCTTTGAGAGCAGATTAAGATTCAGGCAGCAGGTCAAATTCTGTTGGACAGATCTGTCACGATGCTACCCAGGTGACAAGTGGCTGTTTCTTCATGAACAAGCTGTTCATGTCCTGGGTCTCAGCGCTTCGTTCTTCATAGCCCGGAGTTGCATTTCTGACGATAAAATGTTTTTCCGGAAACCAGTCACACAAGCGACGCTGCAATATTTACTGGAGAGAACGGCCGCCCTTGTCTTCAGTCAAGACATGCTGCCACGTCAACACGCGTCTCTGGCGGGCGCATGCATGTGTGACACAAAGGGGAAACCTGGTGGGAATACATGCGAAAGTGAATGCGAATTTCCTGAAAGTTGCGTGTTAGAATTGCGTGCCACAAGAAATATCAGGTTTGCCACAAGGCTACAGCACATCGCTGGTTTTCACACGTCTCTCTCAATCCCTCTCTCTCCCTCTCTTCCCGCTGTTCTCCTTATGAGAAAAGTAAACTGATTTGCAGAAAATTGGTAAATATTATTATAAATATCATTAAAAATATCAAAACTCTAAATATGTAAATTTGAAAGTGTTTGTTACGTGTGGTCAGTGTATAATTACACATAAACAAATGTATAATTAGAAATAATTTAAAAAGTGTACAGAAACTTACTTAAAGGCTTCTGTGGGGAAAAAAAAGAAAGCGGGG
>JAODLC010000123.1:24843458-24857289 GCA_026781145.1 Hippopotamyrus pictus | reverse complement strand
GGGCGCAGATTTTAGCTTCAGCAGGGAGAAAACACACACACACACAAACGTTTGTTGAGTTAACAGCTACAAGTGGGTATGGGGTAGAGTGTCAGGATTTGGTCTGGTTTACTGGGGTGTTAGAAAATGAAACCCATCTACACCCGCCGTCACAGGAAGTCACTAGGGTTTTCATGTTAGCCTCCAGGGTTTCAGAGAAATTTTCCTTCAGCTGCTTCCATTCTTGGACTGTTAATCTTACTTGGATAAAATCACCTATTATCAACTTGACCCCAGTAAAAGCATCAGATAACCGATCCTCTGTTAAAAATAGTGCTTATAATGAAGATTTTTTTCCTATTTTGTGGGATGGGATAACAAATAAAGTAACAAGGTAAATGGTTTGTGGAAGTCATGGGGGAGGAAGATGACAGAAACTTAAAACATCCCCTGTAAGAACTCAAAGGCAACATTGTAACATCTCCAGCTCTGGCTAATCAGAGGCCACACTGCAAAAGCACCCGATGACTAACGAGCAGGCGGACATGCCGTGTGGATCAGAAGGGGTCTGACTGTCTGCTCTGTTATTTGATTTGCCATGTCAAACACATGAGAAGTAAATCACATGCAACATGATTAAAGATGCTTGTTATATGTGAGCTGGTGTCATCCCTCTGACCGGCAAGCATCCAGCTTGAAACCGGTCTTCTTGGTTTTGATAGTTGGGCTGCTTTGCAGATGGATGGATGGAACCTTCCTCTCTGCTAAACCATGTAGACCTAAGACACAAATCTTACCCGTGCCACACTGCCAGAAGTGTGCACTTGCACTGCAACGTATCACTACTGTGATAACTGGCAAAGGTACAGTACGAAACGTGCATCGGCTCTGCAGACTGAAAGTTGAGGTTCTCACACCTCTGCGGGTGACATTTTAGCTGGTCGAGCTTGAGTCTTGAATTTTGTGCCTGATAGGCAGTATACCTAGGAAGCTAAATGTCACGGCAAAAAATGTTGCTGTGGTAAACAAGGCAAAAAGAGTGAAAGAAAAATCAGAGAAGATTTTCCACAATAAATAAAATATTATGGGCTGTCACACATGGGAACTTCCTTCAGTACATGTTGATATGACAGATTTATTTATAGCAGAGAGTAGCTGTCATGTCTCCAGCAGATTCAGTGTCACTGCTGTTTTAGGGAGATAAAAACAGGCGACATTGGACAAATTTAACACTCGCACATTTTCTTCCCATAGACCTGTCTGAAAATATCCCAGCACTGTCTTACAGGCATGGAGATTTTTTAGCTTGGCCAGTCTTTTTAGCAGTAGATTAATGGTCCATTCATAGAGGAAATCTGCTCACTTGAGGGGATTAGGAGGCAATATGAAAACAACTGAACAAACTATGTTTTATTGAAAATGCAGTTGACATCAAATTGCAGTGAGACAGTGTTTTGTGTTGTAGCTTCAGACAAGCACACTGCAACAATTACAGTAACAGCTACATGTATTTTTATTAGAATTGTGAATATTAAAACCTAAAAAAATACATGAGAGTATTACAGATGACACAATGGACTCTTTCACGAAGCAGTTTGGTGGTGATGGAGCAGAACTGGATTGTACTGGTTTGTTTAGTAGTGGACTGTAAAAAAGCTAACATCAGTTGGCAGCATTTAATCACACCTGACATTGTTAGCCTCAGTAACATGAGAGTGGAGGACTGATATGAGAATGAACACGTATTTCTGTTGGTTGGAGAAGATCGCAGCATCCTTGTATGGAGTAGATGTGTCTCACAAGTGTTCCTCCCCCCTTTGCTGAATGGCTCTGGAGGACGGGGGGTAGGGGTGTTCATGAAGGCACATGACTGCACTGCTATGGAGAAGCAGACTCAGTTCTCAAAGTGCTCGTAGATGGTGGAGATGTAGGCCATCACCCTTTGCCAGTCTGGACGCTCCGTCCACTCCATCTCGTCAATGTCCTACAGCCCAGAAAGTGCCCACCATCAAATCTCCAGAGTGCCGGAGGATCAGCAAATCTCATACAATAGCTTAATGTTTAAATGCAACAGCCTCACGACCTGCGTTCATTTTTGAACAGCTCATCCTGCTCAGAAGGTTTAGGAGCCAAGCTCGTGTAGCAGAGGGCACACGACTGAAGTCCATACTAGACGGGATGCTTATTTATCTCAGGGCCCATACCCTCTATGGGCCCTTTAGAGACAGCAACTTGCAGGATTTGAACACCCAACCCTGAATACAGTATGTTGGCACTACCCACAGAGCCATTGTAGATTGAAGACCTTACTTCTTAAAAACTCAAAGGAAATACAGAGTGGGGAAAAAAGAACAAAACAAATTAATCACAATTATCTGAATTTGTTCAATTTTGTTTCCTATGGAAAAATAATAATGCTGAACCCTTAGAACAGTAGAACCAAGCTCCCCTCAGGGATTATCATTCACAACAGGCGAGCTGCTCAGTATTTTGTATGGGAGGACCTACAAATGGTCACTAAAGCACTGGGGGACTTTGGATTGAATGAAAATGTAAACTCCACTTACCAAAGTACACTTAATTCCCACACTTTCTGCTGCCCGAACAGCCAGTATCAGATTTCTTCTCTGAGTGAAAATGAAAAGAAAAAAAAAACATTAAACTGTGCTTAATTTACCTAAGCACAGGTGGTAATAAAAACCCTCTACAACTCAGGTTTTGGGGTAGACATTAAAATTTTCTACTTTTTGTGGTCAAACTTTACAAAATTTGTCAATTATCATGATTTGGATTTCAATAGGAATCTCTGAAAAGCTTTATTAAATTACTTTTTTTTTTTACTACCTCTGTGACTGTGAGTGGTGCCCTGTATGCAGCAGAGAATGGGATTTGGCTCAGATTGGACTTGCGTTTTCCTCCTGTGTCACCAGGAAGGTGACTTTAGTCTTATGAGGAACATCGCTGGGCAAAATGCCAGCTGGCATTCCTTTCAAATCTACCAATAGAATTACAGTTTCTGACCTTATCCACCAATGGGAATGAAGAGTGCTGAAGGGTAGTTTCACTTGCCTTGTCTTGACCATTGAGCTCCTGGAAAGGGATGTTTCCTGGCAGAAAGGCATGTAGGATGGCACAGAGCGCAAGTCCATCTTTCCAGCTACTACTAAAATTCTTTATATTGATGTTCTGGGAGGAGGAAATGTAGCAAAAAGTGGGAAAATAATATTAAGAGTCAAGATACCTCTTTGTAGCAACACTGCATAGACATATCATAATATAAGATATAAGGAACCCTAGGCATACTTTCCGTACCATATTTCCATATATTTCTATTCCCCATGCTTCTCAGAACACAGGCGGGTAACACATCAAATACCCACATCTTGACGGTAACGACTTCAAAGTTTGGAATTCATGTGTGTGTATTTGTGTGTGTGTGCATGTATGTTGTATTTGAACAGACCTAGGTCATGGCTATTCAAATCACGGCCCTTGAGGTCCAAGCACTGTTGATTTTCCATCCTTCCTTTACCTGTGAGCCAGATGTGAAGCCTCTGGCCCATCAGAATCAGTAATTATTAAACTACCTGGGAGAACTGAAAACAAGACCTGGATTTGGAATCGAGGGCCAATTTTGAATCGGGGGGATCTAGGTGATCTGATCAATTTCCTTCAATACACGGCTGCTACTTAATGATCTGTTTCAAGAGGTCGAAGTTCAAAGAGTATGAAGGACAAAATGACCAGTATTAATCAGGAGCACTGGATCTGGAAGAAGGCGGTGCTGTCAGCTGCAAACCCACCAGACTGTACACACGCGGATGCTTATTGCAATTAATGTGGTTTACAGGATCAGACAAACCATCAAGAGCAATTGGGTTAGAGGGGTGCCCCTTCTCAAACCAGGATCAGGTAAATTAACTGTTTTTAAGGAAAGACAGAAATCATTGAGCAACAATGGCATTATTTCCTCAGTTCTTGGTGAACAATTTAATTGGGAGATCCATCTAATTGTTTAGTGTATGGTGTATAAGACAGATGCTGTGCGTGACAATGGCTTGGTTTTGTTTTGTTCCATGTTCTGCTGGTTCAGTTTGGTTTATACATTAAAATCCGCTCCTGGTTTATCTCCACAAAACAAGTGAGTGACGTTTGATATGTGATCAACAACAGGGAGGGTCTTTCAGGCCACCCCTTATCTGCTCTGCCGGGGCCAGCCCCCAACCCCAACCCTAATCCGAAACCCCCATCCTGCACGTCCGTCAGGAGACACAAAGTGCAGAAGCTTTTGACCACCAACCCTGGCCCTGAGAGGGCAGTGAGAAGGGCCACGCTTAAGTGAGCGAGAGGTAAACACTGGGCACGAAGACGGTCTCTGTAAGAGGGTCTCTGTATAGTCCAGCACATGTGGACGGCTGAAAAGGTTCCAACAGGCTTACCTGATCCTCCAAGCTGACTTAAGAGGAACCACAGACCAGGCTGTGGATGGTCATTGCTACATCTGCACTGCGGGGCTTATTAAGACACCCAGACCTCATCACCAGGAGCTACCAGACCCTAAAGCTGTCTCCGGGAAACCCAAGCCCCCTCCCAAAAAAAAAAAAAAAACCCCTACGCCCTCTGCCCTCCCGCCCTACTCATCCAACCAGGGTCATTCCCAGGCTGCAGTGAACAAGATCAACTCCCAGGGAGCCGTGACACTACCAGCCAATGCTGAGGGACGAGCCTCATGGGAAATCACAATGGTGCCCCCCTGAGGAACGAAAAAGCCCCAAACTAACCTTAATAATAATGTCATGAACGAGGCCAGGCTGATACTTAAGTGTGATAAATAAACCGTCCACATCCCTGCCCTACTCATTTTGTCATTTTCAGATAAGTCGCCCAAGAAAAACAAATTGCAACCCGTTAAGGAGATAAATGATATTTGTAAAACATGACAGAATGAAATTGCCCCAGGGCACCCGGCACGGTACATGATGGGATGGTTCTCCACGACGCACCCAAATTTTTTGTCTTATTTCTAAAATGTAAATATGTGTCTGCTTGCTGATTGAGAGCACAAGGGAGGTTCCTGAAATCCACTTGCTCCTTCCTGTTTTCCCTTTGGCCACACTAGACATACATAAACAAAGTAAATCCCTGATAATGAATGTCTGTTGCCTTACATGTGAGCTTCATTTGCTCTCATGAAATATCCCACCATTCATCAACTCAAATGCCCAAATTTAATGTAATATGCAGTTGATTTACTTTTTGGGAGCCTTAAATGTCACTATTGCTGTTGAGAGACTGTCACTGAATCCCGGGAAAGGAAGACAATGGATAAGAAACTGTATGATGCAAAGACAGTATCCAATGGGCACCCAAGAGACTGTGGGTTACTTGCAGATGAGGCAGCTATTGGCTACTGAGGACCAGGCCAGTCCACCTTTTGTGGTATCTGACCTCCTGACCTGTCGACTTACCTGGTACCCTTGGGTCTTCCTCTGGCACCATCTGAGAAGCGCATTGCGCTTGGACTCACCATTTTCCCGTACCAGAGCCCTCAGTGGATCCAGGACCTGGTCCCTGAAGAGACACATCAGACAGACACCCAAACAAAGACTTAGGTGAGTCTTAAAAATACAATAACAGGACCTGTAAAGTAAATGCAGCGGTTGTCAAACTCACGTCTTCATGTACGTACTTTATTTTGCCTGCTAACAGATTATAAAGTCCTTGATTGTCTGGCATGCAGGTGGTGGACAATAAAAATTTGGACTGTCCGGGGGAGATTCAGAGGACTGGGTTAAATATCACCGATAATCGGATCAAACCAAGCCAAACGGACTGTCAGAAACCCAGTTCGGTGGGTTCCTTACATAGAATGGCTCTTCCATCTCCACTTATCATGATAATGTTCTGATTGGGGGAGGGGATGGTCAACAGCATTGTCCAAATGATCACGTACCCAGAGTTGCAGTCAGAAATTTGGAAAGAGCAGGTACAGTCCTATATTCCGTTATTTACTGTACCCTCCTTAACAATAGTGAAGCCCAAAACCAAATCCATCCCTCCATCTTCTCACAGCAGCTTCTGTTCGCTCCCTGATCCCTGGCAGCCACTTCTAGACCATGAAGCCTATGACTCCACTACAAAGTCTGGGATTTCAAATTGTCTGACAACCATCTGTGTCAAGGGCGCTCAGGTATTTTGGATTGATCGGGGGCCTAAAGGAATTACTTGAGGAGACAGAGAGTTGAGTTATCATACAGAAAATGATGGCTCACATCTTGTAAGCCGGAGTCTCTCTGAAGATGGAGTGTAGGGCAACGTGCCGGGGGGGGGGTGTCTTGGGCCACATTACCGATGACACTTGTTCTCTTTGGGGGTAAATATTTATGTATTTCTTTGCAGGATATTTATACAACCACGGCCATGGGAGGTCCCGGGGGGCGGGGCAGACACTGATTAGTTAAACTTGATATGATGGCAAGTCACGTCTTCAAGACAGGAGGGGGCTTTAGTGCACAAAGGAGCTGGGGTCTTGAGATAAAAACCAACTGTCGGGTTGTTCTCCTCACAGGAAGCCATTAAAATGTCACAATTTACCCGGTCCGTACATAATTTGTAACTATTTAAGGGTCCAATCATGCAATAAAAATTTGCCAGGCAATTACAGAGATACACTGGAATGTTCAACATAGCCAGAAGCGTGGAACAGAGCAGAATATGGGGGCAATCCAGTCCGCACACCTTCTTAAAAGCTCTATTTGAACACAGATGTGTGTTCTGCCACGTGAGTCTCCATTTTGAAAGAAGTAGACACTGCAACACAGGAAGTGAAGTACGCAACACCAATTTTTAAATGATGGCAATATACCCTACAGAGGAAATCAAGCGGTGGGAGGCTGGTTTCCTGAATCAGAGACAGGGTCTATGAGCTGATTTATGCCAGGATAGTGCGAGCAGATACAAAATGCACCTTTAACTTGTGTCCCACATCAATGTCACCTTTTTTTTTTATCAATGTCAAGCTTTTTTTAAATATATGTTCTGTAGGCTGCTTTTTGCTGTGGTTCTTCCTTGGTCTGTCACCTTGTACTGAGGATGTAGAGTTAAGAGAGGCCAGAAAGCCACTCAAATGCTCAAAGTGCTGAAAATACTACCCCCCCAAGTCTTAATTATATGGCCAAATGATTCTGCACCCTCAAGTAAGATTCTTGTGTGTCTTCAGCTTGTAAACTAATCTATTTGCATAAAAAAAACAGAAGTGGTTTATCTAGGAGTGAATTATCTAGCACAATGCTCACTTAGAAGCACACTTTAATTAGAGCTCGAGTATATTTTTGTGTGTGACCCACTGTTCGTGAGGAAACACGAGTGTGATTATGTATGTGTGAGAAAACATGTAGCAGTTTCAGTGTGGTGTCGTTAAAGCACCCCTACCTGGGACTGCCTCGCGCTGTCATCTCGCTGCAGGGCTCTGGTCGGGAGGGTGAGGGAGCGCTTGGAGACCTGAGGATAGCAGAAGGGCAGGAGCCCCCCATCGCCTCCTCGCCGCTCCCGCGTGACACTGCCAAGAGGGAGCATGCAGACTCTACACTCAGACACAGGGAGGGATTCAAACCCCCGACCGTGGAGAGGAGGGGGGTCAGCCACCGGGCCGCCCAGATTCCCACCCAGTCTACCTCAGTTTGCTGAGACGATTGTTTGTTTGTTTGTTTGTTTGTTTGGTAAGGGCACTGTGTCACCTCACCTGATTCGCTGTGCCTCCTGTCCATGCGGAGCTGGAGGGAGGGGGGGCAGCTGATGCAGGAATTCTGAAATGGCAAGGGGACGGGTAAGCCTCAGTCAAGTCAGAACATGTACACAAGTGGGGGGGGAGTGGGTAGGTGGACAGTGAATGTTACCACCGGTATGGTGATGCTGTCTATATGCATCTCTGTACGTCCTTAACTGGCTGCTGACAGCCCGCAAACAAGCAGCAGACTGGGTCCTATGTGCTGTGACCCATGCTTCTCATTTTGTGTGGGGGGAGGGGGTGTTATTTTTTACAGCCTCACTTCCTTGTAACTAATAGGCAATCTATTGTTTTAGCCAAAAGCAGGCGGAAGGGATTATATCGAAACCGGCTGCATTCACATTACCCCCCCCCCCCACATACACAAACACACATAACTTGCCAGCACATACGTGCACAGAGACAGGCACCAGTGACTGACTCCCCCTCCCTCACACTACTGTAAACCTTGAATCTCAAAACTGAGTTTCAAAACAAAGGCTAGCAGATATTATTTTGTGTTTAACTATGGAAAAACTGCCAGATTCATTAATATGAACCTGAAGAATTTCACCTGTAGACAATGGTATAAAGTTCAGGTCCAGAAAGCACAAGTCCAGACACAGGTTTTGTGTCAACAAACCAGTTGAGCATGAGGAACCACAGTCTCTTAAACTGTACTTAAAGTACTCAACTGGTTGAAACAAAACCTTGGCCTGGATTTGTATTTTCTGGACCTGTACCTGTATAACCATTAAATCAAAGAATACCACAAGATTATTTTAGCCACAAAAGCCATTTTAAATAGCATTCTTATGATCAATAATTTAACTGTGAAGTAAAGATATAAAATTCAATTGGGAAATAGGGTCTGGGGTTCTACAGCTAATTAAAGAAATTTCACAAAAAGCTAAAAGAAAATCTATATAAGTGCACCTCCAACCCGACCCTGCAGGGGGCAAAAGAGAGTTTGTTTTCTCCTGCCCCACCTCCCACCTGGTGGCGAGATGTCAATCAATGGACAAGCAGCTTTAAGCATGTTCCATAACTTGAAGATCATGCCATGTGCCACGTAGGGCGAGTAACATTGTGGTTTTAGGGTATGGGATTGTGATGCTGAGGTTCCAGGATGGGAGGCCTCTGGGTTGATTCCCTCTATGTGACCCCTGTGCTTGCATCAATCCGCTGTGTTAAAACACATATTTAATGAGCCATCTTGCAGTCCCGCCACATCACCAGAGGTGGCGCACTTCTGTCAACGCAAGCTATGTTTTGCTGACCGCCGGCACAAAACGGCTGGAGGAAGGAAAAGATGCATGGGGGGCTATGGAACGGCGGCTGGATGCGTCCCGAGCCATGGAGAAGCCGCTTTTCATCTGGCAGCGGGCTCTTCTGCATCCCGCGATTTCCCAAGACGGCAAAAGCCATCTGCGGGCTAGTCTGAGCACCTTCCGCCCCAAGGCAGCCTGGGAAGGGGCGGCCGCCTCATTCCAGGCCAAGACAGTCTCCTCCGACCCGGGGGGCATACTGGGCCGCGGGGGACATACTGGGACGCGGGGGACCATGAGCTGTTTACGTTTTACACTCAAGATCACACACTCCTGGCATCAAGTTATTCTGCAAAGTGATACTCAGAGAGCTACTCGTTAAGGAACTATAATAACTACTTCATTTATTGAATGGGATATTAATGCATTTCTGTGACAAGAGATAACTGAATATTTTGCTAGGCTGTAGTTTTCAAAAAGCCTCTCACCCAGATTGTCTTCTGGGTGCATGGTTCTGTGAACCTCACAGTTTCACAGACTCACAGGCACGACACACGAAAATAGCCTCTCAAGACGTCGACATGCTGCCCACCGCTGGCCCGATGTCGCCTCCGTGAATGACTCTGCTCATGACACTGACGCTGGCCCCCCAGGCTTCCGGGGGCGCAGCTTAATGGCACCCGCTTCTGTGATGTGGTCATGTAGGGGATATTGCTTACTGTGCAGTCCGCCTATATTAATGCAACCAGATTCGATGCAAAAAGTATTTTAACAATTGGTAGGAGAATCCATTAGAAGGAAGATCACCCACTGGAAATAATTTGAAAGCATCGTTGCTTTCATGTCATAGACCTGTAACTTACAAAAAAAACTGCTATCTTAAACTACCGAAAGCCTCTGCTGCCCGGAAAACGTGACAGAAAACGGCCTGGAAGGAGTCACTTCCTCTTGTCAGGAAGAGGAAGGAATGGCGGAATCTACAGAATGCTAGAGCCCTTCGCACAGGAAGGAGCCTGAGCTCAGGACAGGAAGTGAAGTCACAGCAGCTGTGGAGCTCAGGACAGGAAGTGAGGTCACAGCAGCTGTACACCTGGCTTGGGCTGGACGTGATAATGCTCAGCTCACTTGATCTCTGGCAGGCGCCTGCTATTTTGTGTCCACTTCCAATATTCCTATCCATTTTTATGTATTTTGACAGCATTTAATGGAAAGTGACCATTATAAATCAGTATTTATTACATATCAGACAGGGGAGATTCCCGACCTGGAGTCTGTCGAGTTTGCTTCTCAACCCCTCATACACGTCTGAACACTGGTCTCCGGATAAGTCCACTTGACCATAGGGAAGCTCGTAAGCTATTGACCGAACACACGCACACACACGCACACACACGCCAGTGTCACACTCTGAGGGGTTAACGAAGCAGACAAGGAATGTCTTGACCAACATTCCAGTTATCCAATAAACATCCAGTACTAACACAGAGACCCCTCGTAAATCACAAGCACGTGCATGGAAGACAAGTGGCCACGTTCCAGCATCACAAACAGGCGGGAGAACCCTGAGCTATGCCGCTTATTTGTGTGCTGATGCAGGTCACTGTGGTCAGAAGCTAAATACAAATATGCGGCCAGATATCTAAGCATCCAAGTGTGTGTACAGCCTTTCATCCAAGGGCACAGTGATCCTGGAACGCAGGGGGAACGTTCCGGTGAACAAAGGGAGCCCATTTACCTGGACAGGAGAAACCACAGCTGCCCGGGGAGACCTCAGAAGGCGGGGGCTGAGGGGCGGTCTGGCCATCGGCGTGGCAACGGTGTTGTCAACACCCTGTGTGGGGGCTGTGAGCACACACACACACACACACACACACACACACACACAAAGTCACTATATGTAATAATCAGCTGCACATTCAGCATTTACTGGTGCTCATTATAATTACAATTATTATCAATACTATTTCATGTATCAGCATTATTACCATCATTTCCAACTCCAGTCCTCGGGGACCCACAGACAGTCCACGTTTTTGCTCCCTCCCAGCGCCTGGACTGTCTCTGGGTCCCTAAGGACACTGATCATCACCATCATAATCATGTCCTTCACTACCTCTGTGATCAGTGTTCATCAGTCTGTACACAGCACATGGTGTAAGTGCCCTCAGGGTGGGCTGGGCACTGGGGCAGGTGCGGGCACCTTGTGGAAGGAGATCGAAGGTCCTGATGAGGGCACTGATGGTGAGAGAGGGGGAGCAGGAGGAGGAGGAGGAGGGAACAGGACGTTCGACCTGATGCAGCCTGGCCATATCACTCTGCGCCACGTTTATGTAGCTGTGCAGCTGATCCTTCCTGGAGGAACACAAAGAGTTAATACACAGACTCACACACACACACACACACACACACACACACACACACACACACTCAGCGCAGGGCCTCCTCACCCCCTCCGACTGGCCTCTTCCAGCTCTTCCCCCTGCCCCTCATTCCTCTCCTGGGCCTCGCGGAGCTGCCGCTGCAGCATCCCCAGCTCCCCCTCCACCTGCTCCCGGACGCGGTTGGCGACGACCACGGCGGTCTGCAGGTCAGCCTGGAACTGACGCCACTGGGCCGCCTCCTCCTGCACGTGAGCAGACGCGACTTCACGCAACCTCAACCGCACCTCAACGGGCAGACCTATTCATAGAGTCACAACAAGCTAACCCAATAGACTTGGCTGTTGGTAATACAAGAAACTCATCTAACCTGAGGTAGGAACACAGGTACTTTTAAGTGGGGGGGGGGGAGGGGGCACTCATCACATCCACCACCCCCTATGGTCATCGACTTACTTGGTGTCTATGCTGTAGAAGCTTAATCTCCCGCTGAAGGTTATGATTTTGGCCCTCAAGTTTCTCCACGTAGCCTGGGGGAAGAACGTGGCCACAGGGATCACTGGACAATAACAGTGAGAATTCACCTAAAACTTTACAGTCAACATTCTCAAGCAAGAAGTTGTTGTATTCATTTTAAAGATTTCTGCATTAAGGCAAATGGATTAGAAAAAAGAGCAGAATTAGGATTTCCTGAAATTTCTTTTTAAAGGGGACATTGAGTCAACCAACTGAATAGATTTAAGGACCCTGGAGTTAATTTTTAATGCCCTTATTGCCAAGACTACACCTACAGTACCTGCCTGCCTCTTGGCTAACAATGTGGACTTTGATTACAATTAACTGTAGCTCTACAGCACCCCCATGTGGATAATTAGATTTTTTTTCATTAGCAAAGCCACTAAGCAGAATGACCATTATGTTCTGCCTAAACTGCCCCAATTAGTAGCCAATTACATGTACTGTGTATTCCTATGCAATACAAACAATTTGCAAGAAATCAGAGCATTAATTGTATCTAAGGCAAAGCATCTGGAGCCTTCAGGTGTTACATACTGTAGGTGTCCATCTTCCGACTGGTTAGGCAGAGCAGAGCCAGACGAGGCCTGAGTCCCATTTAGAGACGGTATGAAAATTTATATCACAGTAATAGTGACCACAAGTATCACAGTTATCAGTATTATCACGGTATTGTTAAACTGTGCTGAAAATGTTCAAAAAGTACTGATGCACAAACAATTTTTACCAAGTTTTATATTGAAAACCACTAAATAAAATGATCAGCACTATGCATTTTTTGTTTGCATAAACGTTAAAATAATAATGTAGCCAATAGCTGATGTAAACATATGCAAACCATATCAAATGTGTATTAACAATAAATATTTCTGGGGTGCTGTCACTGCCTTCTGCCCTGTTTTCATTGGCACAAAAACTCACTGTGCCTTTGTACCTGCATCTGGGAGACTTGGTCATTTTGGTTTAACATGAGTTGTGGCAATCAGTCACTGTTTTAATGATAATTAAAATTTGAAACAGCAATACTAACCGTTGGGAATTTTATCATGGTCTACCGTGAAAGTGGTAACTGTTTCATCCCTAATCCTATCCCAGTGCAGGGCCCATGATAGCTTTATACCCTGCACATTCACACATGCCCGGCAGTTTACAGACTCTAGTTTACTCGCATGTCATGGGACTATAGGAGGAATCACATGCGACACAGGGAGGATATACAAAGTAGGCAGACACAGGGAGGATATACAAAGTAGGCAGACACAGGGCAGTGACAGAATTTGAACCCCCAAACCTGAGGTAACAGGACACTGAGCCACCGCGTTGCTAATTAATGGTGGATATAATTACACAATTAAGCATGTAAGCGAAGATTGAGGGAAAAAGGTGTATATCAAGCAAGCTGACATCCCAGTCAGATCTCTCAGAACTAGCCTGTCACACTATGCATCATGTGACTCGTCATTTTACAGGCTGTCATCACCGTGTGACCTCCTGTGACCCCATAGCCCGCAGTGAATCCCGCCTGCTCACTCTCCAGGTCTGAGATGGTGAGGTTGTCGTGGAGCTTCACGGCTCGGTGCTGCTCCACCTCGTCCTCCAGCACGAAGATGGCCTCCTCCATGTTGGCGATGCGGGCCTCTCTGTCTTCTAGCTCTGCTTGCTGCAGGGCTCCATGCTTCTGGGCCTCTTCCTGGTACACCTCAAACTCCCCCTGCAGCTGAGGAATGGCATGGTGAATGGTATATCATTGTATGTGGCAGTAAACACACACACACACACACACAGTGGTGGAATGTAACAAAGTATTTGTACTTCGTTACTGTACTTAAGTACATTTTCACGTATCTATACTTTACTTAAGTAAAAATAATAATGCATACTTTTTATTTTACTCCATTACATTTTACGGCAATTATCTGTACTTT
>JAODLC010000123.1:24829339-24840990 GCA_026781145.1 Hippopotamyrus pictus | reverse complement strand
CCCCCCGGCTGCATACTCACCCTCCCGGCTACAGACTCACACCCCCCCGGCTGCATACTCACCCCTACACCCCCGGCTGCAGAGACCACTGGTCGGTGAGTGGTCCTCATGCCCGGTTCTCGATTACTGACACATTTACAAAGCAGTCTGTTAAAGAAAAGCAGCAACATTAATCAATCTATATATTAGTAATGAAAAGGCAGCAGGCACCTATTGTGCATTGTACCGCCTGTTATGACATCACCACTTTATTAGCATCATTTTCAGTTTCTTAAATGTCTGACATATTTATCAAATCACACATCACATAGACATGCATCTTAGATATTTTTTCATACATAACCAGACATGTTTTGAAAAATTAGACATTGTAAGTGAGTTTTGATGTCATATCATATGTAAATATTTGGTGACCCGATAATCCATGTCAGGATGACACTGAGCCGCTTCAGGTTTTCCAAACTACCTTAAAACTGAAAGGCTCCTGTGATTGGCTGAATAGTTCAGTTCTTCTTGTGCTTTGACTACTTTATTTTGATTGAAAGACTCAGACAACTGCTTCACATTTACATTAATGACACATGAATGATTACAAGAGACTAACCAATCAGCACACAGCAAGAACTCCGTGCTTATGTGAAATCCAGGTCCTTTTAATTAAAATGGTAGTTAACAAAATCCTGTCCCAACTCAAACTGTGCTTCTTAAAATGGATTATCTGGTCGCCCTAATAAATACGAACTTCAAGATAAATACTTATTTAACCTTAACACTTCAAGGTGGAAGACAATGTAATGGATATCTATGAAACCCTAAACTAAATCATGCATAATGCAGTCAGTAATCACCTGAGACAGAAAAGTTAATTGGGGACATCAATCAAATTTGAAATCCTTGATTAGAAAGACAGGTCCCTGACACGGAGCATTATGGGATGTCTGTGAGTTCAGTGTAGATGGAGGAAACACAGCTACTTCACTTACCTGACACCAGACGCTGTTGCCTTCCTGGGTGAACACATCCTGTCTGCAGCTACGACTAACAGAGCGGCTGTTCCCGCGTGTGCGTGAAGGTGCTGGCTCCACAGCTGTCTGCAAAGATCAGAAAGCGCCTGGATCGTGAAACGGGCCGTATTTATGCACCCATGTGGCTCCGCCGTGAAGGAAAGTGGTCAACTCAAAAACACACAAGCCTCCCTATTGGAGGGGCTCAAACCGATGTCGGGCTGGCCCCCTCTGACTCATCACCGCTTGGCGGTTTGGCAGCCAGGGAGGTCGCGCCTTAAAAGGCCAGGCGGCCATGGAGGCAGGAGAGCTGATAACAGCCACATCACCACAATAGCAGCACGGCTGCCGAGTGAAAACAGACTTGTAAATCATCTTCAGGGCTCATTATGTCTCTCATTTTTACACTGAATTCTGGGTAATTTTTCATCTCAGCACAACGTGAAACCAAATTTTGAATAAGCGAAATGCAACTGTCACAACCGTCAGCTTTTTTAAACTGCCGACTTGGCCACTTTATTAGCTACACCTTGCTAGTACCGAGCTGGTCCTGCTATTCCCATCAGAACAGCCTAAATTCTTTGTGGCACAGATTCAACGCGGTACTTCAAACATGCCTCAGGTCCATGATGACATGACAGCATCATGCAATTTCTGCAGATTTGTCAGCTGCACCTTCATGACTCGACTCTCCCATTCCACTACATCCTGTACATGCTTTACTGGATTGAGATCTGGTGACTGTGGAGGCCATTTGAGTACAGTGACCTCGCTGTCATGTTCAAGGAACCAGTCTGAGATGATATAGGCTGTGACATGGCAAGTTATCCAGCTGGAATTAGCCAGTAGAAGCTGAGTACACTGTAGTCATAAACTGATGGACATGGTCAGCGACAATACTCAGGTAGGCTGTGGCTTTAGAAGAATGCTCACTTGGTATTAAGGGGTTGAAACTCTGCTGAGAAACCCCCCCCCACACACACACCATTACACCCCCCACACCATTTGAGGCTCATCTAACCAGGCGGCGTTTTCCCGTTACACATTATAAGAGAATTCTCCTATAATGTACCGGTATGTCTGAGTCATGGCGTTAAATTACCCGCTGGCCCGGTTTTTAAAAATCAAACTGAGAGGCAATAATCTCACATTTTTAATGTTTATAATTAATGACAGTGAGGGGTGTTTGTTTTAGCAACATGCTAACATCTTCGCCATGACTAATTCGCATTCATGGCGTCAATTTGGTCTGTCAGTAGGGAAGGCTGTTGAGAGGAGTCTGTTCAGCACACAGACAGCTTGGTGACCTCATGCTGCAGCGCTGCGGGGAACGTTAACATAGCATCCCAGAAATACCCGCCGCCACTGGGGATTGGCTGCTCACTTCTGGTATGGTTAACGGTTTTTGTGCGGGGGGGTCAAAAACAACAGCAGAACGTCAGGTCCTCAGAGGCCAGAGCCAAGCAAGGATCATAATTATTTCTCATAATTAGCGACTAATTTACATGCAAGGCATCTGATGGGGTGACTGCAAATAACTTCCAGTACGGAAATGAGGAAAGGAACGTCCCAAATCCGACAGGGACCAGGATTCCCAGGCATTAGCAATTGATCATCCTGCAAGTGATGCAAGAAAATGGATCTGCGATAGGATCACAGCACCTTTGGTCCCTGATAGGACGTTAAGAGGTGGGGGAGGAGTCAAGACACAGAGACGGTGTTACATAGATCCAGGAGATTTTATTTAACAGTTCGTGTACAAATAGAGACCTCAAACGCCTTCCCAGAATTTAATTTCCGGACACAGCAGTATTCCTCGCAGAAACGCCATCAGAACTCCAATGCCGACTTGGGGAAGGAATCAAAAAATTAAAATATCAAACCCAGCTTAGCCTTTCGATGCCGCAGCCTGTCGACGAGCTCCCCATCAAGTCAGACAGCATGGCAGAAAGATCACCTGAATTAAATATGAGTCTTTTACACGCCTCTCAGAATGGGAGAACATGGGTCATTGATCACACAGTGGTCAAGGGTATGTAATATCAAACCATCCACAGACAAATTAGACAACATCTCATTTTAATCCCAACATATTTTACATATTTAATGAATATTATTATAGCTAATCTTACACAAGCTTTTTCCACAGAAAAAGGCCAGAACCTCTGACCCGAGACACAGTTGTGGAATGACTACTGACTGAAATTAAACTCTTCCTTACGCCAATTCTAGCTGAACCTTTCGTTTAATATAACCCTCCGTCCTTTCAAAGCTTTTCCTGTCATCACTGTTATCGGTAAGAACAAACAATCAAGACAAACAAAACACAAGACAAGCATGTGAAACCGGTACTTTGGGTAATTTTAGCATAAACGCGAACCAAAAATATGAATGAACAGACAAGGAAATGGTTCTGAAAGGGGAAAATTTTGCACCTGCCAGTTCAGCTGTGCACTCAATCTATACCAAAAACAAAAGAAGAAAAAGGCATCAGGACCAAAGAAAGAGTCTGTTTCTGCCACCACTTCTGCAATATAATGTAATCACTAAAAGATAAACTTGCTGGTGCAACATTCCTGCGATCAGAGACGGTCACGGATCGGGGATGGATAGATCATTCTGAGCAGTGAGGTAGTAAGAACGAGTGAGAGAGGGAAAACGCACAACATACTTACGTACCGCAATTATCAACAGTTTCATCGGCGACTCGATGCTACAAGCAATATGGTGGTGAACTTATCTGCACGAATATAGAGGAGTGCGACCCCGAGATCGCAGCCAGTGGCCCGAACACATGGCCTTTAACACTGGGCAGCCGATGACAGGGGGTATAACATCAGACAGCCATCACTGCCTTGCAGGAGCTCTAACCAAGGACTGAAATGTATTTAATTTATATGACAATGTTCTGTGACAATGACGGGATATTTGACATGATCTATATATTTAGCTGGATATATCAACAAATACGTACCTTATAAATATATAGATGTATGCACGTCAAACTTACGACAACAAGCAGACCAATGGGATTCAGAGTCTCCCGCATGCCGTTTCTCCTTACAAAATGTACACAGACCGACCTACATAAAATCGCCAACGTCCCGCCTCCCCCCCCCCCTTCCTTCATGAGGTCCGTATCCGAAACTCGGCAGCACCGCTACAGGCGATCAGTGGGGACACCACAGTGACAGGACCACTATAAAAACATTTTCTCCCGCCTCCTAATTCACAAACACCAGCTGGGTATGCTGCCGTTCAGGCCTCCCATCTGAAACAGGCCAGCTTTGTACGTATCAACGCAGCAAAGATTTCCGAAACAAATGACGATAACGTGAAGCAACAAACAAAAACAAAAATAATAGAACACACACAGACACAACAAATAACATCCCAACATGCCTGCATGTTCTAACCAAGACACAAAACTTATCTTATTACTATCAGTTATCTGTATTTAAACCAAAATAATTTACCTTTTCTTAACAATCCTTCAAAAAAAAAAAACAGCCAAACTGTTACCTTTTCCAGAATGCGATACAGGTAAAAACTTTGGCACAGTGGTGCTGCTCTTGCTGAGGTCCCAGAAAAGCTAAAGAAAACAATATAGACCCTTCCCCCAGACTCAGGATCCACCAAGGGTACGACGTGTCCCAAAACGTGACGGCGATGGCCCCTGAGCACTCGCAGTTCACGACGTGCATTCCAACTGAAGTGCTTATCAGTATTACAGACATACATCCTGGCACGGACGCTCTTATCTGTGATGACTACAGAAGAAATTGAATAATTAAATGCAAAGCAGCTTAAATGACTGGGAATGTGCCAGTAGAATTATAATATAACACAGGAATCAGCGCTTTTATTTTCATTATTTTCCTTGGGGGAATCGGCCGCGAGCAGATGACAACCTCACTGCCCCATCGCCTTCTTCTGAAGACACCTCAGAACGGCAGCTCTTCCCGCCGCCAGCATGACCCCTGACACAAAGCTTTCAGAGCGTGCGTGTCCCATCTGAATTCACTACTCCAACGAACAGAACAAAACAACTCGACAAACAATGAAACAGAACTTCGCAAATCACTTTGTTCTCTCGTTGACGTTTTTCCCGAAGGAGACCAGACGTGAAAATGCGGATCGCGGCAGTCCAGGAAATATGGCTTCTGATTTATGGGTCAACCATACAAAAAAGTAACCGTTTGGGCACCTCCTCAGCAAGGGAATACAGGGGCTCAAGGACAGACCAAGTGACACCATTACTCCCCCACGGTGTCAATGCCCTTTCCATCTATAAACATCACTAGTCTAGTAATTCTTCCCCTGACAAAAACACCCACCCCCCCCCCCCCCCCCAATTTTTCCGACAGTGATGAATTCCTTCCAGAATAGAAGTGAAAGCAGTCCTAATATCACACCCTCCCCTGGGCTGAACTCCAGTGGATCGCTGCTGATCTCTTGATTCCTCCTTCCATGACAATCCCTCCCCTTCTCTGATTTGCTGTATCCCTCATCAGAAATCCCCAATATGTCCCTGGCAGTGGAATAAACACAGGTCACTCGATACTGGCAACCTCAGAGAGCTCCTTGGGGACTTATTCAGGTGAACTCGGCTGCTCTAAAATATCCTAAGAGTGAGTCTGGCCACAGGTCCCTCTCATTGGCCTCCCCCTTGGCCAATCACAATGAAATGGAACAAGCTACCCATGAAGCTTTGCGGCTACAGTACCCACACAATAGAAAGCTGTTTTTAAGTCATGGTGGTTCATTACAAGCAGGGAAAACAAAAATGTATCTACTACTTCTCTTAACAGCTGGTCAGTCTCTAATGGAACTCCTGTAAGGTGTTGGACGGTATTCATCTTCTCCACAGTGGCTTTATGTGCACATAAGCTATAGGCTTCTAAAGTAAAACACTAAGGTACAGACTTTACGAAAAGCAAACTTCAGTTTGCAGAGAATTTCTCACGCCAGTGAAGCGATGTGATTTAGGGATGCCACTTTCATGTCCTTGCTTCTCACGGAAATTGGTAAGCTTCTGGCGCCCCCTGGGGGCTGTGCTGTGAAACACAAGTCAGGGCAAGAGCAATCCTGCCACGACTGCTATCCAGGAGAGGAATGGGGGAAGGGGAGCGCAAAGGATCTTCAGCCATGGAGGGTTTTCCCTAAGCTCTGTCTTCTGCTCTCTCTCTTTCTCTCTCTCTCTCGTTTTTTTTGCATTCTTCCTCCAACATCGACGGCCGAAGGGCTACACCTCGGTGGAGAAGAGAATGCTCTGGCGTTTGCTATCAGGTGTGGGGATGGTCTCCAGCTGCAGGAAGTAGAGAAGCACTTGGACCTGGGACCGAGAGGACAGAAGAACAAGCGTGACCCAGAGTAGATGCAAGAGGAAGAGTATTACAAGCAGACTTCACAACAGACAGACCCTGCTATACTGTACCTGGGACATGACCTCCAGCGACCAGCTGTCACTCATGCTAATGGGCTGCGTGGGATTGGCCGGAATCTTGCTGTCCTTCTCAGAGGGCCGGAGCAGGGTGGGACCAAAGACAGTGGCCAGGTTGTGTAGGGACATCTTGTTGATACTCTCTTTCTCAGCCACCCTTGGGGAGTTGGGAAAGGGGGAGACAGAGTCAGCAAGGGTGTACGAGCCGAAATATACCTGCGATAATTTGAGTTATATATTGATTTGGGTTTATGGGTTGAAGGTGCAATAGGTCTTGTGTTGCTGATGGAGATTATTCTATAATTATTATTTACAGTGATATATCAGATTAAGTTAATGCTTGGGCCTTTGTGCATTAATAAGTAATTAGCTGGTCTGTGGAGGACGGAGCCGCATGGTCTTCTGACCTCTGTCTCGCACTTTATTTTTGAAGTACCTCAAAAACCCTTTGTTACATGGAAAATTTTGCATGCGCCGTTGTATTATTTATTTATATTGTTTAATTTAGGAAATAGTGTTAAGTTATGCGAGTGGTCCTGCGTATTTCTCCCCTTTATTTGCGGATCAGATGGGCGAGAGTAAAAGTGTCAACCTAAGGCTCATTTTCGAGATTGGAACCTACACAGGGTCTCGAATGACAGGGGGAGACAAGAGATCACACCATCATGAAACCAAACCCTCAGTCCACCAGAAATCGGTCGTTTGGGCTTAACTCGCGTAGCGATAGTCCCCTACAGCCAAGGACGGTGCAGTTCGGCAGCCAAGAGAGGTACATGAAAGTCTGATGCCGCAAACCTCTTAAGGTGGTCCAGCAGGAAGAGGAAAGTGACCAGGTTGGGCTCTGGGAGTGACAGCAGCAGGTTCAACATGCAGCTCTCTTTGGCCACGCTGTCAGACAGAGCTGCAGGAAAAAATGGGAATTAAGGCGGGGGGAGCAGAGCAAATGAGACACATGCACAGGTGGGACAAACACGGGGCAGTACCTTAAATTTACAAACCTACATGATGTCCGCGACGGGTCAAATGAAACTGAATCCTGTCATTCAGGACAAAGGTTGCAGCTAAGGCTGGTTGCTTTAAAACAAACCGTTCATTGGCTATTTCAGGGTGGGCGAGGGAGGGGAGGGACTAACCGACGCCCACGGCGAAGTTGGAGTACAGCTCGTCGGTGAAGAGGGGCTCCGGAAGCTCCCGGAAGTACAGCTTAAGGGTGCCGGCGATGGCGTTGACGTCCATCTCGCTCATCATCACCGACACGTCTTTGTTATCTGAAAAACGGGTGGAGAGGGTTGGATCAGTGATGCGGAGGGGTAGCGTTACCATGCCGACCAGTGACCTGCCCCAGTGAAACCTAGCTAAGCTTCACATAATATAGAAAAAAACGAAACTTAATGCTTGACGAAAAAATGCTTCTTTTGGCATTTCCCATCTTGTTCACCCTTACATACATCCTAAATACAGCTGAGAGCAAAGCTTAGGGTTTGAGTGCAGAGTCAGGCTATTTATCAGGCACTCCTGCAGCATTTTGGGGGATTAAGGGCTGAAGGACCCAGTGTAGGTGTCACTATTCCACCAATGCTGGGACTCAAGCAGGCGACCTTCTGATCACGGGCGTAGAGGCCCAAAGCTGCTGAGCAGCACACGACCCCCATAATATAATCATGGATACGGTTGGCCGAAGTCTACCTAACTTGTATATGACGTTGTCTGATTGTAGAGGAGGTGGGTCCAACCAACTAGAGAAGGCAGGACCAATATATCTGATTGGCTGGTCCCGCCTCCACTAGTTGATTGGGCCCACCTACTCTACAATGTCATTGGTCATCTCTCTGAACCAATCATTTTTTCCTTTTGCCCTCAGAACATTTTTGTGCAAGAAAAATTTTGGGGGCAGCGTGTGGCTCAATTGGGCAAAGCCTGTGTGCCTGTAATTCAAACCCAGCCTCAACACGTCTGCGGGTCCTTCAGCAAGGCCCTTAACCCCCAGCTCTCTGGGCGTTGCTACAGGTGGCTGCCCTTTGCAGACAACTTACTCCACAAAGAGCAAGTTGAGGGAAGCGTAAAGACAATTTCCCCATAGGGATCAATAAAGTATCGATTATTATTATTATTATTATTTTTATTATTATTATTAAGAACTCCCATGGGCTAATCATATGAAGCCAAAACAGCAAAGCTAAACACCAGATGCTAGCCAGCGAGTGCCAAGTTCATATATAAAATCAGAAGATGTAACAAGTCCATGTAGGGTATGAGACTAAAGAGTGACACAGAGAGCAAAGAGCAAATGTGAGCTGAGGATGGGCTTGGGCTCAGGGTTAAATCGATGAATGGAGACAGCACTTACTGGCGTCGAAGGCGGCCTTCAGGGCCTGGATGTCAGTGGCTACTCCTGACACGCGGTAAATGCCCACTTCCTCCATGCCCCTGCGTTCGATCTCCTCCAGACACTGTCGGACAATGTAGGGCACCTTGGAGTGCTCCCGCCTGGAAGGAGTACACCAAGAACAATCAGGCAACAGCACGACCTTCTTCAGCTCCCCGTAACCACCCACTCCTTTGCAAGTATCAAGAGAGTGACCAAGCTTAATGATGCAAACTCTGTTGGCCCCAAATTCAACCAAGAGAAGCCATTAGAGGCCCCTTCTGGCACGTCACCCTTATCGCCTAGGTTGGCTCTGCTCCGTAATCCGCTCTCATCTCCGCCCCAAAAGCAGTCGACACCATAATACCTCAAAGGCCATAAGTAAGAGCTTCAGATGAGCAGAACACTTCCACCCTCTGATCCAAAGAGGGAAGAGTGCTCTGCTTCCCCCCCATTCTCTCTTGAGATACTATAGTGAATAACACACTGTCTCAGATCTCAGACCGTTTCACCACAGGTAACAATGTGGGACTTTGAGTTCCACATCCCTCAAAGGAACACGGAGAACCATGATCCACCCTGTTCCCAGCTATAACAGACTATTCTGTCCTAACCAGATTTTAATACTACTTTTTGAGTGGCTATGACTTGGAAACGGGAGAGTCGATGCGCCTCAGCAGTTTCACAGAGAGCAACGCGTCACAGGTGAGATGACGATGACACTCACTTGGTCACCACGGAGATTTTCACCCCGAACACGCCAGCCTGTTTCTGTGACGACATCCTCTTCAGACTGAACTCACGGCTAGTGAACTTCATGGAGAGCTTCACTTCGATCTAGGGGGGAAGCAAAATCATGCCATTGTGCAGCCAGTTTGTGTATTTGTGCATGTTGTGTGTATATGTGCATTTCCTGCATGTGTTTAAGCACGTTTACATGTGTTTAGGTGCTGGACTGAAACTGCCCTGGCTGGCAGCCTGTTCCTCCTGTGCGTCTGAAAGCACCTTACTCACCCCGTTCATGGGGACCACTGTTCTCTGCCAATCCTTTCCTTGGAGGCTCTGGGGGTCCAGCTATAAAAAAGAGAGGTCAGCCCCCTCAGCACTCAATGCAGCATGATATTTCATGAGCTGGATCTAATTTGATGGTTGGTTTTGTAAACATAAAATGACTAAAATGCACATTAACATTCTCTATCAAAATAAACTATGTATTAATAGCAATAATAGGATATATTTAGGTTGTGTTCAAGAGTCCATACCCCCCCCCCCCACCCCCTCGCTCCAAAGATCACTCAGGTGATCAAGCGCTATTCTCAGCTGACCCAGTTTCTGGGCCCAAAATGACACCCCCCTCCCACAATCCCAGCGTAATGTAATGTCCAGGAAAGCTTCCAATTCCATCAAAATGTGAAGCCAGCAGCCATTAAAATGTGAATTACACACAAATCAGGGGTCAAACACCATGATGAATTCTGATGGACATTTTTAGCAAAATACAATTTTTACCCCAGATGTGGTGTTTCAAATCGAGGCTTCCACAGTTTTTTCTTCGCAATCAGAACATTCTGCCACAGACACAGGTGAGTCTCGCCACAGACACCTTTGCCCAGGTATGGACAGGTTAACGATCTCCCCCCCCGTATTTTGATACATTACCCACTTATCACATGTTGCCCAGATAAAAGCTACCACTCACGCACACAGCCAGATATTTACAAATCCAATCTAAGTAAAGCTGAAAAAAGCTCAGCTTCCCCTTCATCCATCACCGTGGGTCAAACCCAGACTCAAAGTCGCCGCCAGCACATTTATGCCTTATCAGATTATTATGGATCCCATTTTCTCCTGGTCGAGGGATCAGGGGGTAGAGGGAAGCAGATGGTGTGAACTTCATTTGACAGCTAGCCAAGGAAAAACAGCACGGAAAAACCCAGAAACTCACAGAGGTCAGTTCAGGGAGTGCTGAGGTCAGTGGGCACAGGAGAACCCTGGGAAATGGTTTAGCCAGAGAACAGTAGTACACTGTCTTCACCCCGATGTCCCAGAAGGCTGTATGGTGACACCTACACGTCACAGCGAGTCAGACCCCCGGTCAGATTCCTGTTGCGGTAGGAGCTTCTCTCCTGTCTCCCCCAAAACCCCAGAAATGTTGACACTCTGAACCCCCCCCCCGCCCCAGACCACACGGGCACCAGCGTCGCCGCCCGTTGCCCCTCCTAGCCTCCCCACTTCGCCACTTTACCTTTCGCCTCCGCAGGACATCACGCACACGGTCCCAGAGCCTCAAACCTGCAGCCGCAGCCGCAGCCGGCCCCTCGGCCGCCACAAAGCAGCTGCTGCGCAGATGTGCGCAGACCCCATCCGCGGCCCGCTGTGTCTGCCCGGGCTCTATGCTCCCCATGACCTCGGACCCCGGTGGTGACAAAAAACGTACAAAAACGATAAAAAAAAAAAAAAAGAAATTCCGTGGCACCCCCCACAGTTCCTCTAAAACAAATGTGGACTAATCCAGAACCTAGACCTCCTGAGCATGCGGTCACTCCAGCGCCGGTGTGCTAGTCTGTCCCGGCTGGCTGGCTTCATGCCCGCAGTGTCCTCCCCCCTCTGCTCCTCCGCAGCCCCTCAATCCCCTCACCTCCCACCAGAGTGTCACCGCTCTATTGTTCGCCGTCCACCCACCCTCCATCCCTAATCCCCTGCTCAAGTTGGTGTCCAAGCACCCCAGCACGTGTGCACACTAAACCACACACAGGCATGCTCTGCCCACCCCCCCTCGATAGATGCTAAACCGCTTATTCACCCCCTCACCCCCCCCCCCGATCATGTGCCTCGGGGC
>JAODLC010000123.1:24798144-24808910 GCA_026781145.1 Hippopotamyrus pictus | reverse complement strand
GCCCCACCCCCCCACAGAGCCTCGCCCCCTTCCCCAGGTCAAGCAGGTAGGTGGTTTAATCTCCTGGGGTGAACTGATATACTACTGTTCTTTCACGTAGATACAGTCAGAGTGAAACGAGTGTGTGGGTTTTGTCAGAGGATGCACAGACATATTTGAATAGTTTGTCTGAAATAAACGTTTGAGGTCCGTGGTGAGTAATATTCTGAGCAACGGTATTGTCATGTTCCAGCATCATCGCAGTATTGGATCAATTATATTGGCCCCTTGGGACAGAGACTCATATAGCTGAGCGAAATAAACTAAATTAGTTCAGAGTCTAAGGGAAAAAAAAGAAACTCATCTAGAAGGAGATGATGAGTTTTTTCCCCCCTCCCCAAGAGCTCGACTTAGCAATGGACATCTCGCTCCAGAAAGCGATATTTATTCATCGCCATTTCGCTCCAAAAATGTTTGTGAAGCTGGGAAGAGGCTTGTCATGCCGGCCCTTCTGGATAAGGATCGGTGCTAATAATGACTCAATTTATTTGGCCCGCGATGAAATTGAAAAACAATAACAGTAATAATAAAGTGGATGGGACCAGGAAAGAGAAAGCAAGTCATCCAGCAGATAACTGTAATTATAACAGCCACTGATGCAACATGAAATTAGAGCTTCAGGACTGTGTGTCTGATTGGCTCACAGCGTTATCAGCTGCCGGGAAGTGAAAACATCTAGAAGGTCTCCCAGGACATCCTGGTTGAACAGGGCGTGTAATTTGATTTTATGTGACTTCTCATATTATATATACGTAATATATTATAATTCATATACACAGACATACATAAATATGTACACATTTACACCAATGACCCAAAACGTTATGACCACTATAGCAGATAATGTAGAGCCATACAAAACAGAGCTTTATGTGCTGTGTGTTGAAATGCGTTACTCCTGTAAACATCATCAAAATTATCTGTCACTTGTGCCACAGTAGCCCTCCTTTTGGTTTGTACTACACAGGATAACCATCGTTTACATCTCACATCGATCTGTCCTGGCTGTCCATCGTGTTTTCTTTTCACAGTTTCTTCCCCTCCTCAGACCACTGTCAGTAGGTACTCACCATGGCTAAGTGTGGACACCCCACAAGCCATGCTGTTTCGAAGATGATCTGGCCCTTGTCAAAGTCATTCAGATCTTTACCCCCGTCTATCGCTTCCGCACCCAACATATCGTCTACGAGTATCCAGCTTTA
This sequence comes from Hippopotamyrus pictus, assembly GCA_026781145.1. Classification (NCBI taxonomy): domain Eukaryota; kingdom Metazoa; phylum Chordata; class Actinopteri; order Osteoglossiformes; family Mormyridae; genus Hippopotamyrus; species Hippopotamyrus pictus. Next base: position 24,807,669 of record JAODLC010000123.1, on the reverse strand, counting down.
TTTTACTATCTTATGTCTAATATATCCAAAACATGCACCATTTTCACTTGACAGTCAACATTATTTGCTTCGAACGGGGTTGGCTGTTTTGGCTCATCAACGTATATTTATAGACACACACATATTTGAATGTATTGGTTCCGATTTCGGGTGATTGAAGTTTATCCACATTTTAGAAGAGGGAGTGATCAGAATCTAATCTGGTGGAGCGGATCACTATGTAACTTTCAAAGGTATTATGACTTTACCCTTAAGGGCCTCCACAATCTAGTTTTAAATAGGATCCTATCTACTGAGCCAGCTTCTCTATGATGAATTGATTTTCTACATGACCTTTATTTTACTGACCTACAAAAATGAATCCATTAAACTGTTTGGAAATGTGCACTGCATCAGTAAAAACTACTGCTTAAAAAAACTAATTTCCCAGTGACCAAAAAATACTTTTACAGACAGCTGTTTCCATTCTGTCACCTGGATTTTTTTTTTTTTTACAACTTAGTTCTTCAATCAATCTTGCCGCAAAAAGTATTCAGCGCTAATAAACAGTCCGATTCATTACGATGTAAAATTCTGGACAACTATACTGAAATGGCATTTCAGCTACTTGACAGCTTATCTAGTATTTGTACATCTAGGGTTGCTCCTCAAAGTGAATTCCTAGTGAGGTATGAATCCACTAGTGTTCATTCCAACCCATTCCCCTGACTTACCCAGTCTGCATCTAAGTGTCTCTACTAATTATCTACTGCGCAACTTCAAAGTGCAGCAAAGAAAGGCGCACTCACCGACTTGGAGGACTCCAGGGAGCCTGAGGACAGCGTGTCCCGACTGCTGCGGCTCTTGGAGCTCAGGTGGGGGGAGGAGGAGGGCGAGTCGTCGATGTAGGGCATCATGTCATGATGTCGACACTGCTCCTCCGCGCGGTCCGCGTCATATCCGTAGCTGGGCGGCGTCCCGCCCAAGGAGGAGTCTGCAGGTTCGGGGAAGACTGGTTTAGGGGTCGTCGCCATCCCATACTCACAAGTCTCCATGGCAACAGAGAGCCTTTTCGGCCTCCCTGAGCAACGGGTCCTACATGTCTCCAAGCGGATTTTTAATTAGCGGCCGGTTCATCGGCGACGGGGGGCGTGGTGGGGGGGGGGGGTGTGTGTGACTAAGCACTGGAATTGTTACGCTTCAGTACAGCATTTAGGAGCTTCTAGGCTGGTCAAGAAGCACCGACGCCAAGTTGGCCTCGCCCCATTACCGCCCCCTGTGCCCCGATCCGTGCCTTGCACTCGCCGGCTGCCGGCATGAGAAAAAGGGCTTTTTTAAAGGAACAGCAGGATAACGTTTTTCTGGGTGGTCAAGCTGTACCCCCTTTCTCAAGGCTTCCCTGATCCATCTGTAGCCCTGCTGCATGGCAACGGGGGGGGGGGGGAGGAGAAAACAGACGGCCGGTCAGCAATTAGCAAATGCAGTCCGACCGCCGTCAAAGAAAACGGAGGGTCATCTAATCCAGACTAAGCAGCCCTGCGGCCGCTTAGCGGCCGACTTTTAAGCACGCTGGCCTAGAAACAGGCCCCTTTTCTTGATCCCACTCATCAATAACTTACGGACGTGAGCATTTTCCTGGGGAAGGCAGGGCTAGAGAGGAGTGGCAACTGGACAGCGTAACTCACCAAAAAAGGTCAAGTCAGGTCCATGACAATCACCATAACATACATTTAAACTCTTAACCTCCAAGGAAAAAAAGAAACAGGGCAATAATGAATAATAAGAGTGCAGTCACAGTTGTAACTATGTACGTCCTGCTACCCAGCAAGAAGTGTTTCCCAACCCAGTCCTCGGGGAACCCTGGACAGTCCACGTTTTTGATTCCTGTCAGTTACCAGCGCACCAGTACCAGGTATTCGGTGTTCCCGATTGGTTGGGAGCTGGGAGGGAGCAAAAACGCGGACCGTCCGGGGCTCCCCGAGGACCGGGTTGGGAATCACTGGCCTGTGCAAAGACGCCATGCAGGGAACATGAAATGCAGGAAAGCATTTTTCCTACGATGTGTCAAACTTCATTGGTCTCCCACGATTCCTCTAGGGAGAGTCGGCCAGATAAAAGTGGGATAAACCCAATAAAAAACAGACAGACACAGAGGACGGCCTGTATATCCTCTGGAGGGTCAGCCCAAGGGCACAAAACCTCAGTTTCCCAAGTGATTGGGCAATCCTCCGACAAACCAGAGGTCCCGAAATTAGGGTCAGGGCATAAGTCAAATTCAGACACAGTCAGCACAAAGACACTGGTCCAGTGGCAGGGCGCTCTGGGGAACCTCGGGGCACCAGCACACCCACACGTGTGCCCCACATCTGACCTCTTAGGGCATGTGAGACTGCTGAGGAACAGTTATTATCAGCATGAGACTTTTCTGTCTATTTCCTTCAGCAGCCCTCACATCCCCATCCAACATAAGCCCAGACATATATACTGATATACAGTCTCACAAATGCAATAACTTCTTGGTCACCTTCACAGGCTGCTCACTATAAGACTCGAGGTCTGCTTTCCATACCCTTGGGTGTCTCAGCTTCACTCCCCATCTGTTGGATCCAACAAACCCACAAAGACCATATTGAGATTGTCTATACTTAATATCCTGACACATACACAGACACAGGACCCCTTGCCCTTGACCCTATGCGACTGCCATAAAACACAAACTCTCTCAGCTGTCATTTGTGCCTGGCACGGCTGCTAACTCCCAGCCCCTGTGGAATCTCACCAAATGAAGGCAGGGTAGGCAAAAGACTTACACGGCCCACCTTCCCATTTCACACTTTTACAGTTCAATGCGTGTCCAAGACCTAAGCTGCAGCTCCCACTCTGTCCTGTAGGGGGTGCATACCTGCACTTATCGTCCTTAGGGCGACAATAGGCAGTGTTGTTCAAAAAAAAACACAAAAGCAATAAATTATATGACTGACTGAAATTGAAAGAGTGGGCCATGCCCCACCAGGTGAAATGCATGCTTGGTAGGAACACAAAGACGTCAGCTGCTCTAGCAGAGAAAACAGATCAGCAGACAATGATCTAAGAGAAGCAAAGTGATGTCTTTCCAGGAATCCAATCCAGGCACACAGTTTGCATGCTCTCGCTGTGTTAATTACATTTTAGGAGGTTAGTAGAATCACATGCCATCACAGATTTAAAGGCTCAGTTGTTCAACGCTGAACAAGGCCCGAGGCTTCATCGTGACGCCTGCGGGGAATAATTACAGAGCAGGGTAATTAAAAAAATGACCACATCCCGGCAGCCCTACTCTGATTGGGTACTCAGCTGGGTGGGCGGGGCTCCAGGTACAGCATCTAGCAAATCACTCAGGCGCTGTGTTTATGAGTCTGTGGTGTACTGTTCAGTTTGCCTGATACTGAAAGTCTATCCCTCTTCTGCACCCAAACCCCAACAAGCATGAAGAAAACAGTGAATCGTAAGGCAGGCGACACAGGAGGAAATCGGTGTAGCTGGAGGAAACCCCTTGTGAAGCTCAGGAACACAGAAATGGAATCCACAGCGCTGGAGTTCTGAGGCAGCAGCGCTAACTGCGGAGCCGCCCCATCAGAGTAACGTCTCTAAAGAATGAAACGGCCTGACGTTCTCGCTCATCCTCGTGTCAGCACCTTTCATTTCCGTTCCTCCTTACATGGTGCCATCTTCTGAAATCGCGTTTTATCGTCACCTCGAAGGCCAAAAGAAAAACGGTCCCCGTGACGAAGACATCAGACCAAGAGCGGAGATCTCTCTCGGTGATGGTGAAACGAGATGACGCCATTTCCCTCAGGTCTGGTTTCCACAGACCAGTGATCTCAAAACTAAGGGAGCCAATTAAAACGTGTCAGGTCACCACATAACCACCCATGCAGTGGAACCTCCAGGATCTGCAGCCAAAATCTCCCCCAGGGCCAATCTGCAAATCCAGGATGGTGGCCAAGTAAGACCATACAAAGGGTTCCACTGGTGTCTAAATGCTTTTGTTCTTTCCATAAGATAAACCCAGAGTCACCTACATTTGAGGGGGTGGGGGGCGGGGGAAACAGAGACTAAACAGCAGCTACTTCAGCTTATTCCTTCAAAAACAGAGAGGCACTGACAGATTAGCAGAACACACACTGCAGACTCAGCTGCTTGTTGGCTTCTGCTGTGATGCCCATAAAGTAAAACCTCGTTACCGTCCATGTGCCACATGTCGAATTTTCCCCCACAGTGAGAGAGCTACTGCCTACTGATGCATGCAGGTTCCCAACATTAAACACACAGTCGAGAGGTATTTGGGCATTACCGTCACAGACCCAGATCTATAAGCCCTTGACTGGTTTAACAGAGATCCAAGCTCTTTTTGGAAGATGAAATCAGGGACACATTGATAACTGTAACTAATGTTGTGCAAGGTCAAGTCACCTAACCAACATAGGTCTGACATTCAGCAACATGCAATGCATGCATTTATCAGCAGTCAACGGGACCCACATGAATGCTGAGGCTTAGCGGAGTTTATAATGCAGCCAGACCCACTAGAGGTAATATGAAGGAACAACTGCATCTCCGGGATGCAGAGATCAACACAAGCAGAGGGGCTGCAAAGACCCTGGGCTGCTGAACCGATGCAGACAGCTGATGGCCAACTGCACTGACGTCAAGATCACCCGGCTAGAGGATGCAAGACAAGAACAAATGGGTGTCCTCCATTCCCAGAACCCACCTGAGAAGGATACAGGCTGGTTGCTCATAGACGTACAACGCTTGACAGAATTCCCCCGATGGATGACTTTTTCTGGCGATGGCAATCGGCCATTTTGGGGGGAGGGGGTTTCCAGACCGGTCCCTGACCTTGAGCCATAAAATACAGCATGACCAGGGAACTGAAGGGTCGCCCTTGAGCAGAGCCCGCCCCTGTCTGTAAGTTCAGCCTCGTCAGCCCCACCCCCGCCACCTGTGATTGGTGGACCAGAACACCGTCGGCTTGGAAACGAGATGGGAGACAACGCAGAGGTGGCAGAAGCTCGACCGCACCAAGGGAACAGAGGCCCCTGCTGCCACCAAAGAAACAAGACATTTTTAAAACCTATTTAAAGGAGAAGAGCACAGCCCAGAGGGACAGGATCAGCACGACCCTACGCATCAGCAAGCAGTCGCTAGAATCCGCACAGGTATAAAGGAGCAACAGACAACCAAGAAATGAACTTCATAATGGTCAAGAACGAGGTGGTGCTGGGCTTACTTGGGGATAAGGCTAATTTCACATGCCCATCAGGACCCTGACTGTGTGTAACAGACTTCCAGACTTCCTGAGAGCGACCTTTGCCCCCCAGGCAGCGGAGACACATGCACGCGATTCCCCACCTCCCATTACACGCTTTCCATTTGCATGTCTCTTATTAGAAGCCACGTGTTTACACACCACATAAGAGAAAGATAATATGATTATGCGGCTATATTTTGTCCGTTACTAATATTACATTTTTCATTTGTAGCCAGTTTTGTTTCTTAAATCCAAAGCAGTCAACAACTTTCTCCATTTACACAATTTTATACTTCACAGTATTTGCCCCAACAACTGCAATACAGGCTATGCTCAGGCTATAAATTGGTTCTCGACCACCACTGTACCTCTTGCTGAGGTGCGGCATGGTCCACCAGGAAACTGTGGTGCCAGGAAATCAGATGCACTAGGGGATTAAGGGCACCTGCACGTACGATTCTGGTCACGGACCACGCAGCCTCTGGAGCTCTGGAGCAGTCTTTCAGCACACAGCGGGCAGATTTATGAGGTGGGACTGGAAACTTTGTGTTCAGGTCTTTGCTTCTTGGCAGCCAGAGCGGGTAAGGCGTCTAGGCGAGCAGCGGCTGCATTCCCTCGCAGGCTGGCGTCCAGGCAAAAACTTTTTCCCTTTTAAATCAGTTCCGCAATTCTGGTGTTGTTACAGTATATTTAAAGCGGAGCCTTTTTAAAATCTAAATACTAATTAAGTACTTACTAAATAAATTAAAACAGACCACAGTATACCTGTCTATTTACTGTTATGTGGTTGCATAAAAATTAATGTAATCAGATACTGAACCTAAGTGAAAATGCCCTTAAAACTTTATTCATATATCAGCTTCATCTACCTTAATTTTCTAAAGCCTAGGACTTTTGCACAAGGCATATTTCTGCCCATATATTTCTTGTTTGTTTTGTTGTGCATTTTCCATTTCCAAGGCCTACTGCTTTGAGTTTTCCATCCTGACGCCCGGACATCTCCCTTGCTCTAACCGTATCTTTTCCTTTTATTACCTTCCAATTTTGCTTACACCTGCACCAAAAGGCACAGCTCACTGGGAACAGCCAGCATCTTTCAGCACAGTCTGTGCTGCATGAGAGTTCTATGTTCTCTCGCGGTTTCCTTTCAATTAGCCCAGTCCACCGGCTCGTTAACGTCTGTAAGAACTCTTTTAACTGCAGGTTGATTTGCATTTTTAGACTTGTGCCAGTATTTGTTTTTAGAAATGCAAATTACAAGGTGATTCAATAATTTTTTTTCCTCAACGTTGAGTGATTCTATCATTTTTTTCCCCTCTACTTCATCTGTACAAAATTATGCCATTAATTTAAATTAACGTCATTTGTTTGAGATATGTTTCACGAAGCCAAAATGTTCAGTTATTAAGCATTAATTGTTTTGTGTCATTTTTGTGATTTGTTTATTTGTTACAAAGTAAAAAACTTTGGTGAACATACTCTAAGTGTGGTGATTCGATCATTTTTGGCAGTTTGTCTATTCCAGACCACGACACACATAGTTTTTATAAGATAGTCAACATTATTTGCATCATGTGGGGGTAGTCATTATGCTCTGGGTCATCGGTGTGTGTGTGTGTGTGGTGGGGGATATGTGTATTAAGTTGTGGGGGACCAAATGTCCCCACAATGTGACAAAAACAATATTTTGACCTTGTAGGGACCATTTCTTCAGTCCCCACAAGAAGAAACTCAATTTCAATCCCCACACCGCACACAGGCGTTCCCTCTCACACGCGCGTGCATCCCCACGCCGCGCACAGGAGTCCCCTCTCACACGCGCGTGCATCCCCACGCCGCGCACACACACTTTCTCATGGTCTCCCCCTTATCGCTGCTTGCAGGTAGATATATTAAAATGAACACATTCCTTAGCCTACCCATAACTTCAAAATTTTCCACTTCCTCCGTGACCTACTATTTTAACCTAGGATAAACAACTCAAACTCTGCTGTCACTTTCTAAAACATTTTATTCAAAATCATATATACTTGCCACATTTGTGCATTCCGTTTGCATTCCATCACTGTGGGATTTGGGTCCTGAACAAGTTGAGATCTGAGCTGCCTGTGTTGTGCTGGATGCAGTTTTGGCCACATGGACCAAAACTGCACGCGATACAGAAAAAAAGTAATGTGGAAAAAAAACGAAGATCTGTCACAATGTTCTTGCCAATAGCAAGCAATGTAACTAGATCTAAATTTTGTAGGATCTATACCTATAATCTGTATAATCTACGCCTATGTTGGATGCTATTGTAAACAATTGTTCCCATATCTCAGGTTAATTTGTGTTACCGCAACAAAACTAATGATTTCATCAAAGTTTGACCTAACATGAAATTATGTCTATTGGACTAAAGCAATAAATTTATGAATGTATCCTCATATAATGTGTGACATTACAGTAAATTCAAACTTGTAACACATTGTACAGAAGACTATCTGTTGTTTATGCTGTTGTCTAATGCGCCATTTCTGGGTTGTTGGCAATTCCATACCAGACAACACTGTAACACTGCATGTATGTTGCCCAGTGTCAATCTAAATGTTCAGTATATTAAATCATTAGCACAAATTGTGTCAAATGCCTCATCAAGCCTGGCTGGACAAGCGTAAAACAATAGACCTTCAGCTTACTGTTTGGTTCCCCTCACTACAAAAATCTCTCCTGCTCCCTTATATACAAGCGACACCACAAGAGACGGCTTCTGCGAAAGCACCCATGATTTGGCATGGCATCGCACCAAAAGGGTGCGTTACATCACCCCCAGCCCACAGAGACAAGCTAACTCCACAAGAACAAGTAACCAAACACTGAGAAGACACTGGTCCTGGCAGGAAGTGGTTACAAGCATCTGAGTGCCTATCGCTGATGAACAGGAGAGTCGCGCAGCCCGGGGAATCGTTTAATCTCTGAACCGAACATTACATGGTCAGCATTCAGCCACCCACCCCCCACTCAACCCTTTGTGTCTTTAATCTGAGGAGTCCTGTCGCCTAGGTTACCTCAAATACAGGAAGGAATTCGAATCCTGTAATTCCTGCTTAGAGACCACCACATAAAGGGGGCTGATTTCAGAGCTTCAGCACAGACAAACGGCTGAGAGGGGAAAAAAGAAAGAAAGGAAACACCACCCTGAAGGTTACGGACCAACAGAAGTCAACGATCTCTTCTGGTGCTATGGACTGGACCTGGGTGCAGATCCAGAGAAAAGCAGGCTCACAGGTCATGTGATGCTGTACAGCGTGTGAAAAAGACAGCTGAACAGAAGAATAGGGGTAGGGGCTCCATCTAAGAGCCTAGGCAAGGGGGTGGGGCGGGCTTGGGGGGGGGGGGCACAGAGGTCCCTCAAAAATGATCCATTCCCACCTGGTGAACTGGACCTACAGACAAACTCGCTAGCATTTCCCACCACAGCAGGATGGTGGCGCGTTACAGCCTCAGATAGAGATGCAGGCATAAGTATAGAAAGCCTTCAGCACCGAGCCAGCTTCCTTAGCCACGTCTGCCGGGGGTTTGCTCTGTGGGTCAGGCCCACCAGCGACCAGGGCCCCGGATCTACCCCTCAAGTCCTCAGGCCCCAAGCATAATAATAAATGGACTGAATTCAGCCCTTTAGAAAGGCTCATTAGGATGGTTTATTATTTCCCGGGACGAGGCTTCTTCCAGAAGGATGGAACAAGTGTTGAAAAGCTTAGCCGAACCACCAGTATTGTTATGTAAATTGATTTTTTTTTCACCCCCCCAGCCACGTGTACAGCGAGTGCGCAAAAGCCCCCCTAATTAGAAGGAGATTCTCCTGGAGGCTGGTCTCTATGACAACAAGACCCACCCCCCTTCCTGGCATGATGGGCAGGAGTGTACAGCTGTTTAGAGGCTTCTTGCCCTAAAATAGAGGTCAGGGTCTCTGATACTCACCAGAGCCACACAAAAATGTGCGCGCACATGCACACACACACACACACACACACACACACACACACACACACCCTGTGTGCTTTTGTGGAGGTAAACAGGAGTGCATGACAAGCAGAATACAGCACTGCTGACTACATAATCACACACATTCCAATTAAGCATAAAACAAAACATTCAGGGTAAAACCAAAGCAATAAATGAATCCAAAGTTACAGCAGTATGCAAATTGTCTACTAGTGCTAAGGAGACATGAGCCAGGTGAAATGTGTAACTGGACTGAAATGAGCTCAGCA
>JAODLC010000123.1:24762961-24789450 GCA_026781145.1 Hippopotamyrus pictus | reverse complement strand
GGTGACTGTGCTCTTTCAGACCAGTCAAGCAGCAAGAAAACAGCCGTGACCTACTTCACTTTATGCCCCAGCTCCTGATGGCCTGACATGACTTCTGCACCAACAATGGAAAGATTTACAGCCGCAGCAGTTCAAACCAACACAAAGCACGGCCTAAAAGCAGTGTTTCTCCATCCGGTTTTTGCTCCCAGCTCCTGGTAAGCAGGCTATCTGGCAGGGAGCAAAAACGGGGACAGTCTGGGGGGCTCCCAAGGACCAGGTTGAGAAACGACGCCTTAGAGAACGGGCCACTCGATAACACAATCTGTCATGTTCGCGAGGGTCAAGGTCCAAAGTGTCTTCTGCATACACTTACAAGCTGTTGGAAGTTAAAGAAAGGAAGGAGACTCAAGTACAGTCTTGAAGGACTTCATGAGCAAGACGACATCAACTACAGGGGATAAGAAAATGGGACGATGGTCTTTTGAGATGCACTGGCCTTTGAACGATTCCAGGGGTTGAACTGCGTCACTGGAAAGCAGTGGTGCCCGTCATTTGCTTCGAATATTGGTGCAGTGTCAACTGCAACTCAATCCGAAGAGAAGTCTGCAGCCCAACATCCCAGGCAGGATAATTAATTATTTCTGTGCTTAATTCAGCTGCTCAGGATTCAGGCCAAAGCGACTTTATGATGCGAGCCATTTAAATGGGCCAGTGCGGGTTCTGCACACAGCCACTGGTGGAGTGAGTCGGGAGGGCGTGTGGGCGTCCTGGGGCAGACAGTCAGGTAACGGGCACATTTTCAAATCCAGCTGCGGCCCCGTCTACCGCCCAGTGCCCATTCTGTTTGTGTGCTTTTTCACTTCTGCTGATCATGAAGATATGACAGCTGGCTTGTTTTTGTACCCCACCCCACCACTTCTATGAAACTTGTCTCCACCCACATTAAAAATAAAGCCCCTATTTCTTGCCCCCCATCCCTGTGTTACAAGTTTCCGTGTTGCCTGCCTCACACACTAAATCAGAACCACAACCCGGTGACCTTCCCTCAGCCGCCGTGCCCCCTGCTGCCCTCTGGCTTCCATAGCGGAGCGTCTTTCATGTATATTTAAAAGAATAACCTGTTCCAGCATGTACTGGGCATGCCGTCTCGCCTGCTGTCCTGGCCTTCTGTCCGGTGCGCTCGCTCTGAATTAACAACCTCAGCTGTACCAGAATGCAAATTAAGTAACCTTTTGGAGAACAGCATGTGAGGATGGAAAACACAATTTAAACTGAAGTCAGCCTCTGTTTGACGTACCAAATTAAACTGGACAGCTCCGATCAGAAGCTTTCAGGGTGGATCAATCCGATTTAGCCACTCAGACAACGAGAGCAGTAGAGATGGCGTAAAGGTGTTTTCTTAAGGCACCGAGGAATTTCATTAGATCAATCTCCAAGCCCTGCATTACACTGCACTTCTATTCCAAAGCTTGTTTAGGTTCTTCACTGAAATAAACAGGCTTGCTTGCAAAACATTACAGTGATAAAACACTAGCTATTTGTCTTATTGAGTATCCAGATAGTAAACAACACAGCAAGCGATTGTCAATTGTTTTAAATTGTCAAGCTATTTCTAAATTCATACTAGAGCTGTTTTCCCCAATAAGTACAAAAATGGCACTTTACCTCCAGCAGTCCGCTACATAAAATAAAATTCATAGTGTATAAACCGACTGATGTTTTCATTTCTTCTCCAGCCATATGACTGGGGCAACTCTGACGTCTCAACGACGTAGTCTATAGCTGGCAGCGAATCTGCGTTTAGACTCACAGCCCACATGAAACTGATTATACTGGCACGTCACCCATCAACATCACCTAACCTGCCCCCACTCTCCGGAAGGGAGAGGGGAGGGGGAACCAAAGTTCACTTTAGTGGGAGCAGAGGCGAGGTGAATAACTTACCTCACCTCAACATGCGAGGACCATGACCTAAATTTAGCGCCAATAATTTGAGCGGCACAGGTCACTAATCAGCAGTTCAGCAAGCCTTGTAATTAGGAAATTTAAATAGCTCTAGGTGGTCGCAGAGGCACAGGGTAAGGATGGGGGGAGTATCAAGGCTCAGTAATTGTTCCAGTCTGGGAGGCAAGAAGGTGCCTTCGCACACTGAATGTCTTATTAGCCTTGCCCAGTGTTTTTCAAACTAGTTCTCGGGGACTCCCAGACAGTCCACATTTTTGCTCCCTCCTGGGAGCTGGGAGGAAGCAAACATGTGGACCGTCTGAGTGTCCCAAAGACCGGACTGAGAAACACTGGGCTAGTCGAAGGTGTCATGGAGGAGCCCAGAAATGAAAAACAAATACAGATACCAAATGTGTATCACAGGGACCAAAACCAACAGAAGGTGTGAATGAGGGGCTCTTTAAGAAGGTCTTGCTGCATTTCAACAAACAGGACCCATGGTAACGATGTCAACTGTCTTCCGGAAAATGCCGGGGGTTCAGGGGTCTCGGTCTCAATACGGCTGCGCCCACACAGCCACAGGATTCCCAGAATTCCCAGAATTGCAACTGGGTGTGACAGTAATGGTAGGGAATGGAAAGGAAGCCAACAAGTAGGAGTGGAGTTGGGGGTGGGGTGTAGTAATGGGCAATTCCTCAAAATTAAAATTGTGGAGTAAAACCACAATGGGTGCGGAGTGATGGATGGAGCTGGAAAAAAGGATGTCAGATTACAAAAATTCAAAAGCTGATGTATTTATGACCACCAGAAGCATGATAGCGAAGGTCTGAAAATAGGCTCAGAAAATCTGAGCAGACAAGGACCATTTCTTCCTGGCTGAGATGACTGATGACCTTCCAGCGGCGCTCAAAGGACGGCAGATTGAGAAACTTGGCTCCTGGGATGTTCCCATAGTACACTTAACACATTTATGTCATTACAGCCAGTTTCTTGACAGTCAAGCGAAAGTCTTCTGTCGCACAGAGCCCAGCATCACAGTGAGACACAGGAAAATGATCCACATTCATTTGTCACTGAATTCTTTAAACAGCCATTAAACTATGAAGCCAACATCTGCTCTCATTCTATTCCATCCATCCCTTATGCGTGAATCTGCATCTATGCAACCAAAAAATAAATCTTTACAGTCTTTTGTCGAAAACATTCTGACCTGCCCGTAGTGGCAGCTGAGTCACTCAGGATCACTGTTTCTCCACAGTATTTTGAGGAAAAATCTTGTCTGTTCGTCTGAGATGCCGCAGTCTAAGGGTTTCCTCCACACTCCCTGAAGCACCGCTTAACGCCACTAAAGCCCAGCCTGGCAAAGAGGGGGGAAATAAAAGATAGATAGCCATCGACCATCTTTGCCAGCGGACAGGAGAGACACCCAGTATGGGTGACAGAGAGGGGCTGGAATGCTGAGCTGGGAACGCCAGTCGATGTTGGCCTGACGGGAGCTTTCCAGCTAACCCCACCCTTGACAGCCGATTCGGGGGGGGGGGGGACAGACTCCCATGAACCCATCCGGCATCGCATCCTACCACAGAACTCTGGCCTGACTGTTTTTTTCTTTTTTAAATGAGGACTCAGCTCACTGGCAGCCGGTCCAGACTCCCCTCTGTCTTGTGTCCTGTGCTGCCTGGATAGGATAGACCCAAGTCCCTCACTCCCCACACCCCTAGTATCCCTGTCCAGAATAAAGGTGGGAATATAAATGAATGGAAGGACCACTTCTTTGTGGTGTACATTGCCCTGAAGTTGTAAACCGCGATAGCCCACTTTCTCTGTGCAGAAATGCAGTCCACGGTGCTAAAACAGCCTGCCTGTGGTCTTTGCGACTGTACATAGCCGTGTATAATGTGGATAGCCCGCTTCTAGAGCACCTGTTACCTTTGAAGTGGTTCTTCACAGTATTTTGGTAAAGCTCAATTCCCTCAAACACGCGCTTACTGAGGCCAGACAACAGGTCATCAATCGTATCGATCCAAGGATCTAAGCAGATTTAGTTCAGGTTACAGCTAATCTGCCAAAAGGCTCCACCCAGAGACTCCTGTCCCAAAAAACACCCCAAAGACAAAATCAATGCCTTTCCCACACTGGGTGAACAGCCCAGAGGGAGACAAACGTAACCATTACCCGAAGGCAATGACACACGGCCTTACAGGCTCAACTGCACGTTGGAAAGTTCAGGGAAAATAAATCTCACAAATAATCCAAGGAAAAGATTTTCAGATTTTTGAATTACATTATTCACAGTGGGGAAAATGACTGAAACGTAATACAGAAATGAGTGATACACATATCTATGCATATTTCATAATATTGCTTTTGTTTTGACTACTTGCATTCCACTATATTTTGATCATCACGAATGATTTATTTAGGCTAGATTTCACTGCGTCTCTTCGGAGAATCCTTGGGTACCGCTGGTTTGATTTTGTGTCATATGAGCGGTTGCTCAGGGAGTCCCGAACGAGGCGCATTACCTGCATTGTGAGGGAGCCTCACTACTACGGCCATGTGGCGCGTCTCCCTGAGGGTGATCCGGCTCGTAGGGTCCTCACTGCTGAGGACCCGAGCGGCTGGACCAGGCCGAGGGGACGCCCACGTAACACCTGGCTGCGGCAGACGGATGGTCATTTCAGGAGGATGGGACTGGACCGCGTGTCTGCCTAGGGGGTTGCCAACCAGGATCCTGAGGTGTTTAGTAATGCGGTAGGTGCGGCAACGTGTTGCACCAGTGCATGCCCCCCAACCTGATCTGACCTGATTTCACTTAAATCCATCAAATGGGCTGGACTCACATCACCGCAGAAAAGGAGTGTAACGGTTCACGTATTCGTGCCAAAATTTTTCGGTTAAGGGTCTTTTGGTTCAGTATGCATGGGTACCGAAGAAATGCAGCAAGTGCGGAACCTTTCTGTGTCTGTGCGTTTCCCCCGGGGGACATTCAGAAAGGGGCGGACGAAGCCGCGTCACTATGTATGCGCGCGTACGTCCTAATGTGAAGCTGGAAGCTGTTAATGGGAATATAAGTACAGCAGAGGTATTTTTTAATATGCTGCACAATAATGAATATTTATTTTGTCATGCTTTGCATTTTTATTTTTTCAGACAATATTTCTGTTGCACAGTTCAAATATGAAGCTGAAAGCTGCTGATGTCAATACAGTACAGATCAGGTACAGTTAATTTTCTAACGGATAATTATTTTATTTTCATTTACTTGACAGAATATTTATTTGGATTTTCTTCTAAGTGAATCTTAGTTTAGTTTTTTATTAGTAGGTTGCAGCAGTACTGATAGAGACTTTTTATTTAAGAAAGTCATACAAAAGAAGTAGTTTATGTTTTGTTTCTTTTACCCCCGCTGGACGGAAAACGTGCTGAACTGTGACTTCAAAACCGAGGTAGGTACCAAACTGCGATTTCTGTGTACCCTTACACCCCTACCTCAAAAGACGGACAAGTGAAGGCGATGTGAAGGTCCCCCCTACTTTTCCACGGATCACCGGCACTCAGGAAGTTCTGTGCTACGAGCACGTTCGTGGGCAAGGATGGCAGAAGGCGGACGATGGCCAGCATTTCCCAGCTGGAAAGCATATCTGTGGGCACTAGGAGTGTGTTGGGGTGGGGGGTGTGGTATTCTCTAATTAAACTCCAGAGTAAAGGGGAGGCTGTCTGGGTCTGGCCCCCGCAGTGAGGTTAGAGGGGCAGAGCCCGAAAGAAATGCTGGAAGAACCAAGCTAATAATTCAGAGTTTAATGATTCTATGAGAACATCCATTTTATTTTTAACACACATTTAGAACAATGTAATTCTAAATGGAAAGCACACAGATTCCAGTTTAAAATGATATATATATGGTCTGGGCCGCATCTGAGAAACTAAAATCACAAGTAGTCTGCGAACCAGATGTACGCCTTGAAAAAGAATCTTCAAGAACATACCGGAACATTGAAGAATGAACAGTCAAGTGGGAGATCGGCAGCGAAAATAACAGCTAATGACTCTTAGCAGATACACAGAGGCGCGTTTCGATGTTTTGGGTGTAATTTCACAGGCGGTGACTTCAAACAAGCACAAGGCGACGTCAGCCCGTTTCGTGACTGTGACAGGGGGGGATAAGGCTCCTCCAAGAGACTAAGTGATGGCAAACTTGTGACAAGGCACCTCTGTGTTTAGCGCATAGCAGAGATTCGCTGCTGCAGATCACTGCAGATAAAAGTGCTACGTACATCTCCTCAAGAACAGCACGGGCCAAACGAACAGAAATTCTCCCGTACCGCAGGAACATCGCCCGCTAGTTTTAAAAGAGGTGTCAGACAGTGATGAACTAATACTTGCTGCTATAGGCCTTTCAGAGCTGGGCAGAGAGTAGTGGGAGGCTCCTGGATTTGTTATTATTCACAGCGTTTCCACACACAAACACACTGGTGGTAGGAAATGGACAGAGAGGTACGGCCTCTCTCATACAAGCAGCAGTCGTCCTACACTAGAGGAAACCACAGCTGCCCCGTTCCAGCTATTTAAGAGCAGAACACCTTCTGGAGATGTCGAATCAGGCAGTTCGCTCAAGTAAGGGCTAGAGGAGGCGTCACTAAGTAGGACAGAGAGCAGAATCCCGGAACTGAATCGAGTGCTGGATCCAGGATTTCTTCAGGAGACCATTTTTTGGACACCAGAAAGAAGGCTAAGACCATTTACTTAGGGCTGTCAGGTAACAGAGCCAGGCTAGACCCAACCCTCGAGCGGCTCATCCAAAAAGAAACCTCCTAGCAAGCAAAGGAATGGCCAGATCAGCCCCAGGCCGTAGCCGTCTAAAGGCAAAACAGCTTCTGGGAAGCTAGGCGTGGCTGGGGAGGGGAGGCCAAGAACAGAGAAAAAGAATGAGAGACAGCGAAAGTGGAAACTGGATTGCTCCCGCTACATACCCACCTATCCAATTCTCCCAACGCGACCTTCTCTTGGACCCTAACACGCTATCCAGATGGCCAGGCCTGGGGTCTTCCAAGTGCTGAACATTTCCATTCCCTTCTCCAGGCCTCTGTGTTGCCCAGCCCCAGGCTGACAGCACGGCAGGTGAAAGAAACCTGCGAAAATGTACGTCATTCCAAAAACTGCAAAGGCTCCAGGTGCAAATGCGAGTTGAAGCCGATCAGCTGCAACCGATGGCTCCACACCGCAGACCGTCCTCCGCTAATCGTGTCAGCCGGGGCTCCTCATTGTTCCAGGCTCTGTGACATTCCAGTCGCTGCGCAAATCTCAGTCACATGAATAGTCATGACCAGACTGGCCTAGAGTGATTTATTATTATTATTATTTTTTTTTTTTAATGATCTGGCAGTCAGATGTAGCCTAAGCATATCGACAGAGATAAAAATCTCGGTCAGACAAAAACAACGGCTTATGAATATTCAGAAGTGCCCACCCTCATCCCGACTGCTCAAGTTCAATTTCAGACGGCAGATAAACTTGCAGGCTTCCCCGCAGGATCAGCGGGCAGGTCCCCTGGGTAACTGGCCACATCCCTGGTCGCTGCTCCCTGCTCCCCTCTGTCTGGTCATCCCTCCCTGGCCTTTCCATCGCTTTTTGTCCCACAAAAACAAAGGACCAGCTTCTTGCTGGAAAAAGTAAAAATAGAGCAGCGAGATGGGACACAGTGTTCCCATTGAGCTTTGCGAAACTGCCCTGTCCGACCTGGATAAGCGTGTTAAAGAACCACCAGCAGCCTCAGAGAACAGAATATGTCCAAAACTGGAACGACTGTAGGATTTGGGGCCTGCTTATGAAGGCAGCACGTGACGTGATAAGCATTGGCACGGAGAACACGTAGCTCTGCTAGCCGTTAGCTGTCCATTTGCTCAAGCTTGTCACAGGATGCTATGTAAACAGCGCTTCCCTTTTTTTTCCGAAGATCTCCACTCCTTGCTCAAGTGGCTGCCAAACCTTGGCTTCTTGGCTAAAGTTCCCCAGAAATCAGGGCAGCCAAAGAAACGAAACAGTCACAACAGCAAACTCATCCCTTCTTTAGCTTCTGCTAGCAGTTTACGCATCTTAGAACAGGGAGAGTTTACATTTATTGACGTTTAGGTTGAGTTTGATGAAATTGAAAATCCAGGGGCCGAGATCCGCAACCGGTATGGAGGCCTGAGGGTTTTCTCACCAGCCCCTATTAAGTGAGCAGAGGAGGAGGTGGAGGAGGAGGCGGAGGAGGAGGAGGAGGCGGCAGAACAGTCCTCTAGTTAATTCTGGAACCATCCACTAATCTATCAGAAACCTCCACCCCGCCATCTGAATCTCTGAACACCGTCTTGGGCTGGATCCAGAAGTAGTAGGCCAGCGTTTGCCCTGTCAGGCAGCCCAAGCAGAGCCCCCCCCCCCCTCTGTTACCACCAAGACATGTGTTTTTATTTTTTCCCTCCATATTTCAAGTGGATTATGTGCAGTTAATTTCCTTAAGGACGTTGCAGATTAGAGCGAAGGGGGCAGGCGGGAATGGGACACCCCAGAAACGCACGGCCCAGAGAGGCAGACGCACAGCTCACCCACTGCAGGACCTTCACCTTCGCTCTAGGGAATTTTAATAACGATTAAACAGCCTGGTCTCGCATGAACATGTTTGTGCTCGTGCCTCTGTCGGGTTTACAGAGGAACAAAAGAACAGCGATAATGAGCATAAGAAAAACAAAAGCAGTGAGGGGATCAGAAACTGCAGGGTAATTACAGTGAGACCCTGCAGCCCCGCTGTATGGGACAGTCCCTCTTTTTCCAGCTGTCCTTCATGAGAAATGACACAGTCACAAATGTAGCGAACGAGGAAGCGGAGAAAACTTCTTAAGTACATGGAGCAGGTGGCTTTGGCCTGGGAACCTCACGTGGCGTCTGAGGGGACGGGAGGACACACTTAAAGAGGGGAAAAAAAGTGCTTTTCTGTTTGGCTGCTTGAGGTTCTGAAGGTGGCCGCGAAGAGAGCCAAAGCGGAGGCGGGCAGTGGACCGTCTGACCTGGCATCGGGACGCGCTTGGCACGTCCGCACAAACATGCCCATTCTGAGGCAGTTCAGGGATACCGGCCCCATAAGCACGCTCAGTAAGGGCGTACTCACACTTGGCCTGGTTGCCTCGTACCATGTCTGAACACGACTGCCCCCCCCCTTGCTGGTCTGTGCTCACACTGAACTTAATGTCCCAGGCCCGAGTAAGATTTCGCCACCACCGTGTGACTTTTTGTGTTGGAGAAAACAGGAAGAAAAGCAGCATCGCACAGCTCAGTAGTGCATGATTAATGTCCTTATTCTATGGCTTATTTGGAGTCGCTTTGGGCGTGATGACACGCGGCCCTCTTATAGATTTATCGAGTATGCAGCGCAGGGATTTTCCTTTAAATCATGCAGCACGTTTAAGGTTAGTTGCATATTTTACAAACTATCTCTGAGTTTTTGTATGTTGCATCTAGTTTTTTGTGGACACGCCCGTCAGCACATTTCCAGCAAACACTGCACCTCTACCATAGACCAAAGTGATCCCTTTGCCACCATGTTTGTTAAATAGCTAGTTGTGTCATGGGCGTCATGTCTGAATTCTTTGCTTGGGTGCTTAGTGATCACACTAGATGCGTTCCATGCCCAACTCCAACTGAACCGATACGGCGCGATCACAGTAGCCAAATGAACTGGACTCTGGGGTCATACATGCATATGGGGTCATATGGGCAGCTAATACAGTCTCATGGGTTGGCGGCGTCTAGCGTGGCTGTGCACCAGGGAGAGCTTTCAGACCCAACTATCCATGAGCTGTCCAACAAACTACAGCCTCCCGCCTTAAAGGTGCCATAGACAATCGGGAGAGTTGAGTAAGGACAGTTTGGTACACTGAACTGATTTACCGTTAATCTCAAACACTGTTGTTCCTTCTTTCAAATATAAATCCTGCATATGTAAAAGAAAATGGTTAAACGGGGTGATTCAAAAATCCTACACTGCTATGTAGGTAACTACCCCCCCCCAAACCTTCAAGCCCAGTGAACCTGCGCAACCTGAGACTTAAATTTTCTCTCGAGGGTCATGCGTTTCCACAAGTGCACTTGGCGAGGAAGAATTCATGTAAGGATATTTATTACCAGTAGGACGAGAAAGTATGTACCCGTGGTTAGCAGGAGAGCAGCAAACTTTACAAAGTCTGTGATACTGACATCGACTAGAGGCTTCTGTACTTCCCGCAACCTACTTTTGAGTAACATCTGATTGATACCGACGTAAAAAAAGAAATTAAAAGCATTAGTCCAAATCCGCCACATGTTGCGTTTATAATGCTAAAGACAAAGCTACGGTTATGCTAATGTTGCACCCTCAGCTGAAGCAGGAGCATTTGCTACGGACGGCAAAGTAGAACGAGTACACTCTATAATAACGATTAAATTCAGTATAGTACATACAACAATTCACAACTATGTTACTGCTTTATCAAGTATAATGTGCTGTACATAATTATATGTGCTATTCTGTTACACAAGTGGCAGCACACTAGGTTTGTTTACACCAGCATTACTGCAAAAATGTTGACGTTACTAGGCGGCTCGAATTTTTCAGCTCCGGTATAATCTTACGGCCCGCGGTCGTAAACGAGGTCCTTCCCTGACTGAAACATCTTTATGCGCCGCATGACTGTAGTGATATTGGGTTTGCGTGAGCGATTGCAGTGCCGCACTGTAAACCAGCCAATCAGAGCAGAGCTTATCAACATATTAATGAGCCCACCAAAAAAAAAAGCCCAAACAGCCTGTTTCATTCTAGGCCCAAATAAGACGGTTGTAAATGGGTCTGTAAAACTGTTTCTGGGCATTTTTCAGACAAATCAACGTCATATACTTTCTATATAGACCATTAACAATTTAAAATACTGAAAAAATACGTTTGATAGTACCTTGAAATACTAAACTTTAAGCATAAATAGCTCTTGTGGGTGTTGCTCCATGGAAATACAGTGAAATATATACACATTGGCTTTCAAAGTGTTCACCAGTAGCTAATTAGGGAGGGGGACCCGGACCCAGGGTCAGAAAGAGCCTCTAAAGAAGGGCTGGCAGAACTGTGCTGACTCACAGCTGGGAGTGGAATGCGCCCCGTTTACACATTTGGGCCCAAACACAACCACAAGGCAGTAAAAGACACACCCACCCTCTGGCCTCTCACCATGATGGGAGTAACCAGTGAAATTAACTCATTTACCATGGAAAAAAAAGCTACGTTACTATACCTCTGCTGTTTGGGAAACAAAAATATCCTGCCTGAAAACATCTTACAGCCGAATTTATAAATCACAAGCGATCCAAAAAGGAATCGATTCCCAGGTAACAAAAAACCCAGACAAGGCACCTCCCCCTCCGTTCCTCTGGTAACAGGTACACCTGGGCACCCCCTCAGCAGGCGCACAACCTGTTATGGAGGAACACCCCACCCCAAACATCACATACCAAGCCTCTTGGGTTCGCCTCAGGAGAACAAGCCGTCCAACTGGAACAGAACAGCAGCAGAGCAGTGAACTCCATCACCCTGGACATTAAAGGTCTGCAGAGCCTCTCTCCTCCATCTGCTCCCTAACACATACCAAAACAATCCCGCCATCCACCTTCTTTTCCCCCCTAATTCCCCACATGGTCCTTTTCGAAGTTTGACTGAACCGTCGCCATGGAAAAAGGTCTCCATCCTTGGGACACCGTCACGCATCACGTGGTTTCCTCCTCATACCAGACTCTCGGCCCTAAAACGACGGCCTTCTGCGTTCATCCGGAGTAAACTGGCTGCTTATTGTACCCTTTACAAAGCTTATTAAGCACTCAGAGGGGAAAGAATGACCCGGGAAACCTTATGCGGGTCTGAAAGAAATGTTTACATTTTAATTAACAGCGAGTACTGGGGCTTTGGGCCGCGAGGAGCACGCCAGACCGTCTGGACGCGCTGCCCTGTGCCCACCATCACGGAAACAACAACAACAGCAGCAGCAACGATCGCAAAGAGGTCCCTCTGCCAGCCACGGCCTCAGGAAGTCACAGCGTGATTACAGAGTGAGTACAAGCAGCCCTGTTTACACCTACGGCAGCTACCGTGGAAACCAGCCAGGAGGGGGACCGCCAGTGCATGGGCGGGAACCACCGTGCGGAGGAAAGCAGCTGTCCTCCAGGACTGATCAGGTGGCTTTCCATTCCACGCCTTGCCAACGACTACATAACATGCCAGGTTAGCACCACCCAAGCCAAAGGGTGACGGGAAGAGGAGAAAGCATCAGACAACCGTCCCCCCACCCACCCGAACTACAGCAGAACCAGGAGCAAATCCAAACAAGCCAGCAAAGCAAAAGGCTCAGAAGAAGGCTGACAAACAACTGATTTCCTTGGCCGCAAAAGTGGGGCTTATACAGCGCTAACGCAAAAGAAACAAAACTCTGATTTCAGAAGCGAATGTAAACCTGTTAGCTCTCATCTCAACTGCTGAACAGGACTGACAGGGCTATTACAGTACACTTAAGTTTACACAAAGTTATTCAAATCTTCGTACTTCATAATACTACAAAGTGTTCCCGGAACTGCCAGCAGTGCCAACAGCCCACAGGTGTGAAAAAGCCAGTAAAAACTTCACTTTATCAGCATTAGCTGTATGTATTAGCTGTAAGATGGTCACAACACACGTACACACTGGAGAACTACATCTCCTACTGGTTTCTGAAGACCCGTTTGCTTCCCAAAAACCTTTAAGCGAACTCTAAGCCAGAGTCACATTATGCTGAGACTTTCCAGACCATCCTTCCTGCTACGAAGCTCTTAATAAAGTGTAAAAGACAGTCATCTGCTGCCGTTCCCTTCCAAGCAGGCTCAGATCTTAGTGGAAAGCTTTAGGGTGCATACTGTACGCATGAGGCGATATGGCTGCAGTCCCTGACACCATCTCAACAGGTGGCTGCCTGTTCTCCTCAGCATTCGAAACCACAGTAGATATCAAGAAGCAGACCGTCTTTGCTGGTTAGGCCGAGTTGACCCGATGCCTACCGAAGCCCTCCTATACTGCCCCCACCCTGACACAGCAGGAGGTGCAACAGCTTGGCTTCATGAACAAGACCAAAGAGGGAGATGATTTCCACCAACCTTCTCCACGAGCTGTTACCGTGATTCGGGTGCAGCTCGGGAACCTCTGCCGGAACACCTGATCGGTGCCGTCCTGGGTATGTTCTGGATCATTCCTGACCGTCTCAGACACGCTGAACACGTCTCTGCTCACTTTCATCCGGTCTCCTCTAAAAATACCAGAGCTCCAACCCAGAGGATCTCGCACATCACACAGACTCGCAAGGCAAAACAATCCAGTCAACAGGCAAATTAACCAATTTAAACAACCAATTAGGATTAATACACAGGCAATAGAACTCTTTCAGAAAGAAGTGATTCGAAGTGACAGACTGGATTTGAGTTCCCAGCGCAGTGATGGGAAAGTTCATGGATGATTGAGGAACCTTCTCTTCACCCGCAGGCTAGAGAAAGGGAAATTTTATTCCCAGCAATGGATCGCCATGTCATGAATTAGGCGCTTCACAACAAAGCATAACAGTGAAATATTGAATAGCACATCTTCAATGTGACCCCCCTCCCCAGCACAGAGACAGCACAGTAAAAACAAAGGCTGCCTGTAGAAAGAAATGCACCCACTGAAGTTTACCGAGTAGCCAATGAAGAGGCTTCTGATTCATTCAACAGATGAGTCTGTTTGCTCAGGTACGTGCATGATGCTGAGGACGTCTGCACATCAACAGGCCATTAGCAAAAGGCTGGAGTTCTGGGAAAGGATCCTGTGGGCATTCGCTTTGCTTTCAGGAGACCGCTGACCGCAAACGGCTACTTATTAATTAACCGCGGCCCGCAACCCACTGCATATCTACGGCCACCAGGGGGAGCATGCAAAGCAAAGCCACAGCTGACTTTGGGCGAGAATATTCAGCAACAAGAGTCTGGAAACCCAAGGGAGAGGACCAGCTGCCCCCCCACCCCCCCAGCACCAACACAAAGCCCCCCACTGCTCTCCCATCCGATGAACCTGCGACACTGATCTGTGTTGTCACACACCCCCACCACAAGGACAGACCCACTGCCTGCTTCCCACCCTGAACTTCCATCTTTATGCAGCTCTTGCAGACGTTCCATCAGAAACTGAAAACAAAGACTGTACACTACTACTCCCCTAAAAGACCCCAGCACTCCTGCAGCTCAGCTGCAGTTAAACAACAGCTTCAAAAAAAATTAAAGGAACTGACCCATTTATCACAGAAGGAGTCTAATGTCTAACTCCATTTGGAAGCTGATCTTCCTGGTAGAGCTACAGAAACAAACCTGCAGTATAAAAATAATAGATGTAGTAATAAATCAATCACTTAAAAAGTAAACATAAGAATTTGGAGAGGACCAAAGGTGATTCAGAGATGCTTGGGCCAGAAAAAGCTTTCTATTCATGAAAAGGGCCTTCGATTTCTGTGAGGCTGGATACCCCTCAGTGTTAGCCACTTGATAACAGGACCCCTCCTCCTCTCTGAAGGGCCCTGCTCTTCCCGCTGCACCTTTACTCCCCCCACAATCAATCTCCAAACAACAATAAAAACAGGACGAGCGCTTACCTACGTCTCCATGGAAACTGTTGTCATGTGAAGTCCTGCTGGACAGGCTGCAGTTACTATCGTTGGGCCAGATCTGCCCGGTTTTCCTAACGCCCACGACAGCCGCCTCTGACACCAGGACGTGGTGCTTGTGACGCTTCTGAGACTGAGGGGTGGGGGGGCTGCTGCTGTCCAAGGACTGCTGGGAATTCTGGGACGGCGACCGGCTCTTCTCCCGTGTTGGGAAGGGACGGTGGGCAGTGGGGCTGGGCGACACGTGACTGGACTGGCCCGAGGAGAAGTCCTCCTCGCTGGATGTCAGGTTCTCATTGGAGCTGCAGTCAGGCGTGTAACCGC
Source organism: Hippopotamyrus pictus (assembly GCA_026781145.1). Lineage (NCBI taxonomy): Eukaryota > Metazoa > Chordata > Actinopteri > Osteoglossiformes > Mormyridae > Hippopotamyrus > Hippopotamyrus pictus. The sequence continues at coordinate 24,774,493 of JAODLC010000123.1, read as the reverse complement.
CGCCGACATCCTCGAAGCTCCTTGGCGAATAGGACCTCCGGGGCCAGGTGGTGGGAGCCTCGTCCCCGCCTCGGTCCCTCTGGCTCACGCCCCTCCCGTCCCCCTCACTCACATAGACACCGGGGTAGGGCTGGAATTCAGTCTGCTGCCAGGGCGGCTGGTGTGGCTTCCCCCCATTTGCGTGGACCAGCCCCTCTTTGGGATGCCGCGTGTCGGATTCGGCGTCCTCCCCCTCGGCCTCGTAACCGCCACAGTGGCCCTCGGCAGAGCGGCCCCGGTGCCCAGCCCTGCGGGTCTCCGCCGCCGCCCTAGCCAGCGATCGCTGTCGCTCGATCTGCACGGCCTGGCTACCGAGTGGATCCTGGACTTCGCGGTCGTTGGCTCTCGCCAAGCCCCTATCTTGGTGGTACTCCACACTGGAGTAGATAGGGCGCTCGGCAACCCCCTTCCCATCCCCAAATGCGGGCCAGTTGGCCCTCTTGGCCCGCTCAAAGTTGGACCTTAGGGCCGCCACACCTAGACCCATGCCGGGCTTGTCTTTGATGGGAGGGTCAGGTGGAGGATCCTTGTCACACGGCATGGAGGGCACTGCCCCCGATCTGCGAGAGGACACCCCTCCCCTCTTGGAGGGAGATAGTTTGTCCATTTCACCATCCCCAAAATACCGACACCTGTCCATCTCCGCAGCAATCACTGGGAGGTGCCTTTCTCCCGCCAATGGGGGTTCAAGACTGTCGCCATGAGAGGAGGACCTGCGTGGAGCTGGGGGGCAGGGCCTTGGCCTCTCCTCCCCAACAGGGTGGAATCTGCTTCGGTCCCCGTGCCCTTGCTCCTGGCCGGGGGCATGGTGCGGCTGGGGATCAGCGCCGGATGGGCGCTCGCCATCACTCGGCTGGGACGCCCCGCGGAAGCCCCAGCGTTGCCGGTCGTAGCTCTTCCTCTCCTTGGCCAGCAGCGTCTGCAGATAGATCATGCGGAAGCGCTCCTTGTTCACCTCCATCTCCAGCCGTCGGATGGACGCTTTGCACTTCTCCAGCTCCTGCTCGATGCCCCCCACGGATTTCAGTTCCATCTTGGGGGGATCAGATTCGGGAAACTGTGCCTTCCATGCCTCGACAAAGCCCACCGGCTCCACCATTGTTGATAGTCCAATGGTACTTGTTCTAACAAAACAAATATTATTATTTCACAACCAGTTATACAATTGGGAAATTATATTTTTCGAATTCGTCCTCAAATAAGAAATAAACGAATACAAGCAAAACGTAAATTCAGAAGGAGGAAAACAAACAGCCTACCTCCGTTCTCAGGCTATTCCACGGATCGTCTTTTAGTCAATCAGCGCGTCCATACTAATGTTTTCATCTCAGACGGTGTCTGTAGTGGCCATTTAATCGGTGCCAATAACATCAAACGTCAAACGATTTGTTAGTTAACAATAGAAGACGCATAAAAATGCAACTGAAAGACTCCGCGCATTCTCCGCTTTCCCGTTAGCGCGGATCACCGAATGAAATTACAACATCAACAAGACCACAACAACAACAACAAAACAAGAGCAAGCCCGGAAAGCCACAATGAACACCTGCCTCACACGACGAAGGCTCTGGCAATGCAGCTGCGAAAGTAACGCGGGGCACGGTCCCCTCAAACGGCCGCGGCGGATTATTTCACATGCGCAGGGTCCTCATTCATCAGGAGGCACAGATAACATCTCCAGCGATTCCAGCCTGCTCTATTGTACCAAACGTCCAAAAAAGAAAAGAAGCGCAAGTAGAGGCAAGGGGGGGGGGGGCAGAATGACTTAATAGTCAAGTATCAGATTTGTCAAAGTGATGCCCATTTTTTGCCCCGCTTGCTGTCGGGGGGGATCAGCCAGTTATCCCATGTTTGAGCCCCGAAACGTCAGGCGGCGTTTGCAGCGCAGATCCCCTCAGTCTCCTCGCCGATGACCCTCTGCCTTCTCCCCCATTCACCCCCCAATCCGGCCGGCCGCTGCAGGAAAGGGAGGGACCAGCCCGCATATGATGGACGGAGATTTCACAGGTTGGTGTCGCTTAAAGAGACAGGGTAAAAACTACCTCGCACTCAATTTTTCTATCTCTCCTTAAAAAAAAAAAAGGTACGCAGGAAGGTCATATCTCCAGTGTCGGTATCGCTCACACCTCACGTCATACCCCCAGTTCTTATAAACAGTCCTTCATAATGACAATTTTGACCTGACAGTGGTGGAGGCGCAGTTTTTTTGGATAAGACGCCGCATACTGCGTCAGTTTTGTCACGTTAGATTTCAGACTGCAGATTGTGCTTATCTTTGATACCTATAATGCCTGTCAGTTCAGTCTCCGAGTTAAAAGGCATCATTTAAGCTACAGCATATTTCACCTTCTTTTGAATATTGCAAAATCTGACAGCCTTAACGATTCGCAAGAATCAAGTAGCCTACTCTAAATGTAAGCTAACCCACTTCTAAAAAGTATATAAAACTAATTTAACTTAAACAGAGTGCTATTTTCACTTCTTCCAAATGCTTATGCTGTTGAAGGTCGCGTGGACTGATCTGACACTATTTTAGAAACCCAAATACGTAACATTAGTAAAATACCATTCATCACACTTAACAAATGCATAACAACATATTTTGTTCATTACAATAGTTTTAGAAAAAGGGTAAGTCGTTTTCTAAAACTGCAGGTTAACCCAAAAATGATTCTAGTCCGGCGTTTAAGTCCTCGGTTCAGGCAGCGAAAACGCGCTGCTTTGTCGCTGTTAAGTAACACAACAGCGCCGCCTATTGACTGCAATCCAAGCTAATTACTTAGCAGCATAAGGAATCAGATACACTGCGACACCTTAGAATAAAAAAAAATACCACACAACGAATGTACTTTTAGAAAAGTAATGATGTGATGTAAATCTAAACAATTTGTTAGTTAAGTCATACAGTTATATCAAATTACGTCAGGTATGTATTAATAATTTGCATTCCTTCTGTGTTCTTCTTGTATAAGATTGAAACAATGCACCTTTCCAAAATCCATCCAACCACTCATTTTCTGTAACCGTTTGTAACCAAGATTTTAATCAATTTAAACTACTGAATATATGAAGTGACAGTGCAGATTTAAGAACTGAGTGTTCCACAGCCTATCTGATTTTTTTTTCTTACTGATGCAAAGCTCAGTAGATTAATATTAGACCTTTTTTGCCAATTGATCTTAAAGCTCGGATCTCACGCTTTCGTGTTCAGAAAATCGACTCCCTTGTATTACCAGTGGAAATTAAACGGTTTTTTTTTTATTTGTAATAAACAGGGACATTGACCTTCATAGTTTTTCAACACACGACCGTACCTCTCTCTTACAAAGAAGCTAAGGACTCGTTCGTTGTGAGAATTCATCGACTCATTTAGTTACGTAACTTGAGGGACATTAGATGAAATATGAGACAAATTGGTTAAACGGCAGCAGTGATTACTAGAGGCAATTACGCCTGCGGAGTCTGCCAAGCTGTCGGCATGTCAGTCTCTCGCGGCCGCCTAGTGAATAGCGGAAATGGGGATTGCATAAAAAGCGCAAACGCTATCTGCACCCTGAAAGGAGCACGTTTGACTTCGGCTTTCACTAGTCAAAGAAAAGATTTCGAGGATTTCGTGGAAGCCTGCCGACATCCGGCTGTCAGGGTGTGCCTGCCAAACCAAGTAACCCGACGCCAGATAAGTCTGATGTAGACACTGATGAACCCCCACCTGCCCCCAAGAGAACGGCAGCCCTGTAATTATACTATATGTCCACTAGGTGGCACGTGGAGATCGCGTCCATCCAAAAGGATTAGAGCCGCACGGGGAAGTAAACACTGGGTCGTCAGAGGCAAGGAAAACGAAGCAGCCGCCTGCGGAGAGAATCGACTGTGCCGTTTCAAATACGCTGCATTATAAACTTGGCATTTGGATATTATGGGTTACAGTTGGAGTGGCACAGTGATTAGCGCTGTTCACTTATGCCTGTAGGACTGTAGTTTGAGTCTCTGCCTTGGCTGCATGACTCTGTGTGGTCATGGGGTCCCACCTCACAGTCCAAAAACATGCTAAGGTGAATTGGAGTAGCCAAATTACCCCAGAGGTGTGGATGGTACGTCTGATGGGCTGGTGTCCTATCCTGGCCAATTCCCTACCTTTTGCCTGTAGCTTCCAGGATAGGCTGCACAGACCCCTGCGACTCTGCATTGGATCATCGGGGACAGAAAATGGATGGATAGATTAAAGTTACGTTATAGATTCAGTCTGGAATACTGACATTTTTTATAGTCTCTTCAAGAAGTACGAACCCCTCAAGATTTACAGGACTCCAGTGGAGAAGGTCAGTAGGTGCAGGTACCTTGGGGTACACAGGTCTGCGCTCCTGATACAGACCCCACACACATCCACCCCGGTGCAGACAGGTCAGCAGCGACTGTATCACCCGAAGCAGCTGAGGAAACTCAACATCACCGGGCCGTTAGGATCATTAACATCACCAAGTAAAATAATCTATAGCGGCAACCTGCGTTTTAAATGTTTTCTTATAACTTATTTTATCCTTATATTTTATATGCTTTTCATCCATCCATCCATCCATCCATCCATCCATCTATCCATCCATATATTTGCTGTTTCTATACTTGCCTGTCCTTTGGGGTTCCAGAGCCTGTCCTGGAAGCTACAGGCACAAATATACTTTTTATATATCTCAATATTTTTGGTACTTATTTTGTTCATTTTTATTTTGTTGTCCTATTTTGTTATCCTACCGTGTTCGTTGCACTGTCTGGAGTTGGGGCAATTACATTGCACTGCTGGTGAAATGTTAATATGTGTGCAGAAATGAGATTCATATTCATATAGAAGACAGAATCTTCATTATACATGTATATTTAGAAAGCCACAGTGTAAATGACAAGCCAAAGAGCATCAAGACGAGCAGATAATCAGTGAGGGTGGTCAGTATAATTAAGAGTGGCCTTTTGGGTATTATCAATCAGGCGTCCGGGGGCTTGGGGTCCTTCCATGAGGGCAGGGAGGGATTCTGTGATGCTCAGGGGACACAACCTGCAGGATCTCTCATGCAGAGGAGGCAGTATTTAGACCTCCTACTGAACATACCTGAAATAAAACACACGTGCTTGTACACATGCAGAACATACATGCACAAATGGTGCATATATAAAATAATCGATGAAGAAGCACATTTTAAGGCAGATTTTGACTAATAACTTGAAAAATCTCTAGAGAAAAAGAGTTCATGCCGGGTTGGTATAATTTCATAGATTCATAGATGCATACTTTTGCAAATTTCCATAAGAGCACCAGAAGAAGCGGTCCAACAAAAGTTATAGCTGCCTGACAACCAGGTAGCACTTGCAAACTTAACTGTAGGCCACACCAGGCTGAGAACAACAAGGAGAGGCTGGAAATGTGAGGCAGGCTTCGGTCTGTGGAATAATGTGGTGATGTAGAGATGTGCAATAAGATAAATGCCACATCCATCTTCCCGCTGCTTCTTCAATGACGTGTCACAGGAGTTTGATGTCTCTGCCATCACAGGTGAGTCAAACCCACTAAGGAGAATCAGGTGAATAGACAGGTGATGTCTCCAGCTTCCTGCGACAGTTGTACTAGGACTCGCAAACGGGCCGTGGCATAAATCCAGAATGCAGAATGGCTGGGTTGCTGGTCTAACTGACCCTGGATCAGCGTCTGTGGCCTTTGGAAAGTGAGTGTGTGTGGAGTAGTATAGGCTGCCAGCTTGGATTTCAAGGGAGGTGGTTTTACTCTGTCTTTGAGCCATTCATTTGAAAATAATCCATCCCTGAAAACAGGTCGCACAATGTACAAGGTGTGAAACCGGATTCAGCAAAGATCATTAATGTTTTGTGCTAATAAATGAAAATAATTCTGTGTTTTACATCAATCCAAAGACATTTTAGTAACCTTTTCATGACCATTTCATAAGTGAATTCAAGCTGCTACAATCCTGTACATTCTGGTGCAGCCAGTTAGAGCTAATCCACTTATTTTTATAAACTGCTGTTCCCAGCATTGCTGCCCCAATGCACCTCGACAACAACATTGATGAAAATTGTGACATCGACATAAATAAAATGCCACAGCAGCTGTATTTTTTTTTTAAATCCTGCTTTAAAAGGAAAACGTTTTTGAACAGATGTATTTTTGTGCAAATTAACCCAGGATGTGTGGTCTTTGATAACAGGTTGCCAAGAAATGTACAAGTCTAGTTTCTGTCCCTAAATAAGTAATTTGCATGCATTAATAAACCTGTTTAATTGTTCCCTAGTGGATAGTCAAGCTGAATGTAGAATACCTGTCTAGCTAATTTGTGTGAGCCTGGGGAAATCCCTTCCATGCTGCCGCCTGTCTCACCCAGTGTGCCATCATCACATTTCTTTATATAAGCCCTAATTCCCATCCCTAACATGTTTGCACCAAAGCTCCCAAAAGCTTCACCCTGGTATCACAGTCTCGCCAGTTTCTGGCTGCTCTGGCATCCCCAGCTTTCCAGCTGCTGTATGCCGAACGTCTTTTCCGCTTGGAAAGTTGTTGGCCTAGATTTAAAGACTCAAAAACGCCGTGCGCACTGCCCCTGGGCTGTTTGACATCCCATTCTGATTGAGCGGAGCTGGTATTTGCCACGTCAATCCAGAACTGTGGGCATTCACAGCTGTTTAAATGTATTCTGATTTTCTTTGAAAGGCCCTGGGATGAACCAGGTGAACGATTCCTACTTGCCAAAATATCATACATGCGGTTTCACCTTTCCAAAAAAGGGAAAGATGTGGTTCACTGGCTTGTGGGCTCTGCCAGATTTAGGCTCAATATGGGAAGGGGTTGAAGCCAGGGAAATTCTTCTAGTGCAAAACTAAAACAAGGACATTATTCAAAAGTAAGGAAATGGCGAGGGCTCACAGACAAGGACATTTTATGTTTTAATTCGAAAAGGGATAAAACAAATATTTTTGACAATGATCATAACTCATTCCTTTAATTATGTTACAGTACATATGTTAAGAAGGAAGCATTTATAAATATAAGTGTCATAAGCTTTGACCTAACCTACAACATAGATGTAGCTATTATATGGTCATAGTTGTCATTAACTAGGACAGGTTAAGGAATTTACGAAAGGACTAGGAGACTGTAGGATCCCAGATTTTCAGTGCATATCCGACTCAATGAAGACTTAAGTCTATACATAAATCTTTTCTGCAAAAGAATTACAGGCATATGGTTAACCTCATTACTGCCTGCATATTATGGTATGTTAAAAAATAAGCTTTGTTGCACAGGTAATATTTTAATAAGTCAAATAGTTCAGAACATCAGGTCAAGCAATCTTTGCTATTCAGTTCCTGTAATTGGAGGATGCAGCCCAGTGATGGATAACTTTAAATTTCAGTGTGGGGGTCAGGAGGGAGGGTTTTAGGATACTTATAATTCTGTAAAAAACTGGGGGTAAAAGATGCTTCGGATTTCAGTTATTTTGAGACTAATGCTTATTTATACCGAAGGAGGTCGCGAGGTTGCATTCCGGTATGTCGCCTATGCAAAGCTGCGACTTAAAAGATATTAAGGCCGCCTCTCATCTCCTATTATTAGCCTGGGGTTTGGCGTCATGTGTTACGTATCGCACATTCTTTTAGCCGATACGACACTGTGTATAAGCGAATAAGGATCATTTATTGAGACAGCAAAGGTTTGTTTCGTCAGGATATGTGACGCATAGAAACGTAATGACACAATTAACACTTACACATCCAAATTATTAACCACTTTTTTGTGAACAGTAACGTTAACATTCATATAACTTAAATAAATAGGGCTGTCACTGTCATTTATATTAATATTCGCATAATCTATTGATTAATCGATTACGATTAATCGTTAATATAATATATAGCAATTGGCCCGAGTCAGGAACAATCCCCGGACAGGCAGCACACTTCCAATTCCAGTTTACTTAAGTTGCAGGTTTTCTGACTGTAGGAGATGGTATAAACCCACGCACACGTGGCATGGGGAGAACCGGAAATTTCGCAGACACAAAGCCACGGTGTGAGGTGGCAGTGCTATCCCCTGCGCTACCGTACTGCGTCGTAGATCGGCATTATAATAGCAACGACGCATGTCATGCACATCGCAGTTGTCACTTCCAAAGAACTCCGATAATCTCCCGAGTTAAAGCAATAAGTTACACCTCGTGTGTCATAGGAAGTCTGTCATAGGAAACAAAACTTGACTAGGTCTGTAATTTTAATGATATTTCCATTTCACGATTATGTAATGCATGTTAGCGAAAAAAAAATTCAGTGTAAAGTTTACTGCTACTGCTTTTGCACCTCCATGTGCTCGCCAGTCTCCTATAACCATTCCTGTACTTGCAGTTGATCTAACTCAAAGGCTGTGTAGTGCATTTGTGAGAAATGTATATTGATACCGAGCAGATGTAAGATTTTTTGGCACTGATTGGCACAATTTATGGCAGCTCCACCAACTTGTTTGACAGACTCTATTGATAGATGAGATATATCTGGTCATAGTTTATTCTGGGTCACTTCTTACCTCTTTTTTGGTTTATAAATAGGCAATTTAACAATATCTATAACATTAACTATGGTTATATTTCTTGCAAAAATATAGCGGCGTGATAATTTTCCAGTAAATTGAGCTAAATCAGGGGTGGGGGACCTGATCCATGGAGGCCAGTGCAGGTTTTTGGGATGGCCTCTCAATCAGCCAATAATAAAGCAGCGGTTCTCAGCTCCAGTCCTGGGGACCCTCTGTTATTGGCTGATTGTGAGGTCATCCCAAAAACCTGCACCCACACCGGCCCTCCATGGAACAAGTTCCCCACCCCTGAGCTAAATAATCTAAGTCAAACTGATGACAAACGTAAGCTAGGCTACTCCAAGAGGCTAAAGGGCACATAGCTTATTGTCAGGGGTTCAAGCAGAATTGTTATATTGTAGCTGAATCAAAACATAGGCCAAACATGTAAATGAAGATGTAAATGGAGTATCACTACAAGTAATATTCTTGCTTATTCATTCATGAATGGATGGACTGATGCAGTTTCCGAGAAAGGCCTGCTGTTATTTCCCCCATTGAAGCTGATTAGCTTGGAGAGGTATGGGGTGCTGGGACTGACTGTCTGCACAGTATAGGCACTCAAATATCCATTCTTGTGATCTGAATGTTTTAATTTTGAGAATCAACTTTAATGTTAAAATACCTAGTTTTATCAGGCCATTTAATTGTTTATTATATGGAGCAGGAAATTAACTAGGCTACTACCAGCCGGACCGCCTGTTGGGGTGGGGGGGGGGGGGCAGAGAGAAATGGAACAATCGATCTGCTGACACACAAAACCCGCTCAGCAGATGTGTACTGGCCAATGTGAAGTTTGGACATTTTCCCAGGAGGCCGGGCTTGTGAGGGCTGGTCTTTCTACCGCAACGCCGGTGTTACATTGGCTATATGACTGGCAAAATATACCACGGGGGACCCCCCCCCCAGTCAGCAGTAAAATATCAAATTGGAGCTGCTTGACAGCAAGACCCTGGGTGCTTTTTGTTGCCGTTCCGCCCCTTGCTGCTCTGCAAGTTTCATTGTCAAGATTGGGCCAGCTGCTGTACAAACAGCCCATTCTGGGTGCTCACCCCCTCCTTAATAGTTGCTACACCTATGACAGTGCATAATACTTGATGATGATAATAAACAACTAGGCCATGTTACTAGTTTGTGTATTTATTGTACTGTTTCTCAGTCCAATCTTCAGGGATCTTTTTTGCCGAAGCAAAAATGTGAACTATCTGGCAGCGAGCTGAGAGGAAGCAAAAAGGTGGACCGTCAGGAGTCCTCTATGACCGGGTTGAGAAACACTGATTTAGGCTATACTATATAGCCTAGGTATGTAGTAGGCTATACTGTCTAGGTTTAAGTACAGTCTATGATATTCTCAGAAACGACAAAACTGCCTAATGATGCAATTCTCAGAATGTATCCCTGTCAACAAGCGTTGCATGACTGTATCGATTCTGGTAAGTGAAACTACACTGTAGATAGGCCTATATATTTCTGCTTTATATAGGCTGTGTATTTATCACACCATTCCTGCTTTTACTATATGTTACTGTTATTTTAGGTTGCATGTGTTATTGGGTATGATTTGGCAGGTTATTTTTCATGCTCAAAAACGTTTCCCCTATAAACTGATGGTTATCGTTTTTTCTTGGGGGCAGCGTGTGGCTCAGTGGGCTAAGCCTCTGTTCTTATAATCAGCCTCGGCACATCTGTGACTCCTTGAGCAAGGCCCTTAACCCCCAGCTCCCTGGACAACTTCCTCTACAAAGAGCAAGTTGAGGGAGGCGTAAAAATAATTTCCCCACGGGGATCAATAAAGTGTCAATTATTATTATTATTCGATTGACACCATTTTGGCCTCCAAAAGACTTCATAGGAATGTTCTACTTTCTGATAGCATCAGTAATGTCTGTCCGCAGGGCCGCAGTTTTACACCAGCAGTCTCACAAGAGCAGTATCTTCCCAATGGCATTCAGCGCATGCATATACACTGGTGTATAAACCACTTTGTTGATCTTAGGGCTAAGCAACATTTCAGTCATTTTTGTGGTATAAAACTGAAACAAACGGTAATGTCAACCTTGTTTTTCATTAGGATCCAGGGGCTGGGTGCTACTGTCATATCTAGTTTGCTACAGCATGAAAATATGTATGTTAAAATTTGTTTTCTGAATCATTATGTATTTGTGTCCTACATGACATCCATCTGATAATAATATGTAATCAATCTTTGGTAACACTTTACTTAAGGGGGCACAAGTAACTAAATAACTCAGTCACTACTCAATTACAAATCAAACTGCTATAAATACATGAACTGATATGATTGATTAATGATGACCAAACATGGGATCTGTATGTAACTAGCACTTACATACTGGATAATTATTGATTGATGCTTCATTGATCCCCTTGGCAAAATTGTCTTTATACCTTCCTCTTTTTTGTTGAGTAAACTGTCCATGAAGGGCAGCCACCCATAGCAGCACCCAGGGAACTGGGTTAAGGGCCTTGCTGAGGGACCCACAGATGTGCTGAGGCTGGGTTTGAACTGGCAACCTTCTGATTACAGGCACACAGGCTTAGCCCACTGAGCCACACGCTGCCCAATTATTATAATTATTGCAATAAATAAAAATGTACTACTACATTATTTGTGCCCCTTAAAGTAAAGTGTATTTATAGATAATGTAATTTTTTAATTTATTAGGTTTCTTTTGTAATGTTGATTGACTTTACTGATATGTGATATCAGTACTAAATAAGTACAATTTACAGCAGGGTGATATATTGATAAAATATCCTTGCTTTGCTGGCACTCAGAGGCGCATCTTGTCAGCAGGCAGGGCAGGCAGCTGCTTGGGGCCCCCAAGCCACTAGATGGTGAACGAGAGCCA
>JAODLC010000123.1:24744676-24762861 GCA_026781145.1 Hippopotamyrus pictus | reverse complement strand
CAAATTTATTAAAATGATGACAAAAACTGGTTAGTGGGGGGCCCCCAGTGAATTTTTGCTTGGGGCCCCAACAGACCCTAGGATCGCCTCTGCTGGCACTCCTCTGTGAGGCTTCCTGATACGTCCTGTCTGTCATGTCCTCCTGCCCCTCCTGTCTCCTCCATAGCATCACCCATGTTGCTCCATGTTAGTCTTGATATTTAAGTATCTGTTTCATCATCCCCCGTCAGTAACATCTGCCCATGTCCTTCTCTGTACCAACCCTCCCGTCTTTGACCACTATCAGTTCTGTTTGTTTTCCAGCCCCTGATAGGGTGACCAGATAATCCATGTCGGCGGGGGACACGATGAGCTAGGACAGGGTTTATAAACTACCATTTGAATTAAAGAGACCTGGATTTCACTTCAGCGTTGAGTTCTTGCTGTGTGCTGATTGGTCAGTCTCCTATAATCATGCATGTGTCACTAATGTTAAGGTGAAACAGCTGGATGAGTCTTTCAGTCAAGGAAATAAACCTGTCAGAGCACAAGAAGAACAGAACTCTTCAGCCAAACATAGGAGCCTTTCGGTTTTAAGGTACTTTATAAAAGCTGAAGTAGCTCATAGTGCCCCCCCCCCCAACATGGATTAGCCCCTGTCCAGCCCCTGTTTAGTTTTGGTTTTAATAAACCCCCTGTTTTTGCCCCAAAGACCTGCCTAATAATCCTTCATCTCGTCTCTCATGGCACTTCCCTACATGTAACATAATAAACTCCTGTACTGTCTTGTTTCATTCATGGGGAGTGTGTGAAATACACTTTAATGTGTCCTATAATTATTAAAACAGGTAACTGAGTACATTTGGTTTCAGGTACGCTTTAGATTTACATGTAGGTTATAGGTGAGGCTCAACCTGTTCTAATTAAACGAAAGGGCAGTTCAGGTAAAGGCCATGTTTCTCTGATCTCCAAATAAATCATACCGTTCATGGTAACTAAATATAACTGTGGTATGTGGGGGATCTTCTGCTTCAGGAGCATTTTTCTTTGCACTTATATAAATGACGTGTCCCGCGCCGCTATTCATGATGTAAATCCTGTTTAAAAACCAAACACGTATTTATCAGGTTCCCAGAGCTCAGTTTTTAAGGTGGTTTCTGACACAGAGGCATGATTTCATGCTAATTTAAAACACTGCTGGGTCCAGAGGACATGTGTTTGGGAAAAGAAAATGTTCATATTTTAATTTAGAAATGACTCAGTTTAACACCGCGGTACCACCAGGAATAACAGGGTGCATGATGAGCTCTTGTGCGAGAGACAGCAGCCAGAGTGAAAAGGAGATTTGTTTTTTCTCTCTACGGTCAGGGGACTTTCACCGTAAGGCCACATGTGAATCCCCTTTCTGATCCCAGGTCAGTTCAGAGACTATATGAGGAGCATGGGTCTACAGCGAATGAAACAAAATACCCTCACAAGGCCCACGAAGATGCAGCAGCGAATTATGTTCAGGAGGAAGAAGATCTGGGAACAGTGTCAGATGACTGAGTGACACATATTGATGCACGTTTAATTTATTATGCACAATCGTGCATTTTTCTGATGCTAATGATTGACATGATTGACGTGATTGACGCTCATTTCTGCGAATGCTCAAACTTGTCCTCCCTGTATTATTTCACCCTTCTGAATTAAGCTCGTAGGCCAGGGTGATGAAAGCTATGGCATCCCCATGGCAACCATGATTTGGCAGCGCTGCGCAGAGTGGATCTTTTCGTTATCATGAAATCCTGTTTCCCTTTGTTTCCTTTGCCTTAGATTTTATATCAGGGGTTAATCGTTTTTGCTCCAATGGACCCCTTTAGCTGTCCTGTGAAGACTGTGGCCCATTCCTCCCAAAATTTCAGTTAAAGGTTAATGAAAATAAATGGAAATTTCCGTCGCATTCCTGTTCACTGACCCTCTGACCTCTGTGCATGGAGGCCAGGTTCAGATCCCCTGGTTGATGTAGTTCTTTACTCTGTGATGGACTGGTATCCCCTCCAAAGTGCCCTATGTTTCTTGCAAGAGACTCCACCTCCACCATGAACAGATACAGTACTGTGCAAAAGTCTTAGCCAGCCTGAAGAAAATGGTGTTTAAATGATCTTCATGTTGGTGTAAAGCTATGATATTATGCCTGTCAAAGTGTGTTAGCTTAGCCACTTCAGAACCTCTGCTAAAATCACCCCAGCATTTGCTGCACCCGTCCACATCACCCATGTATTTTAGACCCGACCACTACCAGACCTCGTACAGCTAATCAATATCTCATTGACTTTTTAAAACTAATTAAGTTAATTAATTAAGTGAACTGAGGGTGAAATGTTACAAAGACACAGAATGGCTGGGGCACCCATAAGGAGAGGGAACCAAATCGCTGTTCTTCTAGCCATCCAGCCAGGTAAAAGTAACCTTTTAGAGAACGGAAGACATTTTCACTAGTTTTCATTGTTACTCGTAATTTGCATGTTCTAATGTTAAATCGTGTGTTTTTGTTCTGAGCAAATGTGCACCTACTACTCAGGTAAATAGCTTTAAACATTTCTTTTGACTTTTGCACAGTTCTGTATGTAGTTATGGATGTTGACAGTAGGTTACCATATTGTTCCACTGACGAACGTACCAATCCATTTCGCCTGTGCTTTCATCCATCGATTTTCAATGATCCCAGGAAGCACAGGGCACAGAAACACTCAGGCTGGGATGTCAGTCCATCACAGGGCACATACACACTTCAAATCATTTAAAGCAGTGGTTCTCAAACTTTTTTTGCACTGCAAACCAATTTTTTTCATGCCAGCTCTGTCATGACCTTATATCGAGTATAGGTTTAAATTAACACTATAATCAAGCACGCAGTGCGCTCTGCAATTTATGCCAATCAATGCATATCGCACAAATCTGATTGCCAGTGAATTTTAAATTAAGCATCTGTGGTTTGGCTTCTTGGATTGGTTGAGAGTTCACTGGGGGAGGGAAATCTGATCGTGGATCAGCATTGGAGCTTGCTGGTTTTAAAATGGTTACATTACGTCATAGCATTTCCAGAACATGCAGCGACCCACCGTGGGTTGAATCACTGATCTAAATAACGTTTCACGCGCTTGTGAGATGGAAGCAGTGACGTAAGCAAAATAAGTTTTTAATTCTTGCAGTGTGATCCTGCCGTGACCCAAATTTGGATTGCCACCCATGGGTTGACAATCCCTGATTTAGAGACAGTGGTTATAGCTTAATTGCAGGAGGAAAACAGCACAATTATAGGGGTGACATGCAAGCTCCACGTACTGCAGAGCCAGAGCTGGGAACAGGATTCATGTCCCAGTAGGATGAAGCTGGCAGTCCTGCTGGCGGAGCCACCTCTCTGTATTATAAGCATATTAAGCAGTTTGAATATAATGAGGTGAAACGCTGTTTCTCAATCCGATCCTCAAGGACCCACAGACAGTCCACGTTTTTGCTCCCCCTGGGAGGGAGCAAAAATATGGACTGTCTGGCAGGGAGCTCAGAAGGAGCAAAAACATGGACCGGCTGCGGGTCCCCGAGGACCGGACTGGGAATCGCTGAGGTAAAGGGAGCATCATGAGGCAAAGCAGTGGCATTACGCTGCCACTTTACATCTGGGGTTCTCTCCTCGCATTTTGGGTCACTGCAGCCCCTTGAGAGTGGTGATTCATGGATCGTCAAGACTGGAGAGCCTTGTGCAATCCCTCCCTCTCAGCAACATCAGCCCCCCATGAACAGCAACAGGGACAATATCATAACGAGGAAATATTCCCTGTGGACTGTGCTCCTTGCTAGGTCCTTGTTCACATATTTTTCTATTTGTTTTGTTTGTTTTAAGTGAAGTTCAGTGAAATCATCATAATGTAAAAAAAAAGAAAGAAAAAAAAGTGTGAACTCATAGAGGGAAAGAGCCACATTTTGTGCTGTGGGTCAGAAATCTGTTTATACGGCATAACCTTCAGTGACTGGGGAAAGTCCCTCTCCTCTTTTTTTAGACCCTGTAGGAGATAAGATCCTGAATTTGCCATTATTGCTTCAACCCAGGGGGTCCAACTATACTGTCAGTATTGAGTGTCATAACACATTTAGTACAGAGGACACTGCTGTTCTTCAGATGCGACCCATGGCCCAGTACACTGTAGAGTCAGGGAGATTGTGAGCAAATTAGACCTCTAGGCTGCCTCCAGAGTCAGATGAAGAGGCACATCCTTACTCTCATCATAGGAGTCACCTTGCTGTTACCGATACAGTACTGAGGAGATCCCAAAGAGCACTTTGTTCAGACAGCACATATATTCAGTTAAAATGGTATTGTGTAAAGCTATGGAGTATTCAGATGACAGTGTTGGGGAAGCCACTCACAAAAGTAATACATTACAGAGGTGGAAAGTTCAGGTCCAGAACATACAAGTCCAGACTAAGGTTTTGTTTCAACCAACCAGCTGAGAATTCTGTGCCTGTGACTCTTTATATGCAACTGGTTGGTTGAAACAAAACCTTGGTCTGGATTTGTACTTTTTTGGACCTGATCTTTCCACCTCTGTCTTTAATGGATTACTTTTGTGAGTTACTTCCCCAGCGCTGTCAGGTGATGCGTTTTCTTTTTATTACATACAAAAATTCCATTATTACGTAAAAAAAGTTCCATCAGCCTGCATTGGATATCTGGTTGTATGTATGGAGATGTGTCATGAGAGTCGAGACAGGTTTAGCAAAAATAAGGAGATGAAATATGACAGACAGCCATTTTGGCAGCTACACAAGCAAAAACACAAAAGAACAAAACAGACTTTTGCCTTATGAAAGGGCTAGCATTACGTACAGGGTAAGACATCAGGATCTGGACACGTTCACACATGTTTACCTACCTCAGGACATCCACACCTCTACCTAGCTTATAGACATTACACATAAGTGTACGCATCATAGGTTTTTGACAGGTGCAGTTCTGACGTGTAGCCTTTAACCCTGGAACACACCAAGTCAATTTTACAGCCGTCGGGGCACCAATGAGGATCTGTGACTTCCCATCATGCCAGTGTGTGGTGCGATCGGACACGGTTGGTCACCGCCGACACCGTCTTGGCTGATTTAACATGTTGAATTGGTGTCGGAGTTAGTTGGTGAAACTGAACTCCCCGATTGAGCTGTATGGCAACTGTCACCTCTAGTGGTGCCAATTTGCTCCAGTGCAAACTTGCAATAGACGCAGCCAACGGGAGCGTCAGTCCTTGCAGACGCTTGTGTTTGGCCATCGGCTTGGTGCGTACCCAGTTTTACACTAACTCATTTTTTTTTTTCAAGAATCAATAATCTGTGGAGTTGGCCTTAATCTCTATACCATGTCTGTTGATGTCGAGCTGTATTTTGTGCACCACCAGACACTGTCACTTTCAATGCTCCTGCAGCAGAAGTGAGGACAAGAGGCCTCCGCAGTGTAGATTTGAAAAGTTCACCGTTTGCCAAATACAGCATGCACCGGGGAGCTGAAGAATAACAGGAGGGGCTGATGTCTTGCATTTTTGTTTTTCTATTTTTTTTGCGGAAATCAAAGAAATTAAATATGGACGGTGACTCAATAGTGCGTGAAGCTCTTGGAGATTAATTGGTGTGGATTCAATTGACAACTGACGCTTCTCTAAGCGCAATAACTCACACTCATTGTGGTCTCGAAGCTATCAGGAGTTAGATCTGTGACACGTCTGCCAGACTCTGAGCCCATGTGCCGGGTGGCATCAGCTGAAAGGCCCGATTGTGCCGCCCATATATTTATCAGGATGGCCATGCCCCATCACATCTCTTCTATGGTTCAGCTTAAAAAAATAAAAAATAATCCATGTTTTGTTCTTATTATTTTGAGGTGGGGTGGCAACAGGGGTGACCACATATTTGCCGGTGGTGGCCATGGCCGCTCCTTAGATCTGCCCCCGGAGATGCCCAGGAAGGAGCCATCTGAAACCACTGCAGACACGTTCTTATGGGACTGGGCACGGAACCACGGCATCAGGAAAATGCGCAAACTCCACCTCCTCCCACTCATTAGAGGGCCACAGCAGACATTGGTGTGACATAGCATCACTACAAATACATTCATATTCATTAATTTATCAAGCGCTTTTACCCAAAACGACGCACGCATGTGGCAAATAGTCTATTACAGACATACAGCTGTCAAGGACTCAACTAGGTAGTCAGCTAGGCTGAGCCTCTGATGAATGCCCAGTAACAAGGGCATATATTTTTTAATTCAGTGGGCAGTTTTATTCGAAGAAACACATATTTTTGAGAAAACAAGGCCAGAGAGGTACCAATATACTTATGTAGAGCTAAGCAAGGAAATAAGTAAAATTTATGCATTTCCCTCAGATGCAACAGCAGTAACATTTGATGAATGCGAGCATTACCTAACATTATCTGACTATTTCCATATCCATCTTCCTTTTCCAGTACAGGGTCACATTTAAGCTGGAATCTGGCCAGTGGCAACCTGTTGTGAAGAATATTTATACTAGACACTAGAGGGCGCATGACTGTTAAATGGAGTACAGTGCTGAAATGTTTATCATGTTTCAAGTTAGTGTTTAGATGAAAATGGTTGCATGGAATGGGTTGAACTCACTTATCAACCTACAAAATTCCTACATAAATCTTTAATAAGAATAAATATGCCATTACTTGTAATAATAACAGTAATAATAGCTATCTGCCATTTCGCAGGGAATATGTATTCTTGACAAACAACAGATTCATAATCACCTCTTGCTTGGTCCATCTAAATCTTCCTTTCTGTAAACACCATTTTACTGCCAATGTCCGCTTGTATCTAGTTGTGTTTTTGAGATGAATGCACCTTTTTGCGTGCATGCAATTCTGACTCATTCCGATGTCTCCATTTCAGCAGTTTCTAAGCACACCATTTACATTACAGGATTCTCCTCTTGTCAGTGAGTATATCACCCCAAACAAATGGCCTCCTCTCGTTTGTAAATTTCTTATGTAAATTTCTAGTTATTTTCTTTTCTAGATGTACAATATGCAACATTTTTATTTTATTTTATTCATCCTGTTCTTGTCCTCTGTTTCCCTGTATTTTGTTCCCTCTTTAAGTGCTTTTCTGTAGGTATTGATCATTTGCTGTTGTGGTGTTAAAAAAAAATACATCTGGGTAATTTCAATTCTTCTGTCACTGGACATTACCAGAAATTGCACTGGAAGCTGCAGCTTAAGTAGAATCGCATGAATTATATATTAGTTGTGTCAGGTGTTACTGTTGTTTATACAGTAACTGAGGGATGCTGTGTGACAGGTTAGGATGCATGCTAGTGATCAGAAGGTTGTAGGTTCTACTAAATAAGTAAATGTACAAGCAAAGCAAGGCCCCAAATCCACAGTTGCTCCAGGAACTGTCTGACCATGCATTCAGTTGTATGTAACTGGTATATTATCCATAGGATACTAATGCATATTGCACCCATTGTTCACGCAATGATTAAATTACAAATTCCTATATAAAGTTTCTCTTCATAATTAATACAGAGGCCCCGGTATTTTGTCATATGCGTTTAGATATAAATTTAGTCTGCATAACTTCTGGCAGACCTCAGTGTTCCAGGAACGGGAAAAAAAGTTTAGATATTAATTTGCAATATCGTCAGTTCGTTGCTTACATCTTTTTGTTACGTAACACATCACGATTATGCAAAGTTGTTTTACATAGGTCTGTATCTTTTGGTTATCACTGAAGCTGCAGCGCAAGCCTTTACCAACCACTTACACTTTAAAAATCACTTGACTGCGCCTTGGATGACATGTTGGCTATCCTCCACCCCATCCTTGGCTCGATACGTCCTTCCTCAGAACTGGTCCGGAACGCAGTTTACACTTGATCCAAAACATAAATGAAACACTGACCGCTTAGTGTGTTGACCGAATCACAATTAAAAAATTGTATTTATCACAACACTAATTTCCACCTATTTTACCTGCACACGTTACTGTTTGCAGTGATGGCGACACCGCGAATTATTTACGTTTTACTTTATTTCATGAATATGGTTTAAATTATCGATATATGCTGTTTGTTTCCAAGGGATTCGATTACTGCCTAACTTCCATAACAGCTACTGTACCCTCAACAGATGCGACGACAAAAAAAAAAAAAAAAAACACAAAATTATACCTACATACGGATCCCAACACGTCGCATTGCCGACTCGCCGGTTCTAAATGACCCTGAACACTTTAAAAAAAAAAAAAAAGACCGAAAATAATATTTCAGTTCACATGACCTGGCCTCTTGCTTTTGACAAATTTAACATGTTGTGGCTTAGATGCACTCCTGCGTATTAGATTTCTTCTTCTTCTTTAAGGGTCCAAAGCACGTAGTGCTATGGACCGTTATTATTGTTGTTAATAATAATAATAATAATAATAATAATAATAATAATAATAATAATAATAATAATAATAATAATAAAGTCGATGATACGAGTAACACTTTCATAAACCTATGGATGTTTCTTAAAAATATATATATACATATGGGGAAACGAAGACGATCAGCTGATCCCAGTCTTTTCAAAAGGACCAAAGAGAGGAAGGGAATGGGGAGATATCCGGGCTGGCTCCAGCCAATGAGCGCACTCCACATGCGAGCAGCAGCCGCTGCGCGAGGAGCGGGGCCGGCCGGGCGGCCCTGAAAGCCGATTGGCGCTGAAGCTGGTAGCCGCTCGTGGAGGAGCACGCGAAGGACGCACGTCCGCTCCACCGTAACCGCAGCGCAGCGCAGCCAGCGGCACTGACGGCGGGTCTCTCACAAGCGGCGCTGAAAATTTCCCTGAGTGGTGGGGGGCGACAGATTCTTAAATCGGGAAAGCGGCCTTTCTGAACCCACCCTGGTTCGTTGGTGACAAATATGCCATTTAAACATAGTATAATTTCTGTGTAATCCTTAACAGAGCCGGCTACAGATCGAGGCGGGACCTTCATTCTCCACGATTCTCTCTTCACTAGCGTGTCAGCCACCTTCTGCCGGGAGTGTTTTTTTAATGCATTTGTTCGTTATTTAACAAAATCTTATCGGGGAGGATTTTAAACCTGAAAAATCGCCAGTTGAATGTACAGGAGTTGGGGGAGCCTGACATAAAGTGAAACTGTACCGGTTGAAGACGGTCCGCCATGGAGAACGCTCACACAAAGACCGTGGAGGAGGTTTACAGCTATTTCAGCGTCAACGAGAGCACGGGTCTGGCCTCGGAGCAGGTCAAGAGGCAAAAGGAAAAATGGGGGCCCAATGGTGAGAGAAATCTTTCCATGAATATCAATGTATGGGTTATTTTCGTTGTTTTTGGAAGGCACGGGGGTACGGTACCTGCCGGCATGCCGGAGAGTGGGGGAAAAAGTGCTTACGTCATTATGTTGCAACCTCGTGGGTCTGAAGGAATCGCCTTTTGCCGTGTCTGGGCACACAAATCTTGAAATAAATTTAATCGGAATATTTGTAGCTCTTCGTCTGGAAGTGGGGGTTAGATCTGATTTTTCTTTGTTCTTTTGGTCCGAGCTAATCCGCTTCGTGGTTGTGGAAGCCGGCATAGGCCTCTCAGGTTTCACACTATTATGGTGCTACGATGAGCTGACGCTGGCGTCCTGGTTACCACTCCCGACACACGTCAGGTGTGCTCCGTAGTATCTGTAAGTGGCGTTAGATACCGGACACACGGCGGTGGTTTTAGGTAGCTAATCTGATTTTACCGATGGGGTTAGTATTGTGGGGGAGGAGGGGTTGCGGCCCACCTTGTGTCCAAGAAACACGGCTCACTGAGCAGGTTGTAATCATCCTCCCCAGCCTTATCACCCCAAGCCGCTCAGGGTGACATTGATCAACGTCACCCGAGCAATGCGGCTCTAGTCTGACACTTGTGCAACGCACCCCACTTTTTCCCCGTTGCGCACACGACACTCGCATCTTCAGTAAAAGGTCTTAATCCGACCGGGATAACGTGTTGTATCTCTTTACAGTCATTTTGCCGCGTATCGCGAAAGCACACCGGCGTGCCACAGCTCGCCTTAAGATTGGGAAACTACAACAAGTAGCTTTTTTATTTATATAAAAAGTTTTGCATTACAGCAGCGCTCGCGTGCAAATTACCTAATTTCTACAACGACACCCTTCTGCCGATGGCAACCTGTTAAGTATACCCAGCCCGTTGCTTGCGCTCTAACTTTTCCGCCTGTTTCTTTCGTTTCTGGCATGTTCTTTGGATCATCTGGCCCGCAGAGCTGCCAGCCGAGGAAGGTAAGCGATAAATATGACGCTAATTAATGTATATCTTAAATGCACCCCCTCCCCCAGACTGACAGTTCTGCCGCTCTGCTCCTTCTACAGGGAAATCTTTATGGGAACTCGTCGTTGAACAGTTTGAAGATTTGTTAGTCCGTATTTTACTCCTGGCAGCCTGTATATCTTTCGTAAGTATGATCCTATCCGTGTCCCTGGTCTGAATGACATCCGCCTGTTTTCTGCTTTTATAAATGACCTGAAGTTGCCCTGGCTGAATCCTTTCCTATAGTACAAACACGAGTAATGCATTAACCTGAGTAGCAACTAATGCTTAGGACTCTGTTGAAATGAATGTCATTATGTCATATTGGGGATTCCTTTCGATTTTATGTATCATTTTGCTAACATAGTGACAAAGGGTGGTTGATAGTTTTCCTTTTAGGATATTGTGTAGTTTTTTTCAGTTTTTATGAATATCTTATTACAAGCATTTTGATATAATATTTACTCTTGGAGGCAAAAACCTGTAGTATTATTACAATCCAGGTTTCGCTTGTAAGCCAGTTTGTGTTTCACTACATAAGCACACCTTAATGTGGGAATTAATGACAATAAGCAGTATTTAGCCTCTATTTCCCCAGAGAAAATGGACCAGACTGACACATACTGGTCCAGGTTAGGAGGAAACAAGTCACTTGGGTTGAGAATGAAGCTGGGGTTGGATTAGCTCGGCTAGACAAATGTTGTCATACATGCTGTTGAACCGTCTTGGGTTACGTTTGAGTGTGTTGGGGGCCATTGGGGGTCAGTGCCAGGCGGCCTCTCTCGGAATGGCGGTGACAGCTGTGATTGAATTACCGGCTGTCATTTGCCTTTGCACGCGCTTGAAACATTTATCGGTCTGCTTGGTGGGTCGTTAGCTGGTATGTGAGGGCTGCTGTCGTCGGCTTTTTAGCTGTGCAGTCGTTCCAAAAAAAAAAATCTGGTAGCTGTGTAATGGAAGTGGCAAGTGCATCAAGGGAAATAAACTAGTATAAGAGCAAACTAGGCTGGAACTGCTTATTGTGTAGTTGATGAGGTGGGTTATATAACCCATGAAAAATGAGAGGACCACACAGTGAGTGTCGGATCTCACACGCTGGCCTTTTGTGTTTTTTTTGGTAACAATATAAAATTGAATAGTAGTTTTATTAACCCGCACAGGAAAATTCTTGGCCTACCCCACCTTGCTCTACATTAGGCACGCAAACCCAAACAGGTGAGTTCATACTTTGGGGTCACAGCGTACGGTTAGCCAGCATGCAGCCCCCCTCTAGCTGGGGGTCAAGGGCCTCGCTCAAGAGCCCACGGACATGACTGGTCTGCTGGGGCTCATACCGACAACCTTCCAATCACAGGTACTGAGGCGGAGCCACACACCGTCCCCTGCAGTTGCATGTTATGCTTGCAAGCGACACCGATGGCCTTGATCCCTCTTTTTTCTCACCTCGTCACATCTTTGCTTGTCCCGCTATGGGCCACTGGCATGCAGGAAGTACCTTTTTAATAATGGCCCTGATACGGCCACCTCCCTAAAGTTGTAGGTGCCCATGTTGGCCTTGCAGACCTGTATCTGCAATAGTGCTATGGATACCTCTTCAAGTCGTACAAGTATGAGAGAGACTGAGGAGCTTCTTTCATGGTGAGAGATGATCAGTGAAATGAGACTTCAGTTTATCGTGGGTGGATTTGTCCCCCTGACAAGCAGGGGCTCAATGATGGTATACAGTAGCTTGTGTATAAGCTACTGGACACCTAAATTTCCTTCTGGGTGAATAAAGTATCTCTATATTGTTTACACTCTTCTTTAAAGCCTCATTTTCTTTATCCGTTATTATTGATTGACTGTTTTTTTAGTCTGGTGAATGGTTCTGACCAGTGCATGACTCTTTCCCACTGCTTCTACTGCGCTTCCTATGTTTTTAGTATTAATGTCTTGGATTTTTTTGCTTGCATCTACACGTGACTCTGTTTGATCTGACCTATGTTAACTTCATCTGCTTCTCCCAGGACTGTCAGTGTGGCTAAAAGTCTATACCGGGCAGTAACGGATGAATGGGTTGACACCTTGATCTTATCAAAGTTGGCAGATCACATAGTTTTAGCATCCAGCTCTTATATTCAACCCCTGATGTTGCTGTCTGTTATGGACCCTGATTACTCTGGCTTTAATGTGGAGTTCTTGTGAATGGGTGCCTCCCAGCTTGTCAGTCTTTTAGTTCTGGGTTTGTCTGTGTGTTCTTGAGGGGTGTCCAACAGGGATGATTTGGGTACCCTCCCCCAATTTAATCCCCAGTTGTGCTGTTCAGTTGAAGTGGTGAGTCAGTGTTGCCTTTGATCACCCTGCCCAGAGTAACTACTTTTCACATTTGGCTTCCTGGGATAGAAGCTGACTCACTGTGATTCAGATGGCTTTTAAAGACCTGATAGTTGTTTTGGGTGTGACCAGTTGTCATTGTTGATGTCTTGTGCTGCTTTCTCTTGTTCTGTTGGTTCCTGGGAATGTGGATGTGTCGTGGTTTGACTAGTCTTGAAACGTGAAAAATAAACAAACGAAAGGAAGCAAGACTCTAATGGTGTAGGTCATGCAGGATTCAAAGTCCAGTGATGCAAGTTTTATGGTGGTTTGTCAGCTCTACATGGCTGTTATTCTGTCAGAGGTGGTGGGGAGGGGCCAGTGAGGTGGCATTCGTTTTTCCTTTAAAGATTCTCACCTTCAGGGCATGGTATGTGATCTGTGATTGCCTGAGGAAATGTTATTACAGTACAATCTAGTTATAACGGACTTCAAGGGACCTGGCAGAACAGTTTGTTATATCCAAAGTCTGTTATATCCAGAGTTGCTGTATGCCCAGAACACAACTACAGGACACCATTTCCTCATGCCACACTCCAGCAGACACACTTGTGGTATAGATTACTATATTGTAGTAATCCAACTTTGCTTGACCAGATGCGTGTCTATTAATAATCCCCAGTATCTGCACTGGATATCACCGGCACGCCACGCGCCTTGTAGGTGGAGCCTGCATGTTCATTATAGCCGAACAAAACTACAGCTAAAAGCGGCCCTGGGGACCAAATTGTTTGTCCGTTATAAGCGAAATTCCGTTATGCGAGTCCGCTATATCCGATGCTTTTTCTGTATGTTCTTAAAGGCGCACAGCCAGGACCAGCGGACCTCGTCCGTTAGAGAAGATATTCCATTATAAGCAAGTTCACTATAATGGTATTTTGCTGTTGTATGGACAACGTGCTTGTCGTTCGATTCAATGGCTAAGGGACAGGTCAAGTCTGCATTTTTGCTCTTTTAGCAAAGCCCTGTATACCTGTTGCTCTGCTGTTTGAGATGAGTATGCTTTGTGGTTCGTCTTTGCCCCAGGTTGCTCTCAAGGTAGCGCAGGAATGCCGTAGGGAATTGCAGAGGAGACTCCTGGATCTGAGGGTGTGGTGTGAATCTCGCTGGCACTCGGATTCGTATCGTACACTGATGTGCCTGGGCGTGTAAAAAATCACTTGGAACAACAAAATTTACACACCCTTTTTAAGGGGGGACTGTCGTCGCTCGCGTTGTAAGGCAGTCTTGCTGCTGGGGCAGATGCGTTTCGTCCTCAAAAGGGAGCTTTTGACATGAGATGTTTCCATGATGAACATGCTTGCTGGTTGTCAAGTGGGGCAGCACAGGAGCTGGACTGACTGCTGGCTAATTAAAACACTCTGCCCTGACCCCCCCACCCTACCCCACATGGTCTTTAGAGCTAGGAACTTGTGTTTACCGCAGAGACTTCTGCTGTGACTGGATTTTCAGCGACTGCTCATGTCCTAATAGGGACTAATGTGAGATCCACCCCCTCCCCCACACATTTGACATTGCTGAGCAGAATTCGGTTTGGGTGCACTCAGTGTGTGTCTGTCTCTCTCTCTCACACACACGCACACACAGACACGCACATCGCTGGCTCTGAAATGCAAATGCCATGAAATGAGGCCTGGTGGAATAGTTTTGTGTCTAGGGCTGCAGCTATCGATTATTTTAGTAATCAAGTATTCTATCGATTATTCCATCAATCAAGTAATCGGATAAGAAATACTTCTGTCTTATTAAAGAAAAATAGTAACTTCAAAAAATAAAAAATAGACTTTTAAAATGAACAACCCATGGGTTTCCTTTTTAGGAACATTTAATAATTGAACTCCATACAACTGACAAAAGAACTAAACCCTTTTAGTGCATTTATATACATTTTTGTTTTTTGTAAAGAAAACACTTTCTTAAATGCAAAAATAAATAAAATAATGTCAAATAAAATTACTGAAAAAAGGTTGGTGGGGGGGGTGGGTAATTTTTATTTTATATTATAGTTATGTAATTATTCATATCTGCAAAACAATATTACTAAAGCCTTGAAATAGATCTAGTTGAGTACACCTGATGCTCCCCTTTAGACTCACCCCTGCATGCTGCAGGTATCACTGCGACAAAGTGTGACGGCTGCTGTCAGCCTGCTGAAAGTTACCAAATTTAAATATTGTGTCAAACTAAGCTAACAGTTTGTCTGCATACAAACAGCTTCTGTTTTAACTGGTATAGCTTTACTGTAGCCTTGCTGCTGTGGAAGACAAACGGCGGTGGATGGGAACAGCTGAAAACATCGCTTTTCTTCACCTTTCAGCATGTTGAACAGCTGGTTTGATTAAGGATTCTCACCAGCTCTTTACCAGTAAAGGTTTAGTGGCGATTACAAGCAATGCTGCTGTTTTCCTTCACTCTACCTGAGTTCACCATCTCTAACGGAACCATCTCTTTACTGTTAGTATATAGACAGATTCCAGCTCCATGTCAATTAAACTATGACAGCATCATTTTCACTGCTGTTGTATTATCAGTGTTTTTGTTGGAAAAATAGGCGCTGCTTGGGCTGAATCTTGTTATACTTTTTTATTCACACATATGGCCATAAATACATTTCTATCGCAGGTCTATTTTTAGCCGCAAATGTGAGTGAAACGCTCGCGCTTACCTTGTACTGGTTCCGCTCTGTGGACTGGATGCATAGACTGGGTGCTTTCTGTTGATGTTGAATCATTGACGTTGTGCTATTGTGGTAAGCTAACTCAGTTTTACAGTGGACACACTGTACAGTATTTTTGCTTTTCTTTTGTTTGAAATGGTCCCGAACTTTAGACATTTTTCGTCTTTTTCTCTGACTTTCCTTATTATCCCCGTCTTCCTCCATTGCGGCAACAAATCAAACCTGCTACACGTAATGCAGCGTAAGCACACTGTGCGACAGTAATAATCCTCCGAGTGAAACACAGTGATCACTAAGCAGTACACAGTCATGCGGATTATACGAGGCATCGAAGCAAAGAATTTGTATCGAGGATTTTTTGTAATCGAGTTATTCGAGTTACTCGATGAATCGCTGCATCCCTATTTGTGTCCCTTTGTCCTTCCACAGCAGTAGGCAGGAACTCATGTGCAGCAGTTGTGTAAAATAAAAAATAAGGGGGGGGGGGTCGTCCCCGGCTGTTTCTCTGACCCTTCGTCTGTCTTTGTGGACTCAAGGTTCGGTTAAAACTACTGTTGATTTGTGGTGGGGGGGGTGGGTCCAGAGCTTACCTGTTGCAGGGCTCAATTCACAGTTAATATTTCCATTAGAGCACTTTAATTTTGATGTTAAGTGCTATTTAATTCTGTGTGTGTGTGTATGGTCTTTGGTTGGTGAGACGCAGTGCTAACTGCAGGCTTGCTTTCCCGTCCTCCCAGGTGCTGGCCTGCTTCGAAGATGGCGAGAAGACTATCACGGCATTCGTGGAGCCATTTGTTATCCTGCTGATCCTCATAGCCAACGCCATCGTCGGGGTGTGGCAGGTGAGGAGGCTCCCATCTTCGCGTCTCACCCACGCCTCCTTGGTGCCAGGGCTGGTTGTCATCTTGTGCTCAGTCTGTTTTTGCTGATTTGGCTTTGTAACCATTGGAAACGGTGCCAGGTTGCTTTTTCCCGCAATAGGGGTCATTAAACCCACCTCCCAGCTTGCCTCAGTGTGGCGGTCTTCAGTGATTGTTCACGGAACTACTTTTACTTTTCCCATTATACAAATGTTTTTTAACGAAATGTTTAACTGTAGAGCCATCAGAAACAAAATCATGTTTCGGAGCATTGTTACCAAAACCAAGTGCCTGGTTTAGATGTTTTTGTTGCCAATATAATTCATTAGTTTTAGAATTACTTTGTGGGTGACGCTCTGGTACAGTGGTTACCACTGTTCTCACACCTGGCATTAGGGTTTCAGTCTCTGCCATGGAGACTTGAACGTCCCGTATCATCGTGGGGTTTTATCCAGGTACTCTGGTTCACCCCCCAGTCCAAAAACATGCTAAGTTACCAAATTGCCCATAGGTATGCATGTGTGAGTGTGCCCTGCGATGGGTTGGTGCCCCATTCTGGGTTGTTCCCTGCCTTGCGCCTGTAGCCTCTGGGATAGGCTCTGGATCCCCCACAAACCTGAATTGGACAAATGGGTACAGAAAATGGATAGATGGAATTACTTAATCTTAATTTCAGGTATGGTTACTCATGGTGTTGAATATATATATTTAAAAAAATGTGCAGTAAAGCTATGAACGGTATGTAGTGTGAACATGAATATATTCCAAGCAATAATTCTCATCATATGCCATCATAGTCGCTCCCCCCTTTTCCCCTCTTTGATCTGACATGTTTCTCTTGAGTGTGTATAAGAACTTGGCAGTTAAATGTTTTGGCCCGTTGTTTCATCATCATCTCCATCTTTGTTTTTTCTTTTGAAATTCAGAGTTTTTGAGATGAGATGAGATGGGGCAGCAGTCAGTTTGTCTTTACAGGGAGACAGTAGCTATGGTAATCATTGAGTTTTGGGTAAGGCGTTCATTCGTTTACCTCATTGTTGCGAACATTGCATTTACCACAAAGCAAGAACATGCTGTCCCAGTCCTGTTTCTTGGTGGTCTGCTGTTCTGGCTGCTGAGGTTGGCTGCATTGGAACTGATGTTTGGGAAGAGGATATAAGCTTTGTGTTCTGGAATTCATCTCCGATGTCTCTGGCAGGGTCATGCCGTTGTTAGACATCCAGGTGTCTTTTAGCATGTATTGGAAGTTCGGTTGTATTTAAAGCTGATGCTGTCACTTGGGGTTTTTGGTTTGGGCAATAGGCTGTAGTTACAAGGGCAATATTGGCTCATAGTTACAAAATTACCCAGTAGTATAAATGCCTAATGTTCTATTGGAATATACTGGACACCACCACCATCACCCACCCCAGTACTTGTACAGCCTATGGATCACAGTCCATTCTTTAACCAATTGACCAGGTTGAAATTAACATCCCCATTTTTGGGAGCAGCATTTTGAGTTTTTGAGACCCCGCTGTGAAGGGGAAACTGGAAAACTGCCAAATTAGATCATCAGTTTCACTTTGTGCTTCCATTACATCTGCATGGCCCTTGTGGTCTGACTGTTCTGCATTTTGGCTAAAGCAAAGCCTTAGATAAAATGCCGCTCAATATTATGGCAGGCAGCTGAGGGGGTCTGTCACTGCTGGGCCAATATTGGCTAACTGGCCTAGAGGATTGTATGGGGAATTGGGGATGTGGACATGTATGGTAGGAGGGCCAGGTGGTTTGTGTCCCTGTTGCCCATTCGACCCATGAGTGTAAGAGAGACCAGCCTCCTAAGGGTTGTGGCAGGGTTCACTGTAAGAGAGACCAGCCTCCTAAGGGATGTGGCAGGGTTCACTGTAAGAGAGACCAGCCTCCTAAGGGATGTGGCAGGGTTCACTGTAAGAGAGACCAGCCTCC
>JAODLC010000123.1:24724852-24736365 GCA_026781145.1 Hippopotamyrus pictus | reverse complement strand
CCCCCCCCCCCCCCCCCCCAACCATACTGGGTGATGTGAACCAGGCTCTCTGGCCCCCAGGCCACCCCACCAGTGAGCTGCTGAGCTGCCTTGGTCAGCAGCAGGCTTGTGTGACAGCATCCCCGACTTCATGCTACCAGCATGTACTTCGTGCTGTCCGGCACATTTGGGGGGGGGGGGCTTCAGGGAAACCACCTTCTGCTGTGGGAATGACAGGACCATGTCCTCTGGGTGAGCCAGTATGAACCTGGAGGCTTTCTCCTCACCACTGTATTCTTGGGATACTCATCTCTCATGACACTGTGTAGATATATGCACACCACTGTCCGAATGTGCGGACGTTCCTGGTTTGTGAGACGTGGATGTAAGCGGTCGATGTGAATTTAAGCATGATGTCCGTAGCATTTCAGTGTGCTAGTGCCAGGGAGCATCAGGCTGGCTTGTGCCCACTCTTCACAATCTCCTTTCATCACAATTTTTAGGAGAGTCCGTGTCCGTCATCAAACATACGGACCCTGTCCCAGACCCCCGTGCGGTCAACCAGGACAAGAAGAACATGCTGTTCTCGGTGAGTGTCTGCAGCCCCCCCTACCCCCTTTCCCAGCCTCTGCTTGCTTCTGCTGTTTTGGCCATTATTGGCAGGAAATAACTCCAGATGAGCCATGATTGGTTCACAGAAACAAGACCCGCCTCAAATTTGAGGGAATCTCCGCCCAACCCAGTTCCAACTTTTTTTTTTTTTTTTTTTTTTTTTCCCCCCCCCCAGCCTGTAGCTGTCATGAAATAACACTGATCAGTGCCCTCAGACTTCTGCAGTGTCCTAATCAGCTGCCTCACAGCTACGTATGAGAGAAAGTCAGCCATTGAAACAGGGTCCTCAAGCTGGTGTGGGAGACGTTAAAGCCCGAGAGTCTCTCCCCCCATCAGCTGTAGTATCCAGAGGATGAGGGCCGTGAGGTGCCTGCATGTGGCGTGGTTCGGCCTGTGCTCTAAAGGCAGCTTATTTCTGCAGCCGGATGCAGAATCCTTCAAAGGTCAGCCTGTATGTATACAGGCTCTTTTTGCAGATAAAGGACGTTGATATTTGGAATTTTTTTTCAAGGCCGGGTTGCTCATCTCATGCCCATTGGTCTGCCTCAGTGGAGTGAGGGCTTCCTGTCTGCGGTATGCTCACTTTAACCCAGATCTGCGTTCACCCTGACATCGCTCTGTTCTTACTACGTCTGCTGTGGGGCAGCAAAGCACTAGTGAGAGGTTATTACACCTGTTTCTGTGTAACTGTTGTTTCACCTGTTGTCCCCCCCCCCCCCCCAGGGCACGAACATCGCCGCAGGCAAGGCGGTGGGTGTTGTGGTGGCCACGGGTGTGAACACGGAGATCGGTAAGATCCGCGACGAGATGGCCTCCACGGAGCAGGAGAAGACGCCGCTGCAGCAGAAGCTGGATGAGTTCGGCGAGCAGCTCTCCAAAGTCATCTCGCTCATCTGCATCGCCGTGTGGATCATCAACATCGGCCACTTCAACGACCCGGTCCACGGCGGCTCCTGGATCCGCGGGGCCGTCTACTACTTCAAGATCGCGGTGGCGCTGGCTGTGGCGGCCATCCCCGAGGGCCTGCCCGCCGTCATCACCACCTGCCTGGCGCTGGGCACTCGCCGCATGGCCAAAAAGAATGCCATCGTACGCAGCCTGCCCTCAGTAGAGACCCTGGGCTGCACCTCTGTCATCTGCTCCGACAAGACGGGCACCCTCACCACCAATCAGATGTCTGTCTGTAGGGTGAGACTCCACCTGTTTCTTGGGGGCGGGGCTAATGTGGCCACACCCCTTTCAAAGAAACTTATTGCATCTTTAGGATTTAAGCTGCGTTTCTCACTCGTATATCAGGGTTTGACTATCCTGAACCAGCGATAAGCTGCCTGGTTCACCGAATGATGCACTATGACAGTCCAGAAAGACTTGACCGTAGAAGCACAAATTGACAGTTGATTAGCTGTGTCTGTAATTTGTAATTGGCGTTCGCTTAGCACAGCCTGCAGTCTCTTTACTTGTGGAAAAGGAGTCGTTCTGTTGCCATCTGGAACGCCAGGGTGTTTGGTAAATGGGTGCAGATGAATCATTAATTTTGCTGTATGCCTCGCACTTGTCGTCTCTCCGTCCCGCTATCCTCATTGCTCACCTCTCTCCCCCTGCCACTTGCAGCAGTCTGGCTCCCCCTCCACTCTTCACTCCCTCCCTCCCCCCTTTTTTTTCCCTCTCATCAGTATTCAGCAGTCAGGTTACTTGCAGTTGTTACATAACCGACCTTGTGTTGGTTGGACCCTCTTGCTGAAAGGCTGGCTGCCCCCTCATTAGATGGGGGGGGGGGGGGATGGTGGCTTATTAGACATTGGCCTTTTGAACATCCTAAGAGCTGCTCTGTATTTTGTCTAAATTTAATGTGTGATTAGCCATGCCAACGCTCAGTTGCTAATACAGCGGTACAATCCGACTGACCTCCTGAGTTGGCGACACCCCCAGCTGCGGTATGCATTTATCCACCATGGCTGACGTGGTCATGCTTTCAAGTCCCTCCAGAAGCCATGGGGAGGGCATTTTTTTTTTTCCGGTTCTTTTGTTATACGGGGCATTTCTGTGGCTTGTGAAATATTGTCCATCAGAAGGACCTACTGACGTTGATTGTGCACTGTTATAGTTCCAGTCGGGTGTTCCTGACAGAAATGTTTGCTTTTGTCAGCCCCACGCTGAGACTGCCCCTCCCCCCACTTCCTCTGGCCTTATAGAGTGGTGGCCATGCTGAAGCGCATCTGGGCAAACTATGGTTGTGTCTGCTGCCACCTAGTGGGTCAGCAGCCCAATAGCATTACATGGTTCTCAGGCTGTTTGCTTATTTTCATCTC
Source organism: Hippopotamyrus pictus (assembly GCA_026781145.1). Lineage (NCBI taxonomy): Eukaryota > Metazoa > Chordata > Actinopteri > Osteoglossiformes > Mormyridae > Hippopotamyrus > Hippopotamyrus pictus. The sequence continues at coordinate 24,733,465 of JAODLC010000123.1, read as the reverse complement.
AGCCCTTCTTTCTGGGGTCTTTACCAAATCTTTAAAATCCACAACCAAAAGGCTGCAGAGAATATAGGGGCCTAAGCTGGCACAAGTGGGAGTCTCGTGAACCCAATGAACACCTGGGATCGGATTTGGGCACCTGTCCCCCGGCCCCTTCATGGTGAAAACCTGCTTTCTTCTGTGTGTTTCTTGCAGATGTTCATCATAGACAAGGTGGAGGGCCAAAGCTGCTCTCTGAGTCAGTTCACAGTGACCGGCTCCACGTACGCCCCTGAGGGGGATGTGTGAGTATTGGCGCAGCTGGCTGCCCCCCTCCCTCCATCGCTCTTGTTTGTCTTGGTTTAACTCTGAGTAGATACTGGGCCAGCTGGTACAGAGCCTGTCCCTCAGCTTTGGAATCTCTTCTTATGGATACCGGTATTCTGTCATTTTTCTGCTACCCATCAGAACATCCTACTTGGAAGGACTGTGCATACAAAGCCATGTAGCTATGTAGTGGATCCAAATCTGGAACACCCACCTATCCTACAATATCAGCCTATATTGTAGGATTACAGTTCAGGGATTGTGGTTATTGTCCATGTACTGAAGAAAATTTAAATGTAATTATGAATAATTTCAGTAATGCAAAATACATGCGTGCCTGTTTTTGTGAACTAAAATACTAGTTGGTTTGCATTCATTGATTTTCATATTTTATGATAGAAATTCAATGTCATCTTACAAAACTGGGAACTATTTGGCTACTTTGCTGCGCATTAGTAACTGTCATCTGTACTTGCATCAAATATTACTATTGATGTGCTGCTTGTTTTCAGCATTTCACTAACCACCATCATGAGAAGAACTTCATCTCACATTAGGGCTGCACGATATCACATAGCGATGTAATCGCAATTATATGGAACATGTGCAATAATCACTAGGGCTTTAGATGACAGGTGTAAACATTTGGGTGGACGCCAGCTTTTTCGGTACTATACAGATCTTTGCTTATGCCCACAATTTGATAAGCAGATTAGTAGTGCACCTAAAATTAGTCATCTGTGAATTCAGCATATCCTTATGTTTAATAAATGTGTGGGACTTTAAACTGCAAAGTTCCACCACAACACCAACTTTTTTTTTTTTTTTTTTTTTTTGCTAACTTATGGGCATCACAGTATGCATCTCATTAATATTTTAGGCATACTTTTAATCTGCCCGTAAGTAATCATCCATATAGTACCAAATAAAATGGCATCCGGACACGTGTTTCACCCATCATCTAAAGCAGTGTTTCTCAAGATAGTCCTTGGGGACCCCCAGATGGTCCATGTCGCTTCCTCCCAACTTTCAGGGAACTGGGAGAGAACAAAAAGTGTGGACCACATGGGGGGGGGGGGGCGGTGGACTGATTTGAGAAACACTGATCTAAAGCCCTGGTCATTATTTTGCATGTTCCATATAATCACAAGTACATCGCGATGTGATGTCATGCAGCCCTATGTCACAGCATATTCTGTGTATGGTAGCAGAATCTGATATGGCAACAAAAAAAAACAGTCATGACCACTGACAGCTACTGTGGGTGTCGACATTATAAATAGACTAAAGGAGGTGTTTAACATCACACAGGTTTCTACTAGATCCAACTACTTGGACCATGTTTGCTAGCTAGCCTCTGGTAGCTACTAACATTGCTACATAATGCAACCAACTAGATTTTTGTTCCACTGTAATTGAACATAAATTGCACTTTAAAATTGCTTCAGCTGTTCATTTGGAAATCAAAAATATAATGAGATCTAATGTGACAGTGTAGGTTCCAATGTGACATCAATATTGATCTAGTATCTTCAGTATTTTAAAAGAAAGTACCTAATGTCATGGTGGCATCGTCTGTCAATGGAAGGAAATTCTGACAGGGCAGCAAAAACTGACAAGACTCCAGGACCTGAACACCAGATAAGCTGTTCCATGGTACCCTGGTATTAAAAACCAACACTAAAATGTACAGATATGTACGATCTCATTGGCAGATATCAGAATGGCGTTCCTGTGAAGTGCTCAAAGTACGATGCCTTGGTGGAGATGGCCACGATCTGTGCCCTGTGCAACGACTCCTCCCTGGACTACAATGAGGTGCGAGTCCTGTCAGGTCTGAGCGCCGCTAGGAAGTCGGAGCAGCTCTTAGCATGACTCAGAGAACAATCTTCTCATCAGTGATTGGTTCAAAGCATCCAGATGGAATGAGTTCCACTGCAAAATGATTGGTTGTCAAAACCGAACTAAAGATAAGGCGTGTGTTCCTCAGGCCAAGGGCGTATACGAGAAGGTGGGTGAAGCAACAGAAACTGCCCTCACCTGCCTAGTGGAGAAGATGAACGTGTTTGACACTGACCTCAAAGGCATGACCAAGATTGAGAGGGCCAATGCATGCAACTCGGTGAGTGCGCCACCTGTAGTCCTTGGGGATGGTGCTTTCAGCCCATTTATGTCTATATGGGCGAAGCTTAAGTGTATAAATGGTGAAGGCGGAGCTTTCTTCTGTGTCTGCAATGGTTCAGTTTGGAACTTTTAATTCTGATTGCAATGCTGAAGAAACTTGTCTAAATTTGCCCTTTTCTGTAATGACTTTTCCTGTCAGCTTTTTTTTTTTCGTGCTTAATTTTTTGACTGAAAATTTATACTTCAAAAATGCGTTGTTGTCAGGTGGTAAAACAACTGATGAAGAAGGACTTCACCTTGGAGTTCTCCAGGGACAGGAAGTCCATGTCCGTCTACTGCACCCCCAACAAAGCGCGCTCCTCTGTGGGCAAGATGTTCGTTAAGGTACCGTGAGTCCCTGGCTTAGACCATGGCAGTTTCAAAGGTCGTGACCTCAAACCTGAAGTGGCTGATCTCCCTTAATCCTGGAGAGTCGCACTGTCAACCAGAGTTACACCATGCTGTAACTGTCCCCATACCAAGCAGAACCCATCTACTGAAAGCATCTTGTCTTTCTCGTTGGGGGTTATGATGTGGTTGATGGCATAGATGGGTTTGAAATATTCATGTCCTGTTTCGGGAGCAGGACGGGTCTTTGAATAAGTTCTCACTCTGAGCACTGACACCACCTAGGGCGCACCAGAGGGAGTGATCGACAGGTGTACCCACATCCGGGTGGGTAGCGACAAGGTGCTTCTGACCCAGGGCATCAAGGACAAGATCCTGTCGGTGATCCGGGAGTACGGAACCGGCCGGGACACACTACGCTGCCTGGCGCTGGCAACCCGTGACAATCCTCCGCGCAAGGAGGCCATGGTGCTGGAGGATTGTGCTCGCTTCACGGAGTACGAGGTGGGGGTCTGAGCGCAGGACTGATCTCTGCCTGGTAGCATGGAAGCGGGGGGCGTCTTGTTGTGGTCTGAGGTGTTTTTGTGCACCGAGTGTTTCAGCCAAGCCTTTTGTGTCCATAACCCTCAACCCATAAACTGTTCCGCCCAGCAAATCCTTAATTTACCTTCCTGGTGACAGCTCCAACCTCACCACCCTCATGGGGGTTGGTAGAGGAGAGGTGTGGAGTTAAGACCTCATGAAACATGAACCTGTATGCCTCGAAAGTTATGTGGTTGCGGCTGTGCAGCTCTGTCAGTTGAGGGTAGTACACAGATGCATGCTGGGTAACGGAGTTCTATATTGAAACTATATAAACTGGGAGCATCCCTACGAGTCTAAACGTTGCATCATTTTTTTATAGTCCAGGCATGTGAGTTAGTGATGCTCAGGTTTGTGGGTGTTGCTGGTAAACTGGAAGAGAGTTTCCATAGTTACATGTAACCTGATTCCCCGCAGACGGACCTGACCTTCGTCGGCTGCGTGGGCATGTTGGACCCGCCGCGGTCGGAGGTGGCAGCCTCCATCAAGCTGTGCCGGCTGGCCGGAATCCGGGTCATCATGATCACTGGGGACAACAAGGGCACCGCGGTGGCCATCTGCCGGCGCATCGGCATCTTTGGCGAGGACGAGCACGTGGGCGACATGGCGTTCACGGGCCGCGAGTTCGATGACCTGTCGCTGCAGGCACAACGGGAGGCCGTGCTCAAGGCGCGCTGCTTCGCCCGAGTGGAGCCTTCCCACAAGTCCAAGATCGTGGAATTCCTGCAGTCCTATGACGAGATCACCGCCATGGTGAGCCGCCCAGCCGTACGTGGGGGACCAGAACTGCATTCATGTACGAGGATCGCATGTTGCATGGCGGCCCCGTCCTGTCCGCGGTGCTCCTGCCTCGCATGTCGCTCCCCGGTTTAGGTTCTTGGCCACCACAAACCTTCACGAGTGTTAGCTTAGTTGGAGCAATAGACTGAATTTCTCTCTACTGTGAAATGCATCCAGCTTATCGAGACCGAATGAAAAGTTCCAGGAAGCCAGTCTGCTGGTGAAGGCTGCTGTCGTGGCGGTGATGGAGTTTCGCGGCCCCCCCTTGCAGTTGGTAATCTCCTGGCTCTGCGCTCCATGTTCCCCGGTAGACAGGCGACGGCGTGAACGACGCCCCCGCCCTGAAGAAGGCGGAGATCGGCATCGCCATGGGCTCCGGCACTGCCGTGGCCAAGACCGCCTCCGAGATGGTGTTGGCTGACGACAACTTCGCCACCATTGTGGCGGCGGTGGAGGAGGGCCGAGCCATCTACAACAACATGAAGCAGTTCATCCGCTACCTCATCTCCTCCAACGTGGGCGAGGTCGTCTGGTGAGATCCCCCAACAAGCGCCTCTTCCTTCTGCAGAATTATTGGGTTTAGGTTCTGTGCTGAGGAGCTGTAGCACTCGGGCCGATTATGCCCGGGTGCTGAACGTTGGCTGCCGATATGTCCTGTTGGAGCAGTATTGTGTTAATTGCTTAAATAACTATCTTAAATCTTAACCATAAATGCTGTCTGTGCCTATATTCATACAGGAAATTGGTCAGTGTAGTTTAATTCAGGTGATGGGTAGGAATTTTTAAATGTCTTGTATGGATAGTGAAACTGCAATGAGAGTGGGACTTGGCTGAGGAGAGCGCTGTTTTGAGAGGATTGTCTCTCTGTTGACAGCATCTTCCTGACGGCGGCCCTGGGCTTCCCCGAGGCCCTCATCCCCGTGCAGCTGCTTTGGGTGAACCTGGTGACTGATGGCCTGCCCGCCACCGCCCTGGGCTTCAACCCCCCTGACCTGGACATCATGAACAGGCCCCCCCGCAATGCTCGTGAGCCCCTCATCTCAGGCTGGCTCTTCTTCAGATACCTGGCCATCGGAGGTAATCTTCCTGTCCGGGTGCTTGGGGCGAGACATTTGTGTTGAAGTTTTCGCTCCTGTATCCTTTTCTCTCCCCATTCCTATACTAAGTCCACATTCCCCTTCTCCCTTCCTATACATGTTACAGCACCCCCTGCTGGTAGGCAGCGGTAAGCCATGTTTGTGCTTGTACATATTTTTTTGTTTTTTTATTCACTCTCAGGGTATGTGGGCGCTGCCACAGTGGGTGCTGCTGCTTGGTGGTTCATTGCTGCTGAGGATGGGCCCAGGATCACCTTTTACCAGCTGGTATGTTGGGTGCCCCCCTTCCCCCCCTCCGATGGCTATAGTCCTCTGTACTGAGCCAAAGAATTCATGCACGGTTGTTAAATATGACCCACGGTTGCTACCCGTCCCGTTTCAGAGCCACTTCCTGCAGTGTAACCCAGACAATTCCGAGTTCAAGGGCCTGGACTGCAAGCTGTTTGAGTCGCCCTATCCCATGACCATGGCCCTGTCTGTGCTGGTGACCATCGAGATGTGCAATGCACTCAACAGGTTGGTGTAGAAGGTGGGGGGGGGGGGGACCCCCTGAAGTGCTTCAAAGTCAGAGGTCAGACGGGGGAAAATTAAGGAAGCCCTATCAAGCACTAAATTAAGCAGCAAGTGTACTTATTGTATTACTGCACGGGATCAGAGTGATTCAGCCGAATGATGCTGACCTTGAAATGACCTTCAGAGTGGGTTCTAGTTTGTGCGCACGTGTGTGTTCGGCAGCCTGTCGGAGAACCAGTCCCTGCTGCGTATGCCCCCCTGGGAGAACGTGTGGCTGCTGGGTGCCATCTGCCTGTCCATGTCCCTGCACTTCCTCATCCTCTACGTGGAGCCTTTGCCGGTAAGGCCTCACCTGTGGATGCGTGCCGATGGTTGGGTGCTGAAGGGGCCTTTTGAAACGCCACCACACGCTATGTACATTACTATGTATGCGTGATGGTTAACCCCATTCAGCTGTATGCATTTGAAGACCTGTAAGAGTGTGTATGAGGTGTAATGTAGTTTCGTATATGAGTATAGTTCAAGTAAAATGTAAAGCTTTTAAAAATGCTACTTTTTAGCAGGGTCACACACAATATTGATATCAAGCAGTGTTTCATGACCAGAGCTACAGATGGTCCACTTTTTTTTTTTTTTTTTGCTTCCGCACAGCACCTGGTAGCAAAAATGTGGACCATCTGGCGGTCCCCAAGAATCAGTTTGCGAGCCTTTTAAAGGCTATTAGGAGCTTTCACAATGAAGTTCCAGAACCTGGTCCCTGTTTGCTTGTTCCTAGGCTGCCCTGTACTGGAAACTTTCATAGTTCCTGGCTACTTGTCTGGCTATTTATCACTTTCACTCCACACGACAGACCTTCAGGCTAAATTAGCATGGGAGGTGCAAAAAGTTAATAGAAGTTAAACTTCAAACAATTTAATACAAAAGTACACCCCCACCCTAAACCAATGGAGGATGAACAAGTCATTTGTTAGACATATGGGGGTTGGGGATTGGTGGCAATCAAGGCAGGGTACAGCCTTTTATTTATATTTTACTTGTATGACAGTGACACAGTCACGATTCTTTATTAAATCTAGTTAGCAAATCACTCTTATTTATTCAGTAGGGGGAAAAAAATTAGGTAAAATTATCTCTGGCAAGTTTCAACACCGGCACTGATGAAATTAGAGAACAGTATTAGTTAGCGATCGAAGTTCCTGATGCAGTTACATGGAGACTCGCAAAAAAGTGTTCATTAATGCATTAAATGTGATTGTGGTACAAAATGATTTGTTCAGTTTCTGCTCCACTCCTACCATCATTTCCTCACATTTCCACATAACTTTATAGGTAAAGCTGGTGCTTGTGGTCAACCTATCGGCCAGCTATCGCTGTAAGCGCCGCCCCAGTAGTCTGTGTATGAATGAAAAGTACCTTGTCTGGAGTAGGTACTAAAAGGGTTCTGGAACTGCCTCCAAGGAACTACAATACATTCCTGTGGTGTGAAGATGACAAAAGTTCCTGGTTCTGGGAAAAGGTTCTAGTTCCTGAAAAAAGTTCCTGTGGTGTGAACACCTCAGTCGTCAGCATGTTAACAGCACACCCTGTCTCCCCTCCCACCCCACCCAGATCATTTTCCAGATCACCCCTCTGAACACCACTCAGTGGCTGATGGTGCTGAAGATCTCTATGCCCGTCATACTGCTAGACGAGCTGCTCAAATTTGCAGCCCGTAACTACCTGGAGCCTGGTAAAGAGTTGGAGAAGCCAGCCAAGGGCTGCTCACTCTCCAACTGGACCCAGGGCATCTCTTGGCCCTTTGTGATCATCACCTTCCCGCTGGTGCTCTGGATCTACAGTACCGACACTAACCTGTCCGACTTGTTCTGGTCTTGACTGACATAAGTGTGTGGTTCTGTGTGTGTGTGTGTGTGTGTGCGCGTCTGTATGCGTGTGTGTGTTTCCATGCACGTTAGGGTGGCAATTAACATGCACCCAAATGCTTAAAAATAATAATAAACTAATTGGTAATGGGGCAAAACGAGAGCCCTGTTGATATTGTACATGTAAGCATCCCATCGCTTAAGGGCGTTTTGATTTCATTTTGAGAATTTGTTCTTGTTTTGTTTTTTTTGGTATTGCCTTTTTAAATTGGTATTTTATAATCTGGGATTATGATTTGTCCTATTACCTGACATCTTGTTTCAGAACAACTGTAGTTGCCCCCCATAGCCCCTTTACATACAGGTAACATATTTAAAAATTGTCCAATGAAATGTACAGAAATGTTAACACTATTTTATGCATTTTTTTGTAGTTTTGGAAGGGAGGAAAGGGTGGAGTGACTGAACAGAAATGTTCACGGTTGTCTTTGGTCTGAGTTTATGGATAAACGATGGAGAAACCAGTGGTGGTTTTCGGAATGAATGTTTTGAATGCATCAACTAAAAAAGGAAAGGTTTCCTCACACGAATGCTGCATGCCTTCTGTTCCTGCATGAATGAACTTGTGCATTTTCATCCAATCAGATGTTTTTCCAGAGTGCCCCCCCCACTGTTTATTTTCACGCATCTCACTTTAAGCCAGTTTTTTTTTTCTGCACTAGGCAGAATGCAGCTACCTCAGTTCAATATGGCTCATTCCTCGCCCCCACCCCCCCACCCCCCCCAGCCATGGAGAAATTGGCTCTCATTGCGTTTCATCCGATATGTGCTGCAGGAGGGCTGCCCCCCCCGCTTGTGCAGAAAAAAAAGGTTGTCCTTGCTCATGGTTTAAAATGGGCTCCTGTGTGTTCTCATCTGTTTTTCATTCCCCCTTGGGGGGGGGGGGGGGGGGGGGCGGCGGGGGGTTG
>JAODLC010000123.1:24673716-24709541 GCA_026781145.1 Hippopotamyrus pictus | reverse complement strand
AAAGGAGAAGTGTTTACTAACACAGATTTAGACAGATTTGTGAACAATATTTGAGAGTAATGGGTCTTTTGTGTATGCAGAAAAAAATTCAGATCTTTGAGTTCAGCTCATGCAAAATGGGAGCAAAATCGAAAGTATTGCGTTTATATTTTTGTTCAGTGTATTAATACCTATAGCTCAATGCTTAATTGATACTGATTAGGTATACTCTGAAAGAGTTGAGTCCCTGTTAAAACATAATATGAATATTAATAATTCACTATAATTAGAGTGAGTTTCAATGGTTGACACACAGAGTCCCTCCTGCAGAAAACACGACCCTTTCATTTTAATTCCCCAGGATGCCGAATCCGTGCTCCTTCAGGGCTGTCGTTTGCATCCCTATTGCTGTTTTCCCCAATCACAGCCAAACGTGACGAGTGCCACCAAACGTTAATGTTTTCAGGCTAAAGCTGAATGACACGTGTCTCCTGTTGCCCCAGGCTTCTAATTAAACCAGCCGCTCCCAACCCAAGTCCTCCAGCAAAACTCCAGGCACTGAAGGGCGACTTCCCAAGATCCATCAGAGGAGGAACCCAGAACGGCATGAGGGACTTGTGACTGGTGTGCCACTGAATTAAGAGCTATAAAACAACAGCTGTACGATGTACAAGCCTCCCCTGATTCTCGGTTTGTACATTTGTTACAGAATGCAGGAGTGCAGAAATGGTTTAAAAAAAAAAAAAAAAACTATTGCTACATGCCAGTTTTACACAATAAGATGCTTGTATCAGTCCAGCAGTGATATCAGTGCCCTGTTACTATGACAGCCATCCCCATTAGTCTGCAGAACAAGCCTCCAAAAGCAAATGACCAGGAGAGAGATTCATGAGAAAGAGGAACACTTACTCTGTGACCAGCCTGAATGCAACGGAGAGGTTGATTGGAGACAGAGGGAGGGTATGTTTGGTGAAGCAGGGAGGGGGCAGAATGACATAAGGCATAATCAAAGTTTTAAGAAAAGAAAAAAGTGAGAAACATCAAATTAGCAAATCAAAAAATGAGCAAATTAATAAATGAATCAATCAAACACAAATAAGACATGTTAGATATTGTAATGTTCAGCAGGGTTAGGGTTATGAATGTGAGTGAGAAAGCTTTGGTAATTCTTTTGTGGCATAATCATATTATTAAAATACATCCAAAATTTTGTAATAAGGATCTTCAAGGAAAATCCCTTATGCTTATTACAAACCATGTCATTCATTCTTCAGTGAGTTGATTTCCAATATGTGATAAATTATTCTTCAACGACAGAAATTCCATTTGGATAAAATACTGCTTATACTGAATGATGATCGACAACTGGAATGACCATCTTTATCTGTGCATTTAAACTATATATTAACGAACGAATATAAAGATAACTGGCCCGGGTTGAGAACATTCAGAGTGAAGTAATTGTTGCTTTCCAGCCATATGCGTGCCTGGTGTGGGTTAGTGTAAGCCGGCTAAGGACGGCCCTTGGATCGCCGAATCCAGGGAGATCGGCTGTTACCGGAAGCCCAGCTATGCACCTCATAACAGACTGTAATTATTAAAATGAAGAACTCAAAATGAAAACAGAGAAGACGTGATTTCAGCAACGAACTTCTTTTTCTCCCATTTTCACCTGTCATGTGACCATTCGCCCATCTCAAGGCATCCCGTCAAGCTACGATCTTGCTAAGAACGAGGGTTTAAAATATAACTACGGCGATACATTATTAACGTTCTGCACCCCTCACGCCATCACTGCAAGCATGCAAAGATGCTTTATAATTATTCAAGATAAGCTTAAATTAATGTTTTCGTCTTACCATGTTTATTCACCTAGTATCCCCTGTGGTTCAGGAAGTTGCGGCGCACAGAGTCAATGACGTATCAGATTCAGTAACAGCTTCAGCCAATGAGAGGCAAAATCCTCGCTGCAGCGAGCGTGCCAACGGTACGGGTCCTCACAAGGGACAAGCTTTACTAATGATTCGGGAAAAACAGTAACAACATGATGTTACAATTTGTGGAATTATAACCAGAAATCGGTATACTCAGACATTTACATTTACCACGCGACCCTACCCAGGATAAGCGACTGGAATATGAACAGATAGATAAAAAAAATGGATTGATTAACGTTTACAATTACACTTCCAAGAATGTACACTAGACGAATAACAACACTGCAACGCCCCCGCGCGGTACTTCGCAGTAAAATCAACTATGAGGTTAACGCTAGGGGGCAGTGCACCCCGTGTAGTTATATATTTCCCGAAAGAGCAACGTTTTCCGGATCGGGGTTACAGCCTGCGGAGGAAATGTATGTGCTGTGAGGGTTAGGGAGGAATGTGCTATAAATGACAGCTAATAGGAAAAGAAATCTTAAGCTTTATTATTTTTATGCATGCTTTTTAAGTAATATGGATGTTAAAAGCAAACACAAGCTGAATAAGCATCATATAGCTTAAAATGTGGACATTAATATATATTTCTGTCTTCCATCTATACATCTTCCATACTGGTTATCAATTACAAAGTTATTTGTGCATCTTTTACAAACACTGGACTATAAGAAAACAAGTAGCAGAATATAAGCATTTGGTAATGTCATACTTGGAAAATCTGTTTGCACAATTTAGATTGCAGCAGTACACATTTGAGCTGTAGTTCTTGTAGCAATGTTTTACATGGACAGTGATTTTAAAATTGATAAACACATAAACTCTGGTTAAGAAGGGCTCTTTCCAGTTAAAGCTCTTGACAAAGGTCAAGCCCTTTCTGAGCTTTCATGACTTTGAAAGGGTCACTCGTGCATTTCTTTGGTCTCGTCTTGGTTACTGTAATTCTCTTGATGCTGGAATCAGTCAGGCCTCTATTTCTCGTCTACAGTTAGTCCTAAATGCCGCAGCACTGCTGCTAACAGCAAAGGCAAAGCGGGATCACATTTCCCCCAATACTTGCTGCACTGCACTGGTTACCGGTGCGTTTTCGGATTGAATTTAAAATGCTAACATTTGTTTACAAATCCCTTAATTGCCTTGCTCCCACCTCCCTGGCGAAGCTTTTAAATACATATGTTCCACATAGGACTTTTAGATCAGTAGACCAAAGCCTTTTGCTGATCCCGAAATTTAGGCTGAAGCTTAAGGGAAACTGTGTGCTCGCAGTCGCAGGCCCAACATTGTGGAACAATTTGCCCCTGCAGATTCAGCGGGCGCCAGCATTGTCCACGTTTAAGGCTCGCTTAAAAACCCATTTTTATTCTTTGGCTTTTGATTCAGTGTAGGAGCTGTCTAGTGTCATGATGTTGTGTGTGTTTGTCATAATATTCCAATGGTGTGTAAACATAAAAATAAGTAATTTACAACTTTAAACTGCAACTGTGCTATTATTTCTGTGCAAAGAATTGAAAAATATCACCCAGGCAATGTAATTCCACATTCTAACCCGTGATCTTCTATAATACACAACTTGTTTTTTTTTTCTTTACATAAATGCTTGAAGGTCTAAGGTCACATAACGTAGATAAATGCCTAACTCATGCTTAACCTGCAGTTAATTTATATAACCCTTCCCATTACCAGCTGAGCTAATGGAAAAACTCCCGACTTGGCTCGAGAGCAGTTTCCACACATCATTTGTCTTTGAAAGAGAGTGACGTTACCGTTTATACCAGGGAAAAAAATTTGTCATTGCAATTTTACTAGCTGAGGAGAGTTGGTGGTTTGCGAAGCGATATTTGATCAGGCAGATGTGTCACGGGTGTTACTTTTTTAGGGAATAAGGCAATCAGTTCACAGAAGTATGAGTTTTATATTACATACGTTGTTTGCTCCTCCAGTGCTTATATCTGACATGATCAGTGCCCACCACCTTCTCACCTAAGAGCTGCATCTGTTACTAAATATTAGCTGTTGGCCTGTGGACCAAATTCATTTGGATTGCGTATTCATAAGATCCTCTCTGGAAGGGCCTGTGGTATACCCCCTAGAATGGCCCCATCCAATGACGCTGGCAGTTTTAGATAATAAAAAGACCCCTTGCTGAATCTCTGGGGCTCACCGTGACTGTACAGGCCAGTCCTGAACACCCCCCCCATAAGGGAATCATTGTGATGTGACGAGAAGGAGCATTTTCCCGGAAAATGGGACCACATGGGCAGCGTTTGGCCAACCGTGACCAAACTCACTGGTACAAAATGGACTGAAATCACCCAAAAATGCAGACAGGCCACATGATCCAGCAGATGTTTACTGATACAGTTACTATTTTCAGGTTAATCTGTTCAGTTCTCAGCATGACAGATGGGTGCACTATTGCCTCATTGTGCGCACATCAACACACACTTAAAACACCAGTTTTGTCCCTAAAGGTTACTTTGTATACAAAGACCCAAACATCACTCAGGATGAAACCTGTCAGGATTGATGCTTATGTGGAATTTTGGGGGGTGGGACTAGTTACTAATAGGATATTTTGCTAGAACAAGTACTTGTGATTGTAAATTGGAAGAACAACTGTCAGCATATGAACCAGCAATCTACAGGATACAAATCCACATTCATAACCACCACACTGCCTGCTGAGTGCTTAGATGTTATCCTGTTCCTACCCAAACCCTAATATCGCACTCTTCAGCTCCATGAGACACAGATCCCTTAAATAAGACCTTTTAAACAGCCCAAGACTAAACAATACACTTCTCTTCAAGTTCAGATCCTACAACCTCCCAGCATCTAATTCAAATCTGTGCCATGCTGTTCCCCGACAGTGACCAGGAACGACCCCACCTCGATTTTGTGCAGCAATACGATATCTGGGATTGTTCCTGTCAGTTGAGTCCCTCAGTGCTAGTGATGCTGGTTATTGTCCTCCTATCAGCACTGAGCCCTCCCACTCCACAGCAGTTGATTTGTTGGGTAGAAAAGTGGGCGGGGTCATCAGGGACACAAAGCAGAGGAGCAGAAGCAGTCAAACAGAAATGGGTAAGACAAACACTTCAGTGAAACATTAGTGTGTGTATATATATATATATATATATATATCCATCCATTAATCCTTCAACTACTTACCTTGTATACAGTTACAGGAAACTTGGCGCCCCTATATACATGTGTAGGTGTGTCACATAGTGTGGCAATGAATCATATCAGTAAACAGTGACCTTAAAACATGTCGACAATAAGCCTGGAGCTGCCTTATGGAGACCCTGGGGGGTGGAGTTTGTAAGCAGCCGTCTTTGTCTCTGGCATTTCGAGCCGCGTGCCGGTAAAAGGAGAGTAGAAGCAGAGGCAGCTTTAGAGAGCCATATCAGAAAAGGGCTAGCAAGGGGCAATGCAATTATCACCCCCTCCCCACTGTCTCTCCCTCTCTGACGGTCACTCGTGTGCTGTAATATAAATCCGAAAGATTGGGGTCAAACACACGGACATATCATACACCCACATACACCTCAATGGGCCTTAGGTCTGCTCACATATTCAGCGTAATTCCACTTCTGACGCTGTTAATGTACTTTCACTGTCGAGCGCAGTAACTGGCGGATCCTTGGGCCATCGCTGAGCTGAGCTTAGAAACAAACCTTCGTTTTAGGAGCTCAGGTCACATGTTAGGCTTTTAGGCTGCATGGCACGACCAGACCAGCCTGCTTCCTCTCCACATAGAGGTTGGGAGAACATTAACACTGTTAGCAGGACCGGCGCTACAAGGGCAGATGCGGATGACCTTTCAGCGCCCGACGGCCGCACTGCACTTATGGGTGCCACCTTAAGGTAATACCAGGAATCACCGATTACCTTCATTTGACCCTCTGATCTCATTTAAAGAAAAATGTTTCTGTTTTTTGGGCAGGGGTGGGCAATTATATCCTAAAAGGGCCAGTGTGTATGCAGGTTTTTGGGATAACCTTTAGGAATAATAACAACTGATACTTTTATTGATCCCCATGGGGACACTGTCTTTACGCCTCCCTCAACTTGCTCTTTGTAGAGTAAGCTGTCCACAAAGGGCAGCCACCTGTTGGGGCACCCAGGGAGCTGGGAGTTAAGGGTCTTGCTCAAGCACCCACATACATGCTGAGGCTGGGTTTTGAACCAGCGACCTTCTGATTACAGGCACATAGGCTTAGCCCACTGAGCCACACACTGCCTAAGCGTATCTCCATAGCTCCACTCCACACTTGAGCCATTTTTGTCCCCAGCCTTTTTGGACTTTAGACTTATTTAATATGTGCTCTACATCCAGTTCATACTTCACCCTGTTTCCGCCAAAGATCCCATCTTCTGCCCACATAAGAATCACATGGCTCTCTGCCCCTTCCAATCAGAAACTAAATCATTGATTGTGTCACACTGTTGTCAAGATGTATTTTCTAGTGTCTTTGCAGCTGATCTCAAGGGCAACACACTGAATCCTGGAGGTCCCATTTTCGATGTCTGTCTTTTCTTTAAGTAAGATCTAGAGCAAAGAGTTCCTAAGGTCATATCACCTCTCTGCTTTGGAAGATCTGGCACCCAGTGTACCCTGCCTGTTTGTGACAAGCACTAGCTAAAAAAAAAGAGATGCTTAGTCATAGTCTGACACAGCTGCAGATGCTGTGCCAGTTTTTAAAAAAAGACTTCAAAGTCTGTTGCATTATGACATCATAATGACATCAAACATACACTTTTTGCCAAACATTTTGATGAATTTGGCATGTCATACATTGGGGCTCCGTATCACCGACAGAGCAAACGGATTTGTGATAAAACAATATTATGTAGTGCTATTTGAAACGATTCATATATATTATGCTTCCATCGGGGAAAAACATTTAGCTAGCCAGGGAATTCCAATCCAAAAATACAGTAATGATTCTCTGGGGAGTTCGTTTCCCAGAGCACAAACAAGTCAAGCATGTGGTTTTTTTTTACAGATCTATTCAAGCAATTAAAACCCCTGCGAGTTGGCTAACAGCCATTGGACTGGACCAAAATAATTCCTGTTCAAACACTTAATTTATATCATACTCATTTTTTTTGAACGAAGGTGCCTTGGGGAAGAAACCCAGAGCTAAATCTGCCGATTCATCTGGATGGTGCAGGAAGGTGCTGGATCAGGATAACAGCATGATTTAAACAGCACCCTTCCCTAACCTTCCCCGTGGTCCGAGTGCCGCCGGCCCTGCGGCCGGCGTCAGCTGCCCCGAGCCTCCCAGCCAGCTCAGCCCCGGTGCTGCACGGCGCATTACTGCAACTTGAGATTCAAAACACAGCACTTTTACCCACCGGAGTCCGGCCTTTAGAAACAGGACTCTGAGCAGAACTTTCAAGGGCAGCTGAGGCCGGTCAATGCCGGATAACCCAGGGCGGGGCAGCATTTTATAAAGCTTCGGGCAGCACTTGGAAATCCAGTGCTTTTAGATTAAAACGTAAACATGTATACCTTAAAACTGGCCCCTCCATGCATCGAAAGTATGAGACCAATTGTTCCAATTGTTCCTTCGACCCCCGTTTAGAGCAGGGTGGAGCTCTGTCCGGTCTCCCTCCGCGATGACCGTGGAAAAAGCAGGACCCTCACTCTGGGTGTTTGTGGACGTTAGAGAGCAGGGAAGGAGACGCCGAGATGTCGCCAAGGAGGGAGAACAGGGACTCCCAGCGTACATGTATGGTAACAACTGGAATGTGTAACAACTGGAATGTGTAACAACTGGAATGTGTAACAACTGGAATGTGTAACAACTGGAATGTGTAAAATAGATATGGCCATGCTTATAATGGATCACGAGGCAAAAAACAGAACTTGGTTGGCTAGTTGGGGAGAAGACGCCCTCAAAGGATCGATCCAAGGCTTCCATGGTGATCAGTAACCAAGATCCTAAGAGGGGCTCTACAATTGGCCCCGAATCACACCAGATAACTTAAGCAAACACCCTTTTCTAGTGGTACATGTATTCCTGCTTACTCACAGCCTCAGGAATGTGGCTTCTGATTATCCTGACAGGAAGAGAGCTGGAAGACTGGAGAGGGGGGAGGGAGGTTGCTGATCGGCTGCGTCACGCGTTCCATGGAGCCGAGGAAAGGCCCAGTGTCTCCTTGTCCGAGCTTCGAGGCAGAACTCAGGGTAGGACTGTGGTCACCTGAAGCTCACGGTCATTAGCTGGCCAGTGCACACAAACCCCAAAGACTACATTTCAGTCTTGACTTCCACCTGCACTTATGAGGCTACTCTGTACCCTTAATGTTCGTGTATGTGTTTAGTAGGATCTGGAAAAACATAAATCCAAGTCAGACTGTGTAGTACAAATACTATATCCTTTATTTAAATATCATACAGCTTTGAAAACATATTTACAGAAACTATTTTTGCATTTTTTTTTCTACCGTAGACAAAGGTGCCTCTCTGGTACAAAACTGACAGACATCAGCCGCAGAAGGGGGGATGGGGGGGGGCAGGAGGCAGAGCTGCAGCTGTGCCCCGGAAGCAACTGCAGAGAGTCTTTAGAGGGCGCCAGTGAGCAGCACCCGACTGCCATACCCAGGGCACACCAAGACGAGGGCATGGGAGGACGAAGCTGGTTTTCCAGGATTTTAAGGCCAACGTGTTCAGCTTGGGATTGCGCCATGGTCAACCCGCCCCCCCAAATCCCCATAGTCTGTAGGGGCAGTGCCCCTCCCAAACAGGGGCAGGCTGAAAATGGCCTCTGGGTTCATTCTAATTAATGGAGTAAGATTATCGGTGGTCAGCAACAATGACATTTGCCATCATATTACATGGACCAGACCTGCTGCCAAATCAATCAGAAGCTCCGTTGCTCATTTTTAAAGAATAAATGAATAGAAGAAGAAAAAAAAAAAAAAAAAAAAAAAAAACAAGAAGTGACCCACTTTCGTATTGTAGCTGGCCAGACAGCGAGACAGGTGAAGAGCCACACCCATGTCACCAACCCAGCGTCTCCCAATCCGGTCCTTGGGGACCCACAGTCCGGACACATTTTTGCTCCCTCTGAGCTCCCTGCCAGACAGTCCATGGGAGGAAGCAAAAACACGGACTCTCTGAGGGTCCCCGAGGACCGGATTGGGAAACACTGCTCTATGGCTTTCCCATTTTGGCCTCATTTAGGATTTTTCCGGACTGCTCTGTCTGTACACCGTATTAAGTCAGGGATACAAAGGCCACGCAGATCAGATAACTACAATAAAATTTCCAAAAATAAACAGACGGACATACAAACATCACCAATGTTCATTGATGGTGTAGAGAAAATTTAAAAAAAAAAAAAAAAACAGTTGGGGGGGTAAATGAAAAGCAGCTATGAGTCATCACACAATAGTACACAGCACACGGGGGGGGGGCATGGGTCTAAGATTCACGACACAGTGACACACGTCACACACAGATGACAGACTTCCCCATTTTTACTTATGCACCTTGCTAGGCTACTCGTACTGACAGACAGTCGTATAGGACGAGATCCACACAGCCAGTGATTAAAAAAAAAAAAAAAAAATTCATACTACAGTATTGCTTGACGTTTAAATCAAATTCATTGCAGAAACAGGGTGGCATCTCTTTGGTGCAACTGTGTCTTCATGTGACACATTAGCCAATGAATGGGAACTACATTTTGCCCGACACCAAACCAGATTCTGTGGGACAAACCCCCACTCACCACAGCAAGGTTCCTGTTGGTGGAATCAATGCCCACACCTCTCCCCCTATGCCAATCAGCCAATCACTACATCAGCCTGCTTCAGGGGGCAGGCATCTGTCAGACTGGCCAAAAGGCATAACCCACTATCTCACGGGGTTGAGTGGAATGGGACGTGGGCACACAGAAGCTACTTAGCAACATGAGCTGTAGGGAATGGCGAATAGCATTGTGCGTGAGTGTCACACAGTGTGTAACGGGGACAGCATTACACCTAACGAAGTGGCCGCTTCTGTGAACTGAAAAAAAAAACCTCACACACAACTGATCTCTCCTCGTCGCGGTTTATGCACATGTACATCACCATTCAGTTAAACTAGAAAACAGAAGCTCCATAGTGAAATGTACAGAGAGCAAGAGTCCACAGCAAACACGCATACGACCCCCATCCCGTGTGAAACCTGAGGGAAACGATCGCGCCTGAAATACCATGTGACCAACAGGTAGCTCCGCCCCACCGCACAACAGGCCGTCGACGTCCATTTTGTTCGTTCGGCGCGGCAAAAGACTGATACTAAACATATAGTGCCTTTTTCAGTCACACCTGTTTTCAGCGCGTTCAGCCACAAGCGTTCACAAATGCATTGACCTTGTGCGTTGCACTTTTTTGACCACACATAACAGCACGCCCCCTACTGGACAGAAGACAGAAATTATGTGCTCCACAGGCTCCCTGTGGCCTTCCACACGAACGCCTCAAATCACCAGGAGACACGGCGGGGGGGTGGAGGGACTGGATACCGTGTACAGTCCTTGGGTGAGTGGCATTTGCGTGCATTCGTACTAAATCTGAACATAATAACAATAACAATAATAGCAATAATAATAAAATAAACTTCCCTTTCTACACATGGTGTAGGATTCAAATGTTCCTACTCCTGAATTGTAGTACATGTACAATAACTGAACGAGTCCTTTTCTCTTAAAATCCCATCGTGTTATGATTAAAGACATTATATACAGCATTGAAAAAATTTTTCAAAAAACACCACGCTTAAATACACTCAGACAGAACTCTGCTCGGATAAGGGGCGTGGCCTCTGACAGGCATACCCTAGCTGAGCCAATAGGTGTGAGCTGCTTATCAGCAGCTCTCTGATAGGATGACCTCACCTGCCCAAAGCTCCCCTCCTTACCATGCGTCACATCACCACTACTTAACTTCACCATCTCAACTGCAGCAAACACCCCGCCCCCGCCCCCCATACTTCGAGGAGGTCCCCCGCGGGGTCACAGCGGCCACCTGGCCGTGGGTACATTCGACTGATGCCCCCCCGGGGGCCTTTTCACTCCCCTTCACATCACACGCTGCCCTCCAACCCCTCAGTGACCAGACGACGACAAAACATACAGCTACAGCCCTATAGCCCGAAACACTCGCTTTCACCACCTAAACGGCAACTTTCACCGTTGTATCACTGTTTTATTAAGACGACATTTGACAGAAGGTCAAATCCAGCCCTAAGTCTCGCTGATGTCAGAGCAGAGGCAGCAGTGATTGGACGATCGGGGCACATGCTACGGTAAATGTCACAATTAGCTCATGATAGGACGAACACAGATTTCATTGATGATGAGGACGTACACAAGGGACGTACACAAGGGACGTACAATGGGAAAAGGTACCAGGTATGGGGGAGGGCATTGGACTAGCTGCAAAGTTCCTTCCTCCGACAGCAGCAAACGGCACGATAAAATGGCGTGCAGGCAGAAGACGGGCCGCTCTTCCCGCGGAGTACTAGTCTGTGTACTCGGCCACGATAGAGAGCAGGACCGTGATGTCATCCGGCTTCCCCCCTGCAGGACAAATAAATGGAGGAGAGAAGAAACTCAGAAGAGGAATGGAATCAGGGACCTGTGCAGACGAGGAGCCGTCCGGTCACCCGCAGGATCAGCCTTGTGGGAAGCGTCACAACTGCAAACCGTTGCCTAGCAACCTCAAACCACCTTGAAGCCCTGAGTGGCAGAAGAAGCCCGTCCCTTAAATAATGAACTGCGCAGGAGGGCCTTCTTCTCGGAGAGACTCACCCCTCACGTTAAGCCCGTTGTCGCACGCAAACTGCGCAAAAGGCGACATGTAGTTGGGGTCGTAGGCCAGCTGGTGGGCCTGCTCGGCGATGCTCCGCGCCGTCTGCTGGATGCTCTCGTAGTTCGAGTTCTGCGGACGAAACGGGGGCCATGAACACGTGCCGGCCGGGGACGCGTTTCCCGGGCCAGAGCGAGAGATACCGGGCCGAACCTTGAGCTTCTTCAGCTCCTGCAGGATCATATAATCGGGCATGTTGTCGAAGAGGCCGTCCGTGGCGGTCAGGATGATGTCGCCAAGCTGGACGTCAAATGACGAGCTGTCCGCCGCCTCGGGGCTGTTGGGAGGCAAAGAGGCGGACGCTGTGAGCAGTGGTGCCCCGAGGACGCTGAGGATGATCCCTACACTATTAGCCTCTCGCTATCAGGCTGAAGGAGCCCCATAGGCTTGGCCCGTCACTAGCGCTCTGTGGGTACAAGGGCGACTGCCAGACCGAAGGTGTCATGTTCAGGGCCTGGAACATGGCCATGACCCCTTCGCCTCCCCGCTGAAAGATGGCGTGAACCCAGCAAAGAGATTTAAAGTAAATGAGGGTGATGGTATGTCGCAGATTGCCATGTCCACCAGGAGGCGCTGTAAGCCACGAGAAAGGGCCGGGACCGTGGTCCAATGCACAATAAACACTAAAGCCTTAATGAAGGATCTTATGTGGCTGTAGGGATACAAGCTGCAGACAGGCACATGGGCCAAGGACACTTATTATTACCCGACCCCACCCTGCCAGTGCTGGGGGGTAGCAGGGGACAGACTATAAACCATTTAAAAGGCCGTGGATGAATTTAGTATGCACACCCCTTAAAAATACTGGATATGAATCAGGAACACATGGAAAAGCTCCTCTGGCATTGGTCAGCTTGGGAGGCACCCTAGTCCCACCCCTCACTGGAATTTGGAGCCCAGCTTGGGTGTCAAGCTCCCCCCCCCCCACAACTCATGTAACCAGATAACACTGCTGGGCAGATGACCGGGATACGTCAAGCCGACTCGGGGGCGATGACGTCATGAACACCGGCCTGCAGCCAAACGCAGGCCAGACCAAATAAACAGGGTCAAAGTTCAAGGGGGGGGGGGGGGGGGGGGGGGGCGGTTACGGTCCACCATGCGTGTTTTTCTGCATTTCGGCGAAGCGGCCGCCTGACCTGTCGCTGAGGACGGCCCCCTCGGCGCCGGGCGGCGCGATGGACAGCTGGAACGGCGTGTTAAAGTAATGCTGCTGCTCGTCGGAGCGGTGCACCACCTCGCCCCCCCGCACCACCAGGAAGCCCGAGTCGCCCAGGTTGGCCGTGTGCAGCCGGTGCCTCTGCCGGTCCAGGACCACGATACAGGCCGTGCTGCTACCTGGAGAGGGAGGAAGAGTGAGGCGACTCAGGGGGCGGGGCATCTGCCTCTGGCCAAAAGCCCGCCCCCCTCAAGCCTCAGCCAATCACTCTCTACGCTTATGAATAAGTGAGCATATCAAAAAAAAGGCTCACAGTGCTGAATTATCACAAAAACACATGAAGACTTTTCAATGCACATTAATCATAAATCTGGGAAGCATAACGTACAAGTAATTATTT
The DNA here is from genome assembly GCA_026781145.1 of Hippopotamyrus pictus. Classification (NCBI taxonomy): domain Eukaryota; kingdom Metazoa; phylum Chordata; class Actinopteri; order Osteoglossiformes; family Mormyridae; genus Hippopotamyrus; species Hippopotamyrus pictus. The sequence continues at coordinate 24,696,193 of JAODLC010000123.1, read as the reverse complement.
TTCAGTTACATCAAGAAGCTTCTGAACAGTATTGCTTATAGATTAAATGCATAATTTATAAATGGTTCAAAGCACAGATCTCACAACATATATAAAGACATCCTGCTTTCAAGGCTTTCAAGGGGGCGGCGGTTTGCTGGTGTTTATGCAAAACTACACCATGGCAGCTTGATTGACAGCTCTTAGGACCTGTAATGAGGCAGCCAGCAAGGCCCCACCCCCCTGGCCACACTTCACATTGGTGGTATGGGGTGAAGGGGTCAGGGGAAGGAGAGGCTCAGGTTGCTGCCCCCTTGTGACCAAGAAAGAATTCGACCTTTTGGATGCTGGTCATGAAGTGGGGGGGGGGGGGGGGGGGGTGCTGCACGGGGCACATGCAGGACCTCAAAATATCTCTGCGTGCGTAAATAGCGCTGAACTTTCCACTGGGACACAGACTTCTCGCCAGCTCTAGGTCGGCCGCTTGCGCTCTCTGGCAGCTTGTGCTGCAACGTCTGGGCAGGCTGGGGGGGGGGGAGGGGGGGTTCAGCGTGGCCAGCCAATTATCCACAGAAATCTGGTCATGTCATGCGTTTCTCCTCAGTTTTACCGAGGCAGAAATCAGCAAGTACTTCTTACCCTAAGACGACGGTTTGCAGGTACGTGTGCTCGTGTGTGAACAGAAGGAAAACCTTCCTAAATTTATAGAAATATGGTTTTAAAAGGTGAAAGGTCAGGGAAAGGGGAGTGAAAGGTGCCGATTCTGAGCCGAACTCGACACTAACCGACACAAACGAGCGTCTACCTCTGACACGTAAACACGGCAATAAACAGCCGTTAGATTCCCTTTGGGGGAGAAGTACAGTAGCCCCCACAAAAACTGTGCCCATGGAGTGGGGGTCCCCTTCACACACAAACACCCCCACCCGACAAAGCCACATTTCCCACGTTGCCCCGCCCACCCCAGTCCACAGGGCTGTGACTCCTTGAAGGCCGAAATACGACCCGTTACTAAAACACATCGGTAGCCCTAACATCTCCAACACAAGGAAAATAAAAGCGGAGTTTCAGCAATGCGAGTGAAGGGTAAATCCATAACACCCTGACAGAAACAGCCCAGTCCTGACAGCCCTGTCTATAAATAGTTTATTAATGCAGGACTGGACCCCTTCCAGGCGAGAGGGGGCCTCCCAGAGGTCTCTCTGACTCACGACGCAGCCGCTCTGACTCATTCCTGCAGAACACACTGCGTCTCTCCCGATGGTGGTGGGGGGGGGGGCATCTAAGCACGCATCTCCCAGCATGCACCATGGGCACAAGGTGACACAGTGTGGACCCGGTGCCCCGGCTCGAGTGAATGATGAAACCGTCACTGGAAATCGGAATCCCAGAGTGTCACCCGGCCCCGCCTGCTGCATTCGGCACTGCTGATCCCTGACCAGTGAGTCAGCAGAGAATAGCTGGCGGAAACGACGCTTCAGAGCCCCGGGGTGTAGCATTACAGCAGGCAGTCAGGCATCACTGCATCACAACAGAGGTGTAACCAGTTTAATCCAGTACAGGAACCAATGGAAAATTGGGTAAACCAGTCTGTTAATTACACAGAACAACACCTCACCCATGGCCCTGAAAACCTCGTTTCTCCTGACCTACAAGCCCAATTACACAACAGAAGGCAGCAATCAGGCCGACAGCAGGGGTACAAGCATCTCCGGGGGGCTGAGGAGGAAGACGGATCCCATGTTTGGGGGGGCAGTACTCACCCAGAAGGGGAACTTTGTTCTGAAGAAGTTCATAGTAGCTGGTGGTGAGGATGCCCACGGGGTGGCTGGGTATGAATCGGCCCTCCCTCACCAGCCGCTCGCACGTCTTCATCAGGGTCCCCGAGAACTGGGAGGGGTCCACCCCGTAGTCTCGCCAGCCGCCCACACCATCCGCCACGCCTGGGGAGACACGGAGGCAACGTGTGTGAGCATCTGCCGGCGCTTTTCCCTGGCAACCAACAAACCCAGGGGCCTGTGGAGGGCAGAGGCGCTAACAGCTGGGGTGGGCGAGCGAGCGAGCGAGCACACACACACACAGACACATGCCCTCGCACTCACAGGCATTCTGTAACGTCACAGCGATTCTGTATCGTCAAACCTGCGCCCTCAGCCAATCAGAAAACACAATCTAGATATAATCTACTAGACCACTGTTTTTCCAACACAGTCCTCAAGGACCGCGGGCTGTCCAAGTTTTTGCTCCCTCCCAGACATTCCACATTTTTGCTGCCACCCAGCCGGTGCAAAAACGTGGGCTGTCTGCGGGTCCCTGAGGACCGGATTGCGAAACACTGCACTAGGGCACAGAAAAAGCATTTGTGTTTGGCATTATCTTTGGTAAGATGGGACAGTCGTGCTGTGTGAAAGGCTGTCATACTAAGTCACATGGTAGAAATGGCAGAAAGGTGGACCACGAGGCGTCTGGTGGCCTGGGTCGCAGCAGTGAGACGGAAGGAGATCACTGTCAACACGATATCTCACTTCATGCGTGTTTGCTCTCTGCATTTTCATAAAGGAAAGTAAGATGTTTACTGAATATGCGTTTTTTTGGTCTTCTGAAGTTGGTATTTTCACATTGGTTAACCTACACTAGCAAGCTAGCCTCACTACAAAGGGTAGCAGAAATGGGTTAATCTGTACGTGTTAAACTAGCGTTACAGAGTGAATGCTTTTAAAAGACAGAAGTAAACAGCAAAACTGTAATGACACGTTTATCAGTGCATGTATGTGTATATTCGCGTGCATGGATTATAAGCCACAATGCTGGGTAAGGCCGTCACTGTGCGCTGTGCCCTGACAAACCAATGACCAACTATAGTTCAAGTTTAGAAGCATTTGCAGGTACGGTTTCTAACTTTTCACATGATGTCTGGAAGGGTCTGTATAAACTCGTTGTATACCGAGCCTGTATTCTGCTTGCCACTTGTATGTTATTTTAAACATGACCAATAAAGTTATGTCCAATGGCATTTTTGTGGTGTCCTTGACCGTTTTCCTTTCTTAAACACCTAAATGACTAGTGTGTTTTGGTAATGAAAATTGCATATTACCGATTACATAAAACATTACATTTTTGCGGAGGAAAAAAAAAACACTGACTATGAAACATTAAGTCTGTTAACCAAATGTGTTTACATCTGTGATACACTCGAAATGGCGAATGGGGGCGTGTCAGACTGCAGAAACGTGACTGACAAAGACCGATAGGGGCAGCACTGGTGACCGGAGGGCGGAGTCAGCTGGTAATCCCCCCCCGACTGACGGGAGACTCGAAGCAGGGATTTCACTGCAACGTGGGACCACCTCCTGTTTATGAGTAGGGAGGACCCCCCCCCCCCCTGCAGTTTTGCCAAATGGTCCAGAGGCACGAAGCAAACTGCAGGCAGCATATAGCACACGAGCGGATGACTCCTCCAGCGATGGGGGCGGATAAGAATGGAGGAGGAGAGAGAAGGGGAAACAGCTGTGAGAGGCTTCGGGTGTCAGCTGCGAGACGCAGGAGCTGCAGGAGGTCTGCGGGGGGGGGGGGGTCAATGAGTTCATGTGGCAGGATCGCAACCTGAAGCGATTTATGGGATGGAAAAAGAGAACGTCGGGCCCCACAAACACCAGGAATAAACGGTGCGGCCCCCTTTTTAAAACCAAGCAGATATTTTTACTGACATTTGCTATGCAACTCCATTCTATGGGCAAAAAAAAGATTTTTTTTTTCCCCTTACATTGAGGTAAACCTTCTCAGCCAATGAAGAACAGCTACACTGTCAGGTCAGCCACGCGTCCAGCCAATCAGGCACCACGTAAAATGCGATTATGGGTCAGGGAGCTCTGACGGGGATCATAGGATAAGATCAACTTTATCCACCCCAGAGGAGCTTGTAGCTAAAAAGAGATACAGCACCGGACTTTTACTACATCAAGGATGACGCTTTACGGCTGGGGCGACACCATCTGAGGAGACTTAAGGGGGGGGGGGGGGGGGCATGGTGGTGCAGTGGTTAGCACTGTCACCTCACACCTCTGGGACCTGGGTTCATATCTCCGCCAGGGTTCCGTGCATGTGGAGTTTGCATGTTCTCCCCAGGTTATTGTGGGGCCTCCTCTGGGTTCTCTCCCACACAAAAAATTCTGGTTAACTGGAGTCACCAAATCGTGTGCGTGTGTGACTGCGCCCTGCGATGGGTCGGTGCCCCACCCTGGGTTGTTCCTTGCCTTGCACCCATAGGCTCTGGACCCCCTGCGACCCTGAATTGGATAAGAGGTTACAGAAAATGGATGGATGGACTTTCCCAGAGTCCTTCTGGCAGCCCCACCCTCCATCCAGCCACCTTTCTTGGGGTGCATGAACAGGATTCCCTGCTGTGCGCAGAACCCTGAGAAGCGGCACCGTCTTAATTCATACAGACCAGCTTCCATATTACAGGACCCCAGCAGAAGCATCCCAGCCTTGGTCACTTAAGGGAGAGAGCAGTGGGACAGAATACAGCACCAAGGCGGCGACCGCGACGGGGGCCGGGTCACGGCGGGGGCCGGAAACGCAGGACAGCCCACGGCCCCGGTGACAGAGATCCCATGTGGACAGGAGAGAGGCGTGACGGCATGGGGGGGGGGGGGGGGGGGGGGGGTCTTATCGGAAGCCGTGAGGCTGTCGTGCTACTGGCCGACGCTGAGGGAGGAAACAGGTGCAGACAGATATCTCAAAGGACACCTTCTGTGGGTCGGCGGCGATTCCACGAGTTACCGGCACGCAGAGAACGTCAGCAGGTCCACATTTAACAGCCCAGCATCTGGGATCATGAATATTCAAAGAGGCAGGACGATCCTGGCCGTGATTTTCCATCCGGGAAGACAATGAACGCAGTGTGCCAGCTTTCCTTACGGGAAGAGAGGCAGCAGTGCCCGTCCTGCCCGTCCTCGTCCATAAACACAAAGGACGCCAGGAAGTACGACTTTCTGCACCAGACCAGAGAGTGGAAGGTCTCACGTTACAAAGCTGTTTGTCAGCAATATATTTTAAGCCCAGGAGGGCACAAGTGGCCTTCAAAGAGGGCACCCCCCCCCCCCGGATGTACCTTATACACAAACGCCACTCCCTCCTCAACTACATCAGGGGCCAGAAAAAGGACACAGCCTTTGCATAGTGACCTGTGATTCAGCATAACAACTATTTAAAACATCCTGAAACTTCATTTCCTGAAGTATTAGTCTGGCAATGAGAGACTTCCACACCTTAACACCTCACAGCCAGGAAGTCACGCCAACATTGTAACAGGCTGGAGGTTTTGATCGATCCCCAAAGCATTTAGAGAATCGAAGTCTGAGAGTAATGGATGATAACTCACAGATTATGAGCCTCAATATCCAGTCACGATCATGACAGGGGATTGGTGTGACTCGGGCTTCAACGTCAAACCTAATCAGGCCGCCAGACGTAGCGGAAATGGGCAGCGGCCAACAATTACACATCTACAACCCCTGAATACATCTGAATGCCGCCCACAGGAACAGGCAAGGTGCTGAAACTTCTCCACGAAGATCCACAGCACTTCAGAGATACATCTCTGGTAGCAAAGAGGAAATCGCAATTGCTATAACATCCAAACAATAACAGACTCGCTGAAAATGAAGCGGTAAGTGTGAGCCTGGCACCGGCCAACAGCTAGAGCAAGAGGAAGCAGAACCATTCCAGACCTCAGGCGTACAAAACAAGGGAGCTTGGAACATTCACACACACACACCCCCCCCGCCCATCTACTCGCCAAAGCAAGCCGGCAGTGACACGGCAGAAGCGGAATTAGGCGTGACGGGCGGGAGCCATGCACACCAGGGAGAGGAAGACCAGCTCCGTGATGCTGATGTGGGACACACAGGAACAACGAGCAATATGTCGCTGCTTCGGTTGATGTACTGGACAGGCTGGTCATGTGACTAAAGGGGGGGGGGGCTGAGTTTAAAAGCAGCCATAGCATGTAGCGATGCTGAAGAACACTGACTGGGTGCACCTGTGGCCCACAAAGTGTTTACCTCGGCGAAGAGAGTAATATTAATACCCTGCCTTGCTCTTAAATGCCGTTAAAGTCTAGATCAAACTGACGATCGCAGAGCACACATGCTTTTCAGAGCAGGTTTGCATAATGCTGACTATGACATTTAAAAAAATAACGATTTTACAGAAAACAGTAACGTGTGTGCTTAGGCCTTGGTCAGCACCTTGCGAAATCATAGCATATAACGCCAGCATCATGCCACTGAATAAATGCATCAAAAGGTGATTGCGAGAGCAAGTCAGCGTCACATATCACGGCACGGCAAAAAAAAAAAAAAACAAGCGATTGGATCGTGTGTGTACCTGGTACAAGGTCTTATCTGCCAGCCAGTTCAGAAAACAACTGATGCCAGAGTTCTAGGTTCACCATGTAAAGATGTCTGATGTACAGGGAGCACTTTGTAATTATGGCAGATATCAGAAGGAAAATAGGTGCTTGCGGATTATCTGCAAAGGTCAACATAAGCTATTAGACCACAAGCTGGAGTCCCAGTAGGACACAGACAGCTCAGTGACCGGCCGATCACTCTTCTTCATACTAGAACATGCTGTGCTCCCATATGCAAATAATTGCCTGACACAGAAAGGCACATGGACTGCGTTTCAAAACAATCAATATATTGGGCAGTTCTTCTACAGCGCTGGTTAATACTACAGTATTTATTTTAAAATAAAAAATAAAATAACAGTGGAGGCAATTGCATATCCTTAAGTGACACGGTGATTTCCATTAACTAAGGATGCAATCTGTGGACGTATAGGGTGGGAAAGACCCCCATCGACTGTCTTCAATACCTGAACAGTCCCAAAAATGATCTGAATTTCAGCTGCACGGACAGCCGATGCTGAAATGATTTACTCAAAGTGATATTAAGAAACAAGCCATAGGCCCGATTTATTACATCGATTGGTAATTAATGCGTATCTGAAATCACACTTGTGTTTTCACAGAAACTAGTATCCTGCCGATAAGGCACTTTGCCGGAGACATGAAACCAGGCGTGTGCAGGATATTTGAAGGGCACAGCGTTTCCCTTCCGCCTAAGAAACGTGGTTTATTTTGACAACATGGCTGCCTCCACGCTCGTCCATCCTGACCTTTAAACGGCTGGAGCCGCAAGGATCGTTTACCGATCGCTACAAAAATAAAATAACAGAAATCCCACACAAAAATAAAAAGGAAGGAGATCGAAATGTTTACGGGTGAATATTATCAATTAGTGGACAAAAATCCGCCTTAAAGCTGTTGACAATACACACAAAAGCATATGAATCATTTTGCCGATATTAAGGCAGCTGAACCAAAATTATCCTCAAGAAGCAAAGCGCAGATCCTGCTTAACAGTGTACAATACGGCTTAAATAAGCACACATTTTTCGTTTTGTCTTTTTTGCCCGATTGCACAGAAATGTCCGTGAAACTGTCACTAATGGTTTTCTAGGTAAAAGGTCGCTGGTACTGATCAGCAGGTTAGTCTTCGGGCAAAAAAACATCACGCCTCTTTCTCTTGAGGCCACCCAGAATTACAGATTAGCCGAGGTGGAGAGGGCAGCAGGTAAAGTGACATGAGGGCTGATGCGCAAATCTTCATTGTGCATCTGTGCAAACACGGCCATAGGAGAACAAGGAAAGTGAGCGAAGGGGACGGAGACAATACGCTGCCTGCTGGGCGCACTATTACCACGTGTTGACATATACATCGGATGCAGCCGGGGGCGCTGACCGATAAACGCCGCCGATCGCCCGGTGCACCAGCAGCAGCGCTTCATACAAACCCGTACTCACCCAAAACGTCGGCGGATCTGTGCCGGGCTATAAAGCAGGCGTCGTCCCCGTAGCACATGCCTTTCTTCAAGATCCCCTTGCGAAAGTCCTTCCCGAAGCCGCAGCTCGCCGTCACAAGGCTGTAATCCCGGCTATCGGTTTGGGAAAGTCCGCCCAGGACAGCCCTGGCAACCAGTCTGCCATAGGAAAGTACGGAGATCATCCCCCAAAAGCAGGCACCCACCCCACCTACCAGCCCCAGCGCTCGCCCTACCCCCGCGTCCTGCCTCGGTCTGCTTCTCAGCCGAAGCGCATTCGCCTCCCCAAAGATTAACACGCAGTTTATAGCGCCAAGGTCGTCGCCGCAGCGGGGAAACACGTTAGCGTCTCTTTTCCTGCTTCGGAGTGCAGGTTGTTCCCGATGCCGGCCACGCTTTCAGGTCTTCACGAACCGGCCCCTGGCGTGTGCGCCATCGCTCCCAGCCGATCGCTCTCTCACGCAGGACCTCACAAACAGCCGGGTTTCTCGGCGATGTAGTGGAATACTATGGCCCCCGCGTCTGAGGTCTTGTGACTCCTCCCTTGACGTCATTAGCTGTTATATACACGCAATCGGTGGTTTCCTTAAAAGGCCAGTCATCGTGGCTGCACCAGGGTTCGTGCAAGTCCACGCTTTATGTAATAAAGAACACAAATTCTGTCTGTTGCCAGAAATGCAGTCGGATGCATCCTGAGACGGCACTTATTTTTGCAAAGATGTACATTGCGCTAATGTCAGTTGCACGAAGTGCGCAGTAACGAGCCGAACACGCAGCAGATTGTGTGTTTAGACGCGTGCGGTCACGGGGACTTTAGAAAGTCAACATGAAATGTCTTGAACATGTTTTAAAGGGAACCGAAAAGTGTGAAAGTAACTGAAATAGAAAAGTAACACATTTCAATCCTGCGATTATACTCTATTTTAAATGACCTTCACTGACCATTTTTTAAAAAATGAAAAATTCAAGGGTATCTTTTAAAACTTTCCGAGAAACACACACACACTTGATTTAACCAAGTTGGATATTTATTATTTTTATTAAAGTAACATTAAAGTGTAGCTTCCTTTTTAATGCTGTATTCCAGTAAGAGCTATTGGTTATTCTAGTGCTGACTGAACAAACATTTTACAACTGATTGACATCTCGGCGACCTCCGAAAGCTCTGGAGGACACACCATGGGTCCCAAGTGTCCGTCGTCTCTCCGGAGGGGCAAACCAGGAAACTGACGCCATTTCGGCTCTCGCACTGCAATAGCATAGCAACAAACAAGCCTGCTTGTGAGCCATGATGGCCAATGAAGGTGTCTGTTTCCTTCCGTAACAGTATGTACTTAAATTATTATTCAATAAAATATAAATATACAATAATAATAAATATACAATATGCGTCATATATCTGTAATTCCACTAGCATACGCTCCTGTAAATTGGAAGATAATTAAATTAAATTAATTCACCGTAATCCCAGAATGCCCTTGGCAGGAAACCGCCAACTTGATTCCTGGATACAAAGCGTTGGTACACTGTTGCTAGGCGAAATGCGAAATGGGCTGCTGTGTATCTTAATATTTTGCATTTTTAAAAATGCAGCCTTTGTTGCAGATGCAGATAAAGGTTATTTAAATTTTTCCACAAACGCGACTGAAGCGTTGACCGATATAAATGGAATTTTCAATAGCACTGAAACAGGGGATAATGCGACGACTCTTTTGCCGGGGCGGTATGAAACTTCACCTACAGTTGTTGAATCGAGTGATAGCACGGTTTCTAATGAAGCCACCGGGGTGACGGAGACCGTCCCCAGAAGTCTCAGTCCTGCAGATGATTCAAGTAAGACGCCGGTCAGCACTGGCACCCCTTCGACGGCAGTGCCCACAGCGCCGCCTTGGCGACCCCTGCCCGTCTCTGGATCGCTTCCCCCTGCTGTTACGGACGGTAAGATTTCAAGTGCCTGTGCGTGGGACGCCCGTGACTGACATAAAAGAATAAAATAATGACTGGTAACCCCATTTTCAGTCTCTAGTGTGTGCCCGTGCAACGTGCTGCAGGACCGGTGTGACGTAAACTGCTGCTGTGACCCGGACTGCGGCGAGGAAGCGGCGCTCTTCACCTCGTGCTCGGTGGAGCTTATCATGCAAGTGGCCCAATTTCATACGCGACCTTATTAATGCAGATATCTCCAACTTCAAACTTGACAATCCTCTGCTATAGTCAAACTGATCAAACTGGCCCTGAGCTACAACTTTTGAATGAAAAACGTGTTTCGGAAATTCTAAAACAACACTGTTAAAAATCAGTGTTACTTACTGCCAAGAGCGTATTTGTTGATTCTGGGGCTCAACTTAAAAAATTACTTATGCATTTAGTAACTGTAGGGACTGTTTGTGGCCATCAGGAAGCCATCCTCGGGGGCCTATGCAAATTTCTGGGTTAGCCATTGTTTTCCAGTTACCACCTAATTTAAATCTATCAGAACACCTATACTTTAATCTGACTTTGGTGCATCAATTTGATGACTCCTTTCAGTTCACAGTGCGGTATCGCTCCATCACAAAAACCCTGGATTTCTTAGGCTTTAGTGCATGCTTAGTGACATTATCAACCACAATGACTATATAATCACAAAGATCTGTGCATTAAGGGTCTCGTTCAGTCATATAACCACTAGGTTGCTTATGTGAAATATTAGGATTCCTCTCGTTGGTCAGTGTAATCAGTTATATAATGATATCAAAAATGTCCAGAGATTTGGTTGGTCCAGTGTCATACATAACTGATTTACATTAATTTAATGTCCTTTTTGTCATTACTGGATGTATAAAGAGGTTGACTTATGGTCTGTTAAATACAGTTTATTGTCTGTTCAGCACTGACAAACAGATGTGCAGCCTGAATACGGCTCGCTACTCGCTGAGTGCAGCGGGAGATGGACCGGCGCGGGTGAAGGCGTCCGTCCAGCAGGAGGCCAACGCGGACATCTTCTGCATACACACAGCTAACTGTAATTTCAAATACAAATGTACAGAGACGTGCCTCAGGCTTTTAAGAAGGTGCTTAAGGGCGCTTCACCTGCTCCGAAGCATTTGTTTCTGTTAGAAAAGTAGTGGTGAATAAGAAGGGATGTTTAATAATATTGATAATTCACAAAATACGTTTGGAATAAAATAACTGCTATAGAATAGTGGAATGAGATTCATTTAATAATATTTGTTGTAGTAAGGTGTGCGACATTTAGTATCACTTCTCTCTAGTTCTTTCTTACCTGTGTGATTGTTTTGAAGCGTTTTCTGAAAGAGCCGTTTTTTTTTTGTTGTAGATGAAGAGGGGTTGTCTTTCGGGAATATCGAGGTTCCCACCGATGGGAACTTTGCCGGCCTTTTTCAGCGGTTTGTAGGGTTTTTTTTCAGTTTGAATCCATCTCCACCTGACAAACAAGACTCACACACGGGGCCTGCATACACGGTGAGTCCTCGCTCATCTGGAAAACTGCTGTTGTCACTGCGACGGGGCACATGGTATATCAACCCCCTGTATTGGTTTCTCAGTATGGTGACACCATGCAGACCGAAGACGAAACACGGCGGAGGTCTATATTCCGCCTGCCCGCCCCTGCAGGGACTTCCCACTGCTCTGACGCAAACCCGGCTGGTGGGTGAAAACGCCAGGTTCTGTCCTGTTTCACACTTGTCTGTCCTGTGATTGCAGTGATTTGCTAGGTTTCTGCCTGAACCTTACACAGACTATTTAGATGAACCTCCAGAACATACACATTTACTTTCCCTCTATGTCAATGTTTCCCAACCCAGTCCTCAGGGAACACCGGACAGTCCACGTTTTTGCTCCCTCCCAGCTTCCAGCCAATCAGGAACACCGAATACCTGGTACAGGTGCACTGGGAGCTGAGAGGAAGCAAAAATATGGACTGTCTGGGGTTCCCTGAGGACTGGGTTAGGAAACAAGATACAAGATACTTTATATGTCACATACATGGTTATACAAGTATAACATGTAGTGAAATGTACTCTGAACGACCCCTTGGACTGTACAAATCAAATCAAAAATAGAATTAAGCATAAGTCAAAAGTTAAAAATCTTACAATAAACTGAAAGTTACAATAACTAAAATGTATACATAAGAGGAATACAGAAGTACTAATATAGGAAATACATTTATGGTGAAAAACTGTACATGTGCATGTGATGACAGAGCTTTATATTTAAAGTGAAGGTGACATAAGTATAAATATAAATATATATAAATGAGGCAGCAAAGGTGGATGGAAATGTAGTTACAGATTAAAAACACTGCTCGATATAACATCCCCACTTAATAACATTAAGGAACTCCGAATTATAAAGGTCAAGATTTTGTATTAGATTTCAAAATGTTTGTTTTGCGAGTATATCACTGTCAGTTGCACTTTGCATACCCTGGGTGAGATGCCAGTCCATCACAGGGTGCATATCCTCACACACGGTCACCCCTTAATGGAAATTTGGAGTCGCCAGTTAGTCTTTCGTCTGTTGTGAGAAACCAGAGGACCCAGGGCAGACCCACACAAACACGGGGAGAAATGGCGCAGAGGGGCCTGGGCGTAACCCTGACGTACTGAACTAATCCAGGCACATGTGTGCAGAATATGTCAAGGTTGTTAATTGTTAGCTAATGCTTATTGCCTCCACCAGCTGTTTGACACTAAGCGGTGATCTGCACGCCTGTGAAGCTCACCTCCTTCCCTGTGGTTCTGCCCCCAGCATTCCTCACAGACCAGTCCACCCAGTGCATCCGCAGCTTTGCCCTGGTGCGGGATTGCGCCACCCTACCGGCCCTGAGCCTGCAGAGATACGCCGGCTTCTCTGTGCTCTCTGTGAGTGGGTGTCCTCCTCCTTCGCCGGGCCTTCCGGCGCCCCCTTTAGGTGGCTTGTGAATATTTCACGCCCCTTCCCCGGATGATGAACTCTAGCTCTGCCTTCTGTCCAGGTTCTGAATATAAATTTACTTTCTCTTTCTTTTTCAGATGAAAAATGATGGCAGCAATGTGAGTCTGCTGTGTGTGTTTTGTATATACATACATATATATCATTTACAGTCAAAGAGGTCAGCATGAAAATCATACAATATATATTAATTTAAATTTTAAATCTTCTATACCACTTATATGGCCCAGCTTTGCAGCATTATTAACTATTAATCCTGCAATAAAAGTTACTGCATAATATGTATTGTTTTTGAAGCCACTTGAATTGATCTCCGTGACATAATGTGTGATGTTGCTCATCTGGGCCAGGCGGTTGCCGTGGAGACATCCTCCATCAGCCTGCAGTCACTGGAAGGCACACGTACCCTCCTGGGGCCCAGTGACGGCTCTCTTTACAGCCCAATTCTGCTGGAGCGGCCTGGCAGTGCCGAGACTGCAGTGTGTAACAATGTGGTTCTGCAGGTGGGATTTAGAGACACTGTTCACTGCACCTCATTCTTATTCCTCTTTCGTACAGCTGGATCCCACTGCGAAGCAGTTTATTTATAAGGACTTTGCTTGACGGTTCTACAGCAGAATCTCAGGGTTATATAGCTTTATATGGTTGTTTGGCTGCATCATTAGTCACCGTGCTACCTGCAGTCCTGGATGGATGGGCTTATCGGGATACTTTAATGTTGACACCTGCAGGTTCGTTACGTGGTCACCTACAGCGAAGCAGGGACGATAGTGGGCTGCAGTGCCTCCTTCGTCCTGGGAGCCGTCAACAGCAGCATGCTGCCCATCCAGCAGGACTTCCAGATTGTGTTTCTGCAGGTTCCGTATGGAAGTTACCTTCTCTGTTTTTATTCTTGATTATGTCTGGATCTGTGGTTGCGTTAACCGAATATTTTCCGTCATTGAGTTAATGTTTTTAACAATGATGGAAAAATCTTAAGGCAGCCCGTCGCTATTCTATTCTGTTTTGACATATTAGAAAACTGAGGTCGATCTGCCGTAACCTTAAGTGATCCACACCCTGTCCAGTTGGGGGAGCTATACTTGCTGGTTGATTGACCACAGGCAGCGGCACGAACTTGAAAGTTACGGGGAAACGCAAGAAAAATATTGCGGAACTAGGGTCCATGTCAGGGAGGACACTTTGAGCTACTTCGGGTTTTACAAACTACTTTCAAATTGAAAGGCTCCTGTGCTCGGCTAAATAGTTCAGCTCTTCTTGAGCTTTGACTGGTTTGTTTCCTTGACTGAAAGACTCATCCAGCTGTTTCACATTAGCATTAGTGACACATGCATGATTATAAGAGACTGACCAATCAGCACACGGCAAGAACTCCGTGCTCATGTGAAATCCAGGTGCTTTTAATTGAAATGGTAGCCCAGAGTGTCCCCCCTGACATGGATTATCTGGTCACCCTACTGCGGAAGAAATAATCTGCTTCGCGTGGTGATCGCATGAAACGCCATCGCACCTTCCGGACGTAAAACGAGAAAGTCTAACGTAACCTCTGGTCTTCAGCTGAGAAACACAAAAAAATAGACAGTCAGACAGTGTCTTTTTATGCCCTGATAGGACAGTGCAGCAGAAATACCTTTCCCTTCAAGTGGAAATCCTGGCTATGTAGTTGGACTCCCTCTTGTGGCTGGATCAAGGACTGCTGAATATCCTTTTTCCCCAAACAGTGGTCATGTTTTGTTTTGTATTGCAATTAATTTATTGCTGATTAAGGTGCACGTACAGTGTTGCCAGTGTTCCCTGTTAAACCATGGTTAAGCATACCTCGTATCTTCAAACCATACCATTGACTTTGCGCTTCTGACAGTCTCATACGGACCAGTATGGCATCTTTAAGAATGAATAATGATGTTCCTTGCAAACCAGAAGAGTTGTCTTTAACACCTCTCCCTGCACTGGCATTGCCCAAAGTACCAACAAGAAGGGCAGTCTGACCCTCCTTAAGAGCTCCGCCTCTCAGGACTGCTTGGCAGAGTCCCTGCCTCGCTCCCCCATCCTCTTCGGGGTCAACATGGTGTCCGGCTGTACACTGCGGTGAGACGTTGCCAGCGGCTCAGAGCTGGATAGCAATAATAATAATAATAATAATAATAATAATGACAATCTCATAAGACAAGCACATACTTCACTGTGGGACATTACAGCTTCTGTACATACAGACTTAAGATAAAAAAATTTTGTGACATTTATGAGGCTACACTGACTTCACCAATCTTCATGTGCCGAACCACTTAATGAGAATTTAATTTAGTATATATAGTATAATTTAGTATTGTAATTTCATTAAGGCTATGCAATTGCTTGGAGTATCGGTAATACAGAAGATGTGGCGTTGATATACTATTAAATATCTTCTATATTACTGTCACACCTAGCAATCACATATTCTTGTATTCAAGAGTACTTTCCCACATATTGGGAATTTTCTTGTGACAATCTATCTGTGTGTTTGCTTGTAATAATAATAACAATCACAGCAACCTAATTTCGTTGTATCCATTACAATGACAATAAAGATATTCTGATTCTGAACAAGAAATAGTAATTGCCCCCACCCTTAGATGGCTAGTTATCCTGTCCTAGGTCTGCCCTACTGACATACCAGCTAGGGGGGGAGGGCCCGGACCCCTCCTCTGATGCGCACATTTCACCTCCGTGTCCCTGATAGTGATGTATACATATTTATTTAATTTATTCTCTTTATATATTATTAGGTCTTTTTTTTTTTTGCAATGGCTGCCTGCCAGTGACCACAGGCTCGTGTCTTTTGTGCAATTTCACTTTGACTTCCTATTTTTAAATGATTCTCACTGCCTTTACATCCATCATCTGCTTCTGACTCATACTCAGAAAGTTGCCGATAGCTTTGAAGGGCTTAGCGATCAATAGTTACGAATTGTATCCAGGTTATGCTTATTTGATTGGCATTTCCAAATATTGTCAAGGCATTAATACATTTATTAATACATTTATCTTGAGGGACCGTCACAGTGATGTTTAGATTGTCCCCAGAACCACACAGCTATAATTCCATAAATTATCTCTGTCCGCATGCATTACAGAGGGATATTTTTGGCTTTGAAACCCCATATCGGTCTGTCCCTGGTTTTGTTTTTTGTCTTATTTGTTACTTTTTCTTAACATGTATTTCCTGAGTATATTGTCTGTTTGTTTTTTTTCTGGGTTAATAAATATAAATCTCTGAATGACGTATTTTTCTCCGTAGACTGGAGGATGCTGGGAACTGTTCAGTAGTTTCTGAGGTGCTTCTCAAGGTTCTGCGAGGTCAGGAGTTTCCACAGTATGTGGCATCGTTCGGGAACTCGCAGCCTCAGATGGTCATGGACTGGGTGCCAATCAAAACACAAACCACGCCCACAGTAAGGATATGAATCAGGGTTTTACTACCACAGCCTGAAAGCTGTTTTGATGGGTTGATGGCATATGGATTTCTTCCAGTTTTAATGTTCTGCATTGAACTTTGTGTTTGTACATGTTGACGTCTCAACTCTTACTTAAGTGGTTGGGTGTCAGATGCAAGTTCCTGTCTCTTATGCAAAATCATGAGTCAAAACCTTAAGACACATTGTGTAAAAATAATTCTAAGCAGTACAGCAGGTGCTGTTTAACATACATTTAGAATTGTTTGTTAGAATGCTACATAGGCAACCAAAAACAGTGCAAATAACAAATAGGTCACAAAAAATAATATATAAATAAAATAAAATAAATTGTTTTATTTATATATTATTTTTTGTGACCTATTTGTTCTTTGCACTGTTTTTAAACTGGAGCCACGTCGTCTCGTCTCTCTGTACACTGTAATGTATATAGCAGAGATGACAATAAAGTTTACTTTTGACTTTGAAATTGAAGAGCTTGACTTCTTTCACATTTACTGATCTCTGAATTAAAAAATGTCTGTTAAATTAAGAGCCCTGTCTGACCGCTTGTTATCCTTCCCCCTTCTGCTGGCACAGCTCACGCAGGGTTGCACCATTCCTCTTTCTCGTGACATCGAGGTGAGCTGGACCAAGTATGGATCCCTGGTGAACCCCCAGGCTCAGATCGTGAATGTCACGGAGGTCATCCGAAGCAGCAGCAGCAGCAGCCTGGTATCTCCGGCCTCCTCAGGGTTCCCTCGTTATACAGTACATTTGTCCTGGTCGTATAAAGGGTATTTAGGTTCACTATAAAATGCTCTATGGGTTGTTTTCCAGATAGACTTGAGCTTGAAATCCTCAAGTAAAAACCCATACTTAATACTAAAACTGAATGGAAAATTATTTGATTGAACGTATCACAAATGTGCACAGAAATGTTATGCGGTATTCAGGAACATCTAGCATTCAAAGTATTTGAATCCTGATTGCAGAATGCTTTGCAATTTTCATATCTTAAAGGTTCATACCAATGAAAGGGTGAGCAAGGCTGCTGATTTTGACGACTGCTCTTGATCCCTCATTCTCACTTCCGCAGCAGTCTCTCACAGGCGGAAACTGGGTGGCCTCCATCTCCACCTCGGTCACCTTCGTGGACGTGTCCGCACCCCCCCAGCCAGGCTACCGGGCCCCCCCCACCATCGATGCCAAGCTGCCCTTTGATTTCTTCTTCCCCTTTGTTTGAGGGACGGGAAGGCTCTAGCCAGGAGGAGAATCAGTAGCTTAACGCAGATGATGTCCTCCACCATCTTCTTGCTTGTGGCAGTTGAATGTCAGTGGTTGTGTGCATTTCTTAAGCAGACAGCTTTTTCCCAAAAGGGCTACTGATTCACTGAAGGCAAGCTTTTGAAAGCATTTGCTGGTTTTGTGCACTGACCCGTGGCTTCCTTAAACCAGCCATGCGAGACGACCATCAGGCGTTACGGCTGGTTACACAGCACCGATTTCAGTGCTGAACTGTTATGGTCCACTGTCACCCCCATTGCATTCTGGGTATTTTCTTTTTGTAAAATTGGAAATAACCAGGATGATAAAATTCACCATTGATAAGGCAAACTGTTCTCCTAAATATCCCGCAGTGTTGAGGATTCTCCAAATGTCTGCCAGAAATCCCAGCCTCCTGGGTGAACGCCGGACGGCTGAGCTGTATTTACAGCTAAATGTTATAAGTCCTCATAGCAACTGTAACTATCTCTGGTTAAAGATTCGTTTGCACTACTGAGGTTCATGTGTGAGATTTCTGCTTTTAACTGAACAGGAAGCCATGTATGTAGAGCGACAGTGTTTCTCTACATAACATGTTAATAAAGTTCTCCTCTCAAAATAATACAATCGACATGTTCAGTTTTATATATTGCTGTTTTCATTGACTTATGCACACATAACTTTGACCATAAAAATATAAAAAGTTGGAAATCTTTTTTTCCCTTTACAGAATGTGACTGACAAAAGCTTAGATGTATTAAGAAATTAGGTATGGACTGTTAAACAGTCCATCATCAACAGATATCCATGTTTAACCAGGGACACATTTCCCTTACACATAATACCATGCATATTGCATTTTAGTAAAAAATGTACTGAATATACAGGCATTGCATTCATGATGCAATGTTAATATCTGAAAATCCCATCTGGTGAATCAACGATCCCAGATTTGTTTTATGCTGGAAAAATTTCTTCCACAACTGAGAAAAATCCACCATTTCCTCAAACCCAATCAAAATGTAATCCCATTGTTTCGCAGAAGTGTGCATAGTCTGTCATTTTCTTGTTCCTGCAAGGAGACGGGAAGGTCAGTTAAACAGAGGCAAATTGATATCTTTCAATTAGTTTTAAGAATGAAGATAAGCTCAGCGAAATGAGCCAGACTAACCAGCCTGGAGTTGTGTTCCTGCAGGTCGTTAACTTGCTGGACAAGGTGATTATTGCTCTCTGTGAGCACCTCGACTTTGTGGTAGGCACGGTTCTGCACGGATACTATGATGCCTGATTAAATGAAGAAATTAAATGAACAGATTAAATGAAGAAATGGAGCAAAGTTGCCACACAGCTGACCCTCACTACTACACCTCTACTACAGGCCAGGGCTCACCATTGATGATCCTGGCCACCCTCCACAGCCGGAGCAAGATGAGGAAGCCAACACCGTCAAACGCATCCTCCTTGGCAATGTAGACGATATCCAACACGAAGGACACGATGACCACCACCCCGTCAAACACCTCAAACTTGTGGTGGAAGAACTCGCATCGATAGGCATAGATCTTTCCTGCCAGCTCCACCATGAAGAAGGTGAGCAGAGCCAGGCTCAGGTAATGGAACACCTGTTTGGGCCAGAAGATGATGCAGAAGCTTAGATCTCACCTGATGAGGTATTATAATATATTATACTGCATTACAGTGGGAGTTGGGGGGGGGGGTGGTTTACCATTATGTGAATCACTATATAAATTTGCACAGCACAGGTGTTGCTTGGAAACGGAAGAAAAAACGTCTGATAAGAGTTTGGTTTTCTTTGTGTTAATAGTTCTCTGCTTGCAATACAATTTCCTGTACATTTTAAGTGGAAATTCTCAATTTAAACTTTCCACATTGTCCATTTCATATACTGTAGGCATCACTGCACATTGTGTGGTGTGTTTAGTACAGGATCGACCTAGTTGTGTTGAATTCAAATATCTAATTAGAGTTTACCTATTATGTAAGGATTTTGAGTGACAAACTTTACACTATATTTACAGTTTATTTGCATGGTGGAAGTCACTCATCTAAAAGGCAGAAGTGTATGGTTAACCTCAGGACCTAGAGAGAGACAGCACAGCACACAGATGTTTACACTGAACTGATCACCAGCTGGTAGAGAATTGGGTTACAGGGAGAGAGCAGGACCCCAACTCAACATGTCAGACGAGTTACAGCCTGTAAACTCTGGCAAAACAGACTTACAGTACGTTGCACCCTTCTGTTAAGCCTTTAAAATGTTCAAATAGAAATAAAATCATGCCTATGCATTCAGAAATCTGCATTAAAATGTACATAAAAGACACTCCCTTAGTTTTTCTGTGACAAAATCTTTGTTGACCAGTGTATTCATTTGAATAATATGTTAACAGAACAGAATGCCTTTGTCTATAGGTAGCAAGTACAATGAAATCCGGTCTTTGGATATCTAACCCATTTTGTTTTTCTACAAGACGTACACGCATATAGAAGGGCGAACCGTATAGAAGCGTTCAGCCTTTTCCAAAGGCCCCTGCAGTGGATTTATGGGTTAAGGGCTGTGTTTAAGGGTCCAGTGGTGATATAATCATTCTGCCGGCCACATGATGCAAATCGGTGACACTCTGGACACAGCAGGCTCCTAACCAACTGAGCCACACTAATATGAAGCGAAGCTCGTATAAGGCTTACCTGGGGAGCGACCTTTTCGTGGTCCGACTTGATGATGGACAGGTCCATCAGCAGCTCAATCAGGACAAAGGTGGCATCCAGGATGACGAGACAGACCACCGTGATCTGACAAGAGACAACAGTGGAAGCGTGCGACAGCAGCGTGACAGGGACGAGGAACACACGCCGTGCGGCAGCATCGCGTTCTCTCACTGGCCGACAGATTTACACCCGCTTCCCGCGAGTCTGTTTAAGGGTCCGTTTGGGTTACACCAGGTGGTGACGCTGGCAGGACAAATGACAGATAGATCCTCCTTTCAGCGACAGTAAGGGTAGGATACCTATCCAGTGACATACAGCGGTTGCGTTTGCCTTTAGTGTTTATTATAACGTTTGTTGTTATATTATGAGCAGAAGTGCACAGACTGATTACCTGAAACCGATCTGAGCTGAAGAGCCTGCGGCACGACTCTCTGAAGGTAACGGGCACGGTGGCGTCCCCCGCGGCCCGTTCCTGTGCCCCCCTGACTTCATGCTGTTCCTCCGCATGCCACTTGGTGATGCTCTTCTTGTCATCACCTACTGCCGTAAAGTGCCTCAGGTAGCGAGACATGGTGGGTGTCACCAGAGGGCCCAGCAGTAACACAGCTCCGCAGTTAATCGAAGAGGCTCGCACTGCATAAAGGGGAGAGGAGCATAAAAAAAAAAAAAGAAATCGCAACACTGGACTAAACGTTCTGGGCCTCAGGAGTCTGACCCTAAGTAGCACCATCCAGATGTGGATGCTCAATAAACCAGCAAAACTCCAGCTCTACAGAACCAATCTCTTATCACACCTGCAAAAAGTGGTGTTCACCATCACAGCCAACTCATGCTAGATGCATGTGAATTGCATATTTGTTGTGTAGTGTTCAGTATATCGTTTTTGGTTCAGTATGCACGATGAAACGAATGAACACATTTACTGACACGCACAGATGGAGTTTCTTGTCCGGATTTGTGTTTCAGTATTTTAAGTTATTACAAGTTTTGTGTTCACTTTAGAATGGCTAAGCAATATAGGATATTTCTCTCTGTATTATCTAATGATAATAATAATATTATCATCATAATTGTTGTTAAGAAGAATTTGCTTTACATACTGTTTTTAACAAACAATGTAGAGTTTCACGATATACCGATTAACTTATTGACACTGCTAATATTTAAACTTCATGAATATTCAAAAGTTAACAATATTAAAGCTAAAGACACCACTAGCGAAATAATGGTGGCGACTGTGTTGAACTACCAGGCATTTTAGCTGTGGACGAGGGACACTGCCGGTGTTCTGTCGAGTTGAGCTACTTTGTCGAGTTAGGCTACCGTAATGGTAATCGATAGCCCTAACCCTAACTCTTACCCTAATCCTAAACCCCCAAAAACCCCTAAAACCTAACCCTAATCCTAAAACGGTGGAACTGCACATGCGCAGAAAGGCTCGATAGCACGTCAAGATAGGTAGCTCAACTCGTCAGAACACCTGCTCATGCTTACATGTGTGACTTACCGGAATATAAATAATAAAACCTAACCTGCACCGGCAAGTTCGACAAGTTTCGCCGCTTTTCCTGAATAAAAAGAAAACTCTCGCCACATATGTTCTCCTTATTATGATGCACTGTAATTTACAATGCCATGTTAAAACCTGTCTTGCCTAAATTTAAAATGGCAGGTTGCTTTTTGTAAGACCAAATGATTCGAATAAGTAGTAGGGCGACTTTTGGTATTTAACACTTAAATACTTTTAAAACAGGTATTTTTTGCTTTTACTTTCAGTCATTTACTGGATGACTTGGTAAACATTGTAGTATGACATCTGTACTTTTACTTAAATATGAAAACCAGGGCAAAATGTAAATAATATGACTATATGAGGACCCGTGATTTAAACACTAGCTGTGTGGAATTTACAAAAACAAACCAATGCAAAAATCCATTGTCAAATCTTATCTGGTTTTCCCCATCGTGAGAACTTACATGTTGGGTCGATCGTGTATAATACAGGCTTTTGTTCCTCTTTTTTATAAAAAGTAACTAATGGTATAAGTAATGGTAATGGTAATCCAGAAGATGCACTGGGTCATCTTTTAAATTCAGACTCCACGTAATAACTCAACCTTAAATATAAAAAACATCCTTTTTTCAAATCAACGCTTCACTTTTATGTATGAATACTCTTACACATGATATATATATATATATATATATATATATATATATATATATATATATAAGAA
>JAODLC010000123.1:24648418-24673616 GCA_026781145.1 Hippopotamyrus pictus | reverse complement strand
TATATATATATATATATATATATATATATATATATATATATATATGACAGCAATCAAAATTAGCTGCACAAAACAAGGGGAATTTGGCTTTTGTACCATGTGGATAACTCGTGATTTCCTGTTCTTCTGGAAAACTAATGTTCGTTTTTAAATTTTTCCTGAATTTCACTTACAGTTATTAAAAGTTATTAAACGGAAGCCTTTACTACACATGATATGGATAAGCATAGATAATGCCTAAATCAGCTGTCTAGAAACGCGATTTTGTAGCTTTAAAAACACGATTTAAACTCTAATTGCTGCATTGTAATTCACACGTTGACCATATAAAATTTATAAACATTGCAGATCGAAGACAAAAGTACGTATATCCTACCTGTAGAGACTCGACGTTACCGCCTTGTTGATTAAAGCTTTTCCTCCGTTTTTCCTTGTAGCTTTGACCCTAAAACCCCGCCTATGCCGCCGATCCTGTTCTTCCCAAGCAGGAAAAGCTTTTCTCTCTGTCTGTCGTATCCGCTGGAGATACTGCATGTAAAACCGCAGTCATACGTATGCAGTTCCCTAAACCCACTACCGTTTTCATGGTTTAAGACGGTACCGGCGCTTCTGACTAAAGTTATAGGGGACGTGAGACCATTTCGCGATCCCTCTCCTGAGCACATGCGAAGCTACACATCGGCGTCATGCTTAAACATTTTACTATGCATTGCACGGAGAAGTCTACGATATTCCGAAGTCTCTGAAGATTGCTTCTTGTTAATAATTTCACAATTAGGTTCCCTTTCTGGCTACTAGATGGCAGTCTTTAACCAGGGTAGTAAGCGATCACTAAGATCGCAGCGTCATGTTCACGTGAGTTTCCCCAAGGCTTTAAGTGGCTCATTCCTTAATCTGCGATGATTTATTCCTTGAGTGAAATTAAATTTGCCAAGGAAGGGTCCCTTAGAGAGGCATCCTTCCCTCGTATAATCAGTGTATTCCCATTGCTTAATTGACCCTTGCACTGAAATGTACTATGCAGTATTTCCGCATTAATGTATTGCTTTACTTTGAACGGTGCTCCATTTTGCAAAGATGGAAAACATACAGAAACTTAACTCAGACCCAATAAAGGCGAATGTCTTTCACTTCCTGATGTTTTAAGGTGACCATTTCCCTGTATGTTTTTTTCCCCCCCGATTTCGTGTTACCAATAAACAGACACAGGACTTGGACGTTTGTGATACCCCCTAAACTCAAAAACGTTTATTAAATAAGTGTACAATAGAGTAAACTTTTTAAACGTTATTGCCGAGATGAAACAAAAGATCTTATATACAGCACGTTTCAAATGGGACATCATATAACGTTTAAATGAAACTTAAGGTTTAAAATGACCGAACTTGAGTTGCAAAATGACAAGTACCTGAAGTGCTACATTTAGCTTAAGGCATGCTAAGATTTGCGTGCCTCATTATAGAAAATGCCATGTAATGAGATTGTAACTCTAAATGCATGCAACAAAAGATCCACCATCGCTCCTCATGCCAGTCATTTCCGCGCACATTGTACATTCCCGCACAGGATTCAGCATTCAAAACATATCAAAGCCAGCTCATCAGAACAAGCTCCTTACATCTACGTGTTCCTTACATAGACAAAAGTGTATAACGTTAAAAGCGGTGAAAATGTTGGTATGATTTACAAAAATCGGAACTTAAACAGGGTGAAAAAAATTATAGTAGCTGTTTTATTCAAAGAAGTTCAGATACCTGACAGTTTCGGGAGAAAAGAGGGGAAAAGCAAACCATCTAAATTTATAATCTGAGAAGGCTGTTCACATGTGGTAACTGCAAGGGTTTTTCACAGTGGTTTGAGAAACTAGCTGGGTAGGGGGCATCTATCACTGAACATGAAAAGTTATCGTGTTTTCTTCCATAAGAAAGAAGTGATGCGACCGTTTAAATTCAGTTCGGTGATGGGTGGGAGGCATCAGCTCTGCCCCACAATGATCCTCTCTCCTCCTGGGGTACACCTGCTGAAATGTGGCAGACAAATTCACAGACCTGAACTTTATTTTGTTTTTAATTTAGTTTGTTTTTCAAGGTAAAACAGCCATTTAGTCAGAGTAAAAAAAAACAAAAAAAAAACAATAAAATAGTTTTGCCCATTATCTTGGAATACTGGTTTTTGCTGGTCGCTGCAACGGGAGGAGAAAAAAATACAAAAAAAAGGCAGCTGACAGTTTGTGTGACCATGAAACCAGAGAATTCCAAGCAGACAAAGACCGGACGATACGAGTCCAGCGCAGCATCTGCCCTGCCCCGCCCCCCCCAAAAAATTCCCAGGCTCCGCCCCCTTATTTCTTGGCTTGCTTTGTGACCATATTCCGAGGTGGCGTCACTGGTCGGCTGGAATTGGGTTTCTTCTTTTCAGCTGGTTTTAAGATCTGGAGGAAAGAAAACAGTAGAGATTAAATAAAGAAAAATCAGAAAAATGTTGATGAGAATCAGTCTGCCGCAAAACCACCATCTGAACAAGTCCAAGCCCGCCTAGAGGGCCGCGAGGAAGAGCACAGATCCCTAGGGCTGAAAACAGCCTTCGGAGTATGGAGCGCCGTTTTGACAGGACCTGGAAGGAGCACATGAGGGTCTCGTCCACGCTCATCATGGCTCCGGCGTTGTCGAACTCGCCACAGTAGTTGGGGGCTGAGAACAGGGTCACCAGCTGCCTCTTGGCAAAGAATTCATAGCCGTCTTCCACCACCTGCACCGCAGAGTCAGCCGGAGCGGGACGTGAAGGAGGAAGAGAAGAAGGATTTGGCACAGGAAGGGCGAGGCACTGGGGTGTCTCTGCAGACCTGAGCTTTTCTAAGTGCAGCGCCCCCTACTGGACTCTTCGCATGAAATGAGTAACATCTGATGGGATGTCAGATCTGCCATTCTAGACAAAGCAAGGGTGGGAATTGGGACCAACTTTGATTAAAATCTGGAGACACATCTACAACCAAACAAATTAACATGTCAGCCATGGGAGCAATTTTTATTAGCTCTAATAACTTCCTGTAAAACTTTATGGTTGCAAAATGATCTGTGCCATGACGGTGGCTCCTTGGGGGACGAAGCCAGTGCTACTTTTCGCCCATCAGCTCTCACCTGGTGGGCCCGGCAGATGAGGTCTAGGTCATGCTTGTGCAGGAACTTGGCCACCACCTCAGCCCCGAAGGTAAAGGAGACGCCGCGGTCATTCTCGCCCCAGCCCAGCACATCTTTGTCTGGGTCGGACCATAGCAGATCGCACAGCAGGCCCTGGTCGGGAACGTCTGTGGGCCTCATGATACGACGGATCTGCTCCATGGACTGGAGGTCTGGTGACAAGCCTAAGGAATGATGAGGGGGCACCCAGTGAGTGCTGGTCAACCCCTGTGCTGAACAGAGTCCAAGTGCTTCATGTTCAAGGCACAAGTCATGTTTTAAACAAGCGCCAGCTGGCTCCTGCTGTTTAGGAAAGGTCACTTTAG
This sequence comes from Hippopotamyrus pictus, assembly GCA_026781145.1. Lineage (NCBI taxonomy): Eukaryota > Metazoa > Chordata > Actinopteri > Osteoglossiformes > Mormyridae > Hippopotamyrus > Hippopotamyrus pictus. The sequence goes on along the minus strand of JAODLC010000123.1, from coordinate 24,670,114 downwards.
GGACAAAAGCATCATCCTGTCACAGGAATTTCACCCATTAGCTGGCAAAGCAGGTTTCTTACCCGTGGAACAGGCTTACAGATTCTGACAAATCTCACCACCAGAATGACTCGTAAGTCAAATACATTTGCCCCGAGACCTACCTCCATGGCAGCAGAAAATCTTCTCGTCCACGATGGCCGCGATGGGGAGGCAGTTGAAGCAATCTGTAAATGTCTTCCACAGCTTGATGTTGTAGCGCCTTTTGCCTAAAGGGGGGGGAAAAAAAACATTCCACTTATCCAACGGTGTTGAAAACCAAGTTAGTTAAGTCTAGCAGTATGTCAAGTCTGATTGTTGAAAGGTGGAAACTACATTGTTTAGGCAGTCAGGGCAATTCCATATTTAAACTGTATAGTTATGGATGGCAACGTGCCTCGACAAAGCTTCAATTCTGCAGCATTACTGTAAAGAGGAGGTGCCATCACACATATGCAGAAGTCTCTCTTGGGGGGAGGGGGAAGAGGAAAAAAAAAGAAAAATCACTCCTTTCCTACTGCAAGGCACCATAATCTAAAAATAGACAATACTCTCCCTTTACGCCGTGACAATCCAGCCCTCTGATTCTAGCGTTAATAATGCAGCGACTCACACTCGTCGTAGAAGCCGTATATCCTGTTGATGGAGGCGCACTCGTGGTTCCCCCTCAGCAGGAAGAAGTTCTCGGGGTACTTGATCTTGTAGGCCAGCAGCAGGCAGATGGTCTCCAGCGACTGCTTGCCCCTGTCCACGTAGTCGCCCAGGAACAGGTAGTTGCTCTCTGGCGGGTAGCCGCCATACTCGAAAAGCCGCAGGAGGTCATAGTACTGCCCATGGATGTCACCTGTGGGAAAAGGCCATCAGCCAGGGCTTGTTCCTGCACCAAATCAGCTTGGCCCTAATGACAGTTATGGAAAACGGTATAAGTGAGGCCTGTCTATAGAGAGGAAACAAGGGATTGGGTTAGGGATCTAAAAACCCAGGAGAAAATACAATCAAGCTTATCCTCATTCTCAGGTCAGTCCCTCACAACCAAGTCACAACAATGCTGATGGGAACATGTTTATAGGGGCACAGCTCAGACAAAACTCCACCATAAAAACCACTTTTGAACATATGATCAATCCATCCACCGTTTTAGGTATCGCGCTTGTCAGATATAAACATTTTTCAGCCGTTTAATTTTAAGGCCCCAAACAAACCCACCGTCACATCCAAATGCCTCAAGCCAAACTTCTGAAAAACTCCACTGTGATTCCGATCATTTACTAAGAAGTGGGACTCGCCAACTCATCATGAACAGCTTTTATTCACTTGGCAAACGCCTTTATCTCCATAGCAACTTACTGCATTCTACACGTAACATTACATAAGCGTTAATATAGCTAGATTTTATAGTGGAGCAGAAGGTGTGTAGATGCTCTTTGGAATATATCTCGAGACCATGTGAACAGCGTGATGCGACCCTTTGCCAGGCCTGGCTGGTTTTCAGCTTCTTGGGGGCCCTAAATGGTACACTTTAGCCGTGTAACATAGCAGTCTGGGGGAAAGCGGGTCCTCCACAGTTACGCAACAGCTTGCGAGACTCACCGCAGATCTTGAGGGGGGCCTCCAGCTCCAGCAAGATGGGCTGGCTGAGGAAGATCTCACGGGACTTCAAGCACAGGCCTCTGATCTCATTCTCCTGCAGCTGCACGTTCTTCCCTGGCTTCGACCCCCTCACTACAACAAACAACCAAAAGACAAAGAGGAAGATTAGCTGGAATGACGAAGAGTGCCCACCTCAAGGTATGACAATACTCCAAAGGTATGACAATAGCATCCCCACACCTGTAGCCTTGGAACCAGACTAAGCACGTGTTAAGTGTTATTGGTAGGAAATTGGGACCACAACATCATTAGTTAGGTATAGAATAAAAGGTTCACTTACTACAAATTTAGGTAAATAGGTCAACACAACCCACTTTTACCATGCAACATGACCTTGGGTGTGTCTGAAGTTAAAGGACTCAGCTCCAGATAAATGGTTAATTATAACCCCCCCCCCTGTCCTTTTGCGTCATGTGCACGTTACAGCAGGCTCACGGGGCAGGCTTGGCGCCTGTGCGACCAGTTATTACACTTCTCACTGTCAGAGGCACAGTTTGGAGGTGGAGAGGAGATACAGGGGGCGGATTATGCCATCAAGCCAATGACAACTGTGGATTAACAGAAGTACCATCATCATTCTGATGATGAGGTTTCATGATCAGCTTACACAGGGAACAAGTGGGGGGGCTGGGTAATAACTTCACCTTTTATTTTTAACGATTTTGCTTTTTTCCCCTAACTGTATCATAACTAAACACTGTAATACCACACAGTCACTTATAATAAAGCAGAATACAGTGCCATGGAAATTAATCCATATGTGTGAGAAGTAAACATAACATATTACACATAACACAATTACTTCCAGAACATAATCCAAGTACAGGAAACAATCCAAATAATGCAAAAATAATGTGAAAAACACACAAGTAAAATACAGTTAGTGGTCACATTGCACAGTAAAAACTGCAAAATGATTAAGCAGTTTGCTGTCCAGCGAGTGTGTCCAGGAGACAGTGCAGGAATATTTGCTAATTCAAAACACTAAGCATGTAACATGACTACAGAAAGCTTTGTCCACACCAGCCTGACATACGCTATGAGCATCAACACACTGAAAAAACACAAAGGAATGTTTTTTTAAAAAAAGCAGATACTATAATAGCTGTGAAAAGAGGAAAAGGTAAAGCATCTTCTAATCTAATGGTCATTGGTTCAAGTTCAATGTGCAGAGTGACATGCGCGCTTTGCTCCGGGACATTAGCACACAGCCAGTAAAACTGAAAGTCACTCTGAACAAAAGCCTCAGACAAGCGGATTCAGCAGATAAACATCATCGTTTTATTGTCGCCACTAGTGTGTTTCAAAGGACAGACATCATGAATGATTGATGAACGCTGCCAAAATATTCCACTCATGTCGGCATTAAAAACATATTTAATGTTCGGCAATTGAAAACAGTTACTTTCACACCCAAGCCCAATATTTACAGATATTTACTTCAGTACCGCTGTGGAACATGCATGTCAGTAATCGATCGCCAGTAACAGGAGAAATGCTCCACTTAGCATTTAAGGTTATTTAACAAAAACATGCAAGCCTCAGAATATTTTTGTCGCCATTAAAAAAATAAATACAAAAAACTGTGATAGAACAGCAAGATGGGCAGTGATTAAAAAATATGGCCTCATACCCTTAGGTCTTGGTGAGACAGAGATGAAAATGTTTGTTGGCTGGGGGGGGGCGGCATGACTAACTGCACACCAAACAAGCTGTGTACATGACTGTGGCATCAAAACCCGTTTGTGAGGCAGGAAATTTTGCAAGTGATCATGCAATGGAGCAGCAAACTAGAGTACAGAGCAAGTCCAGTTATTAATTACACAGAAGTTGAACTTCCTGTTTGTTTGGAGCTGCTCAACATCAAAAGGCAGATGAAAACAAAAAAAAAAAAAAAAAACATTAGGTTTTACAAAGCAGTTACTCTCCTTATGTTGCCAGTAATTAGAGGTCAAAGTACAAAAGCTCAGGGAGAAGATCCAGAAGAGTGGTGACAATGCCATTCCTGCCAACCTTCACGAAGACACACAAGAAACTGACTGCTGGTTTATGATGGAAGCCGAAACCAGCTCGTCAGCAGAAGAGCATTCCCAGAAACTGCCCCACCCCTCATTGAAGAAATGGTGCCAGTTCCATTCCACTCCATTTGTTGCTCCAAGGGTGACAGCCGCTGAACCAGCAAGGCCACAAGTATACACAATGTTTCACCCTAAGCAGTCTGATGCAAGATGGTAGCATTTTCCACCTACCAGCTTCTTACTGAATGCTAGATTGAAAATTAAGGTTATCTTAAGGTGCACAAACTGGGAGTGAGCATGGACACAGTAATAGTTCGGCAACAAACAATGTAAATACTCCAAGTTTCGATTAATAATTTCTGAGTAGATCATTTTTAAAATGTTAAAAAATAGGTTGAAACACAGTAATGCTAGTGTTTAACTGGAACAGCCATCAGACTCACGTGGGAAGGGGATCTGACCATTTTATCAAGCTGCAAATGAGAATTCTTAGCAAAGAATTTTACATTACATTTTATATTATTTTCACATTAAAAATGCACAACATCCTTCTGGCAAGCCAAGGAAAGGTCCACAGACAGACTGCGACACAGCCTAGTTGGGGTGAAGTCTTCAAAGGGTAGCTACAGTTTACAGCCCCTCTGGCATCCCTGCCATTACTGATGGCAAGACAAGCTTTTGAACTGAACAAGCCACCTCTGCCCAATCTTCGCAGGACAAGGTGCCCGCTCGCCTCACCGGAGAAGGTCTTCCGCTGGCGTGACCCCCGTTGTAAAAGATGTCCAGTCAAGACACCGATTGGGAAGCGTGCGAAAAGCTCACCAATGCGTTAGTGTGTGTCTGCTTTTACAGATCGACCTAACGCGGTGACAAGAGCCGTTTTCTGCAAACCCAGACACTGAACACCAGCATAGCATCCAGGACCGTGAAACCAGGGCAATCTGAAAATTAAACTGGGTCGGCGCCTACCGCATAGCTTGCAAACCCCAGACTGCCATATTCGCCTATCCCACCGTCTCAAATACTCCCCAGAGAAAGACAAACGACTTACTGCTTTACACCGAAGAGTACAGCGGTGCAGCATCGGCAGTACAACAAAAGAGGAAACGGGCCATTTACACAGCCGCTACGGCACGAGCAGCCCCGGCCGATAACAGCGACAACGGCCGGCTAACAGGCTAGCGAACTAACCTCGGCGTAAACGTACCTAAAGTGAGCAACAACTTTATGCCTCTTCAGATCTACAACAAATTAAATTAGGTGGGGAAACATACGAAAATCACCAACAGGCACGCGATGTGTAGCTTCTGAAGGCAGGGCATCGGCGCTGTCATCCGTCGCAACTGACAGGCTAACGCTTAGCATCCCACCCAGCCGGATGTACAGAAATGTTTTTTTAAAAAGTACATTTAAATAATATGGCAGGGAAATAGCGAAATCAAAGAGGTCTTGAAATAATATTCGACACAGGGGCGAAAAATCAGTCAGGTTTCACTCCAGTTATTTCAGCCGACACGGTGTTTAGCGGGGAAGTTAGCCGGCTAGCTATCGGGCTCAGCTAAAGCCGTACTCTAAGTGGCGGCGAGAAACATTAATACGCGATTCCGATACTTTCCCCTGAAATATCCAGGTTTTAAAATGGGCTAACAAAAAAAACAGTTAACCAGTACGCAAAATAAATCACAACGACAACACACCGGCGCGTGCTAGCTTCCTAGTTAGCCACATCGTTAGCCGGTGAGGAAAACACACAAATGGTCGACATTCACCACAAGCGCACCGAGCTTACCTTCCAAAAGGCGCTGGATAATGCTGTCTATATTAAGCTTGTCGGTATCGGCCATAACAACTGTATTTAAAAAATATTTTATACAAACACACACACACGAACTTAAAAGGGCAGCTTGCTTAGGGTCTGCTTCTTTGCCTCCGACTGACCGCACCACTCAGTTGGAAAAGGGCTCGGTGGCCGCACTATTTTTACGCTTCCGTCCGCTGCTGCCTGTCGAAGGCGCGCTTCGTCAGACTAGCGGAGTGATACTTCAAGGCCTCGAAATACCGGACGGCTAATTTTATCTGGCGGTAGGTGCAATGCAGGCAAAATACGGTCCCACGTCCTGTTTTGCTGCTTATCCGATAGGGAAAAGAGTGCCGCCAGTGTTTATATAAATTATACCCTTATTACTGTAAGAAACACGTCCAGCTGGATATAATGAACTATTAGACGCATATATTACGGTGCACAGATGCATCTTTTGGAATTGGTATTACGGAGATATGGTGAAGATGTTTATATCAATAATATGCAATTATTAATGGTGTCTATATTTATATCATTGTATTAAAAGTTAAAAGGTACTGAAATTGTCATCCTGGACTGATGCTTTATTACAACATAAAAATAAAAAATGAACACTGGTTTTTGTTTAAACCAAATATGCATTCTTAAACATTCGTTGCAGTACATTTTTTCTGCTAATTAGACTTATTATTATTATTTCATAGGTCATTTGCTCTCTGAGAATTGTATGTTCAGATGCAAGTCCCAGCACTGTGTGCAGCACCACTGCTGTTGCCTTGACCTGTTTTCTGTACGGGGCTCCTGCTCCAACCAGGCAGAGTGTGTGAGGTTTGGACCAAGATGCTCAGCTGGAGAATTTGCCCTCCATGTGACTGCCCTTACAGCTGGGCTGGGGACAGTGTGCAGGGATGCCTTTGAGGGTGATGGGGTATACAGTCACAGCTGTATAAATAACATCATGCTCTGTATGCTTAATAGTCTGATAATAACATCCATTCCTCACAGTAAAATGAAGTAGCTTTCCCCCATTAGTCCCTCTCTCTCTTTGTACTTTTCCATAACATTGAACAAGAAGCTTCTTTTCTACAGGGACAGAATGCTGCTATCAACACTCCACCAGCCACAAAACTCTATAACATAAAAAATGGAAGCGTGGCTGGCAGGTGCGGCCTATCCTGTAGGTGACACAGATGGCTGTTTAGAGCGCCCCCTTCTGAGGGGACATGGACTTGCCAGCCAATTTCACTTTGCCTCTGGCAGGGGGCACCACATTGGCTAGGACCCTTACTGACAGCTGGTCACTGTCTCATGATCAGATACCAGTAACCAACTCAGCAGGCACAGCAATTTAGCAGCAACAAAATGGTCAGGTTACATAAAAGGATCATCCCCTCCTGGCCTGCAAAAACTGTCAAATCAGCACCCAAGTGCAAACTTTTTTTATCTTATAAGCCTCAGGTTCTTGTTCTTAGCTGACAGGAGTGGCACTCGTGGGGACTTCTGCTGCTGTAGTCCATCTGCTTCAAGGTTCGACGTGTTGTGCATTCAGAGATGCTCTTCCGTACACTTCGGTTGCAATGAGTGCTTATTTGAGGTAATGTTACCTTTCTATCAGCTTGAACCAGTCTGGCCATGATACTCTGATCTCTGGCATCAGCTAAGTATTTTCGCCCTGAGTGAAAATCTCAGATGATCAATGGTTTCTGAAATACTCATACCAGCCCATCTGGCACCAACATCCCAGCCACATTCAAAGTCACCTAAATCACCTGTGGTCCCCATGTGCCTGGCTGATTAGATATTTCCATCAAGCAGCAGCTGAACAGATGTGCCTAATGTAGTGGCCAGTGATTGTGTATAAACGCACACACACATGGACTTTCCCAATCAGACAATGTATTTCATCCATAACCCTCGAAATGTGGAACACTTCGAGGGTTCTACATGGTGCAGGGGAAGGGGAAGCTGGGGTGGGGGCTGATTAATATCCTTCTGTTTCAGTGCCGGAGACTAAAGTGGGTATGCATTCCTTGAAATCAATAATCGTGTTTCTTAATTACCAGCAATGAATTACGAAACTATATGATGCAAATGTAGCCGTGTGTAACACAACAGCATTTTTTATCGACGTTGCTCATAGCGATCTATATTCTAGATCCTCAAAGTAGCTACTTAGACTTGCTTGAAAGTAAGGCAACATATTTTGTAATAATTTTATAAAGACGTCTAATTATTCCTGATCCTTGGAGGATTATCCTTGGAATTTGGCACTGTGGCTATATTTTCCGGTTGCATTTTAAGATTGTAAAGATCCCCAAGTTCATTCAGACTCACAAAGCACGATTAATTCTTGGAATGGCAAAGGATTGCTGATTAATTTCTGTTCCACACGTTCTGTTTTTCCGTCTAATTTCCTAAGCTTCATCTCGGACTTTTCATTGTAATTGAATGATAAAGCAGTCAGTGTGATGTACTTTTTTCACCTGGTGTAACAGCACTATTCACATGCAGTTGCGGTGGACAATATTCCACAGTCGCTATGCACACATTCTATTTCGTTACAAACTGATCAACAAATCGCAGCCTGCTTTAATAATAATCTCGATAGTAAACATAGTGCAGCTTCGGGCACAACAAGGCATCACGGAATCAACGAAGCCCAAGGACACTTAGCCGCATAGAAACACACGCACTTTCATTACTATAAACGACAACGCCCGCGATCAGACCCCTAGTCACACTAGCGAAATAGGAAGGTACACACGCGGTGGGAGATTTATACAAAGCTAAGGACACGCGAGGATCGGACAGGGTGCGCAAAAGACACGGGCAAACATACACGCCACCATTGGGAAATTCAACTAGCATTTACAGTAACAACAACCATTAGCCTACCTACTGGGACTATATAGATGATACGCGAGCATGCCGGGATACAGTACGCAAATCTCACCGGGACTACAATACTACCGATATAAAGTCCGTATTATTATATTAGAACTTCAATTTTCTATTGTATTTATTTACTGTTTGTTTGTATTCTGCTATACTTCTAAAACACATTTCATTTCACGCTAATTTAGAATTGTTACTACCCTGAACATAAGTCTTTATTTAGCGTCATAAAATATGCAGTCCACATAAAAAATGCATCAGTATAATTGATATGACGCTGCATTGAAACTTATTCGCCGAATTAAAAATGCCTACATGAAATATATTTAGGCTAAAATGACCACCCCGAAGGAACTGAGGTAAATCAGGCGCCTCCTACTGCACATTGGGCGTTATCATGCAGACTGGGACGGAAAAGTCACGTCGCCGGCGAGTATGTCTTACTAATGAAATATTCAGTGTTGATTTATTTTATTTTATTTTATTTTATTTTTATTTTATAATCACCACAAATCGACATCATATCTAGGGCACGCGTTGAATAGCTTCAGTTCAGTTATATAATCAGCCTAAATCCATGTAACCCACACTGGATAAAAACTCTTATTTATAGTCCTAACGTTATATCTTATATTTATTCACCTATATGAGAAGCACATAGAAAAAATGCTGCATAGTAAATTCACGCACACAGAGCAGAGATCGGTTAAATTAACTCAGAACTGACGCACATTTAGACATAAAAAAGGGCAATGTTTTTCTACCATTACGATATTTTAGTTTCTTAGCAGCCTGTGTTTTCGTGAAAAAAAATAAATTGCACTTAAACTTGTTTGTTCAGCTGGTTATTTGTCTAAGCTATCTAATCCAACATCACAGCGCTGCAAATCTGGTCCCACAGATTTCATGGTTGCAGGTGCTCTTGCTGCTTCTCTCACTTTCCGTCTCAGGTGAAGGAGGCCAAGCCCTCGGTCTGAAGAAGGATTAGGGCAGCTGGGCCGGGTACCAGCTGAGGTATGTTTGTGGCAAGCAGCAGGCCCCCATCATGGAGAAACAAGTTAACCACATACCTTACACCACTGACAACCAGTAATCTTAAACCATGGACAAATGCAAATTGAAAAATATAATAAAAAAAGTGTTGAGGTTGGGCTTGTTTTTTGGATCTCTCTCCCCTCCCCCATCCTCTCCTAGGCTTCGGTAAACTGCTGCTTCCTCGGATCCAAGCTCTGTGTGACAACGTCAAGTGATTTCGGGAGGCGCAGGCTGTCCTCGGGAGAGAGCTTCGTTGTCTCGAGCAGCAGCATAGCCTCACAGAAGCTGAAGGAAAGGACTGCAGCAAAAACGAGCTGTTAGCACAGGCAGCATAAAACGGCGGGTTCGCCTCAGATCAGGCCTGTGCGCCTCAGAAATCGTATCGGCGCTTGGTTCTCGAAAGTAAAAGGCGCCTCGGTTCCGTGTGCGAGGATGGACACCTCGTAGGACATCGAGGATCAGAGGGAAAAGTACGGCAAAGGCAGGAAGGTTTGGTACAGCGGTGTGAAGTCTGGGTACTTGACCCTAAAACCGACTACGTATGAAGTTCATGGTTAAGTAGTCTGAGGAAAGTGGATGTGGATCACATCCAGGGAAAATGTTCCCTGGATGTGGAAGCAGATGAGAACAGCAGCTCATCGATCTTCTTCATTTTCTCTTTAACATCACACCCACCTCTCCCATCAAATCATTTGGGGCAATCCTTAATCATGCATCCCTTATTTCAGTCACCGCTTTGGTCAGTCTCAACAGCCAGTATCACTTCCCAGAAAACCTTTCTTGAAATTTGATCATCTCTATGGCCTTCCACCGACTGGCCCACTCATGGATTCAGCCTTGCTTGCTGCATTTCCCAGAATCTTTTACTGTTATACATTTATAGTCAAAGTAGTGGTTATATAACTGAACATGTGGCAAACAGTCTCAGGCTGAAATCCCTGCCCCATTTCCTGCAGCAAAAACGAACACTTTTGATGCACCGTGGGGTGAGGAACACCTGGCTGGCTACTCTCCCTGGTGAGAAAAGTGCAGCAAGGATCTGTTCTATTCAAAAGGCTGCTTTGTTTATGGTTTGCTTGGAACAAAATGCTGCTTTGCCTATTGCTTGTTTGGACTATCTCCTCACCAACAGAAGGAGGTGTTACAGATCATGCTGGCAGACAGGAATGTGAAGAGCAGGGGAACATGAGGTGAAGAAGATGGAGGTACAGTGACGGGACTGTCACAGTCAGAAAGGGCAGACACGTTAAATACTGCGTATGAAATCCTGTCAGCCAAAGACACAAAGGCTTCAGTCGTCACATGACTGCCGATACGTTCATGTTACTTTTTTAGAAGTGATAACCAAAAGTTTATAAATTGCCATGACATATGTATTCTGTTTTTAAACATGTTAATCACTGAGTCTCATGTTAATCACCCTGTCAATTCACAGACTATGAAAAATTAAATCATCAGTAACTTGATCAAATGTTTTAGTCTTTTAAAGAATTCTTTGGCAGCATTTACTCCAGGCCCTGCCCCCTCCCTCACAGCCAATGTCTTTTGCCATCTTCACCGCCAGCACTGACCCCACCTCCCCAGTAATCTCTACTCCCACCGAGTTGTGACTTCGTGGCTCATGGGAGTTTTACTTACACTAAAAATGCTCTGAAGGTAGAAGGAAAAATGATTGGTTCAGAGAAATAACCTATCAGACTGTAGAGGAGGTGGGTCCAAGTGAGTAGACGAGGGAAGATAGCCTGTCAGATGTATTGATTCTGCCTCCTGTAGTTGCTTGGACCCACCTCCTCTACAATCTGATTGGTTATCTCTCTGAACCAATCATTTTTCCTTCTGCGCTCAGAACATTTTTGTGTAAGTAAAACTCCCACAAGCGACTTTATATCCAGAAGAAATTGTGGATCGCGAGGCTAAACTACAATTGACTTAAAGTATCATCAAAACATCCCTTTTGTGGCACAGTCAGATTTTGCTATCTCCCTCTGTTGCAGTAGTGTGTGTAGGAGTGAGTCACACATGCCTCAGTGTGCACACCTGGGTGTGTGCCCGCACCGTGACATTCATGAGCCGCACTGTTTGTGAAACCCAGACGCAGCAAGACCAGAGTCATGAAGGACCAATACTGTCCCTGAAGATGGGAACCACTGGTGACCTTTGATTGGTGGCCTTGAGGTTTCGGTCATGGAAAGCTGCCTTGGCTTCTGTACGGGTGCCACAAGAGGATAATGTTTCCCAGTCCATAGGTTTTCTTTCTCTTTACTGCTCTGTAGACCCTGTGCAGTTTAACTCTCCAGTTATCAAAGAATTTATCAAATTGCCACCTGAAGTTTCCCAAACATATGTCACAGACAGCGCGTTACGTAAGATCTGGGTTAAAAAACAAAAAAACGTTTGAATCCTAATGAAAAGAGATGGAAATGGCAATGAAAATCACTGAATCACATTAATTCTCAAGAAGATCGAATTCAGCTGGATTCTTGCAGCGTGGTTTAGAGCTGGACTTTCTGAGGATTTTTAAGAGCTTCCAGTAAAATAAAAACATTCATCCATATGACATAATATATGCAGATGAAGTTTTTCTTCTCGTTGCTTGAGGTGCACAAATGTACCAGATAAGAGTGACGCAGTCTTGTCTGTATCCAAAGGCATAACTGTGGGTTGAGCACTGGGGGGTCTCCACCCATTTAAGGGGGTCCAGGGGGGTGTATTGGCTGGTTTTGATTATTGGGGGGGGGGTACATCCCCGCATCTCTCCGTAATTTACACCCATGTAACGCTGTTCTTAAAGAAAGTCTAGTTGCAGCATCTGAATCATACTTTCACAGTGGTCTAGTCATATTCCAGCCAAGGGGTTTGTGGTCAGAGAAGCTGGGTCCCACTATGGTTCTCCAAGGCCTGGACAGAGAACCTGGGTCCCACTATGGGTCTCCAAGGCCTGGGCAGAGAACCTGGGTCCCACTATGGTTCTCCAAGGCCTGGACAGAGAACCTGTTCTGGTATTTTTCTTCCATGTCTCCCTGCAGCTGCCCAGGAGTCAACGCAGGATTAGCTCCTGAAGGTGATGGGCTTGTCTCCGTACTGGAAGGCCAGAGAATGGCAAGACCGCCCTGAGTACTGAACTGACCATCAGCTTTCTGAACCCTTCTGGTTCCTGACTCTGAGAGCGAGTGGGTACCAGATGTGACTCCAGGCAGCAGACAGACCGTCTGGCTATTGGTCGCTAAAACGCTGAGGAGCACCCAGGTTGATCTTCAGGAGTAGGGAACTGATACATATGAGGTAATTAACCATACTCACAGGTAGTTAACCATACTCACAGGTAACACGTGCAGGAAAGCATTGCTAAGTTCAAACGTGTCTAAACAAATATCCAAAAATACAAATGTGATCAACCTAGAAATACAAATGTAAACAGAAGAGTTTTAAAAAAAATCATATATGCAAATAATCAACACTGGCATAAAAGACACCATGCTTCATATAGCACCTCAATATCGAATAGATTGTATAGTATACAGTGCAAAGATGTATGACGTAAAATGATTAAATCTTGAATCCTAATCAACTTTGGATCCGACCTCTGATCCCTGCTCGTTATCTTATTTTGCTTGATCACATGCTTGTCCACCTGATCATTTGCAGACATACCGCTGCATATTGGCAACCTGCAAGAAAGAGTGCCATACCTCTGGTAGAAGACACAGAAGATCCTTCAGTAAGTGCTGCAGGTCGATGATCCTAGTCTTCACCTGATGGGGGCGCTGCTTCTCCTTCTCTGCAGTTTATTAGGGGGACACTGACACAAAGCATGAGCCTTTTCTCTTCATGTCCTCTTCTAGCACATTCCTTTCTTTTTATTATTTCTTTTTTATGGTCCCTACTGATCATTCACCATGCTCAAAGAATACCCCACTGCAAACCACAATGTCTACGCACCAGATGTTTCTGGAAGCCATGTCGCCCCACGATATCTAATTTTGCCCACTGCAAGCCGGTAAAACCCTGGCAGTAGATCTCACCCTTAGAGGAATCCAGCGCTGTCTCAGTGGTGCTTTATCTATGTCATCGGCGGAGTTCCTCAGGAAAATATTTAGGGGTACTGGTCGGGGGGGGGAGGGGATACCAGCTTCATTCTTCTCTTGTAACATCGTGTCCTTCGTGTTCCTCATTGCTAAGGTCTCCCCAAATGAGAGAGGAGAACTATCAAGATTAGCGTTTGGCAGCCTCTTGTCCATGGAACAATCTACTGCTCTGTATTACATTACAGGCTGGGGCGCCACACTTGTGTAAAAATAACGCTGAGTCTTTGTTCGAAGCCACTTGATGAACATTAAGTGGCAAACCCAAAATATCCAGCCCCCGTCATCCCAACAGCTGCTCAGACCGTAGCCTTGGATATTTTCTGGGGAGGAACAGAACACACCCCTCAAACCCTGCCACCTAACACCATTTAGGAGAATAAAAACATGATTCACCGTGAAGCTATTGTGTGCTGGCGTGCTGTTCCCGGACACTGAGGGCCGCCCTGCTCTGGATGTTCCTTGGGGTGGCGGCTACTGTAATTGTCAGTGTTGGAAGCCTTGCAGTTAGAGCATTGAGCAATTTAGGTATTAACTGTATGTTGCTTTGGATAAAAATGTCTGCAAAATACATAAAATGTACATGTGGGGAAAAAATTTAAACGGTAACACAATTAGCATAAGTTAGCCTCAGCGCTGGTCTTCTGACTCAGAAAGGGAGAGAGCAGCTGTCAAGTGGGATTGTGCTGGAATGTGATTGACTGGTTTATGGGACTGGAACGACAACACAGATGTCAGTACAGTGTTTGTACAGTGAACTGGTGGGGGAATGAGTAATTGTGTTTTGCTCACTGTAGATCCCCAGAAGTGATATCTTTAGCAGTAATATCAGTCAAGATGATTTCTTGAGGGTTTATGGTTACAAGAAAGTAAAATACTGTGTTTCCCTAATATCACCAGTAGAGGGCAGGGTTGTTCATCCCATGTAGATTCTATGGAATACCACCATGAGTCAGCATGCTGTTTCTCAAACAGGTCCTCAGAGACCCCCAGCGCTCCATGTTATTTATCCTGTTCAGGTTCACAGGAGGGCCTGGAGTCAATCCTAGGTCACAGGGTACTGGGCTGGAGTACCCCTAGGACGGGATGCCAGTCTGTCACAGGGTACTGGGGCGGAGTACCCCTAGGACGGGATGCCAGTCTGTCACAGGGTACTGGGCTGGAGTAACCCTAGGACAGGATGCCAATCTGTCACAGGGTACTGGGCTGGAGTACCCCTAGGACGGGATGCCAGTCTGTCACAGGGTACATACATGCACACAATATAGACAAGAACAGAATATGGGGAGAGCATGAAAACTGCACGCACTGCAGAAGCGATATTCAAACCCCCAACCTGCAGAAATTCAGCTTAGATGAATAACATGATGGATGTACAGACAACAACATCAGTGTGAATTACCTCTTGAACAGACAGCAGGCCACATTTTTCTTGTATCTTCCCTTAACACATCAGATTGAGCTCACAGACAGTTTGATGAGTAACTGATTAGTTAATTATGGTGGTTCCGCCACTTAGGTCTGTACGGCTGGTAGATTTTGGCGTGTGTTTGAAGGTGTGAAAAGCTCTATCTAACGGATCATATTTAAACATTTGCACAATGTTTACAGAGAGGCTGATTTTTCAGACTTTTTTCAGTTTCCTCCCTAGACATCTACAAGCCCTGAAAACAGCCCGCGGGTCACACTGACCCCGGCTGTATAATGTTCCCTCCCACCACTATTTTTCATCCATTGTTGATGCACAGGGACCAGTGATTCGGAGCACCGTTCAGCACAGTCTCTCTGGGGACACCTTTCACATGAGGGCCCCACACAGCAGAGGTCTATGAATTGTCAAAATGAAAACCTCAGAACATAAAGTCCTAAAGTAAAAATTTTCTGTTCGTTATTTGCAATGTTACATGGCACAACAGTGACCTAGATGTAGTGAGAAGATCAAACTGTTGCTGATGTCCTTGGTTATGCAGATGAGTCTGTGTAGGTTGAAGATTCTGACCTTTCCCCACTTTTCCAAAAACGTTAGGGCTGCTCTCCTACCCCCAACACCAAGCAAGCTGACCTAGTAGAAAGACAGAAGCTGGGGGCCAGTAGCTCAGTAAGAATCCAGGATCACTTTCCTGGTGGAAGGTGCCATTATATGTATGGTGGGTGGGGCAGTGAATTCTACAGAGAACAACACCCTTGGAAAAACAAGTTAATACCAACCTATAAGAATCTATGAAATCTAAAAAGCAAATTGATTTTTTGTACGTATCAGATATACTGGTCATGCTGTAAAAGCATAATGGAATATTTTTTCCAGAGAGGCGCCTTCTGACAACCTTTTAGGACGAGAACGTGAAACCAGATCTGTCTGTCTGGTGAGGAGAAAAACACAGACACAATCGGAATTTCTGGACATTAAAAAGCGCTGAGATGATTTATTGTGGAAGTGTGCACTTTGAACAACAGGGCGTGACCGTATCATATTACATTCGTCGTTCCACCGAGTAAATGTAACAGCAAATGCCAGAGGCAGAGACGTCTCACATGTCAGGACATTGTCCATTTGGAACTGGCTGCTGTATGAAGCTGTGGACGCGGCAGAAGGTGGAGCTGCTAAGATTGGGGGGCGGAAACTGCAGTTTGGTGGGCGGGGTCAGACTCCAGGGGGTGGAGCCTGACAATACAGAGGCTTTGAGTTACTCCTGATCCTTCTCCTCCCCATGTGTGATGATATGGACCAGATTCTTGTAGTCCAAGTTGCCGGACACATCTGGGGGGAAGGCTGTGAACATCTGTTCCATCTGAGGAGAGATGAGCAAGAGCAGAAGTTTATCGCGTGCAACAGATGCTAAATAGATGAGCCCACTGCCAGGAGATGAGGTGTAGCCTGTAACGTACAGTGTAGTTTGTGCACACACATAACACAACCCCTTTCTCATAAAACTGCACATAAAACACCAAAAAGCCAAAAAGCATTAAAGAATAATACAAAGAGCATTATACATAATTCACACCATAACTCATCCATATCCATAACAGTCAAATAAGGTATATAGCTTGTCATTTTGGTGGGTATTGTGTGAGGTATAAGTTATATTTCACTCACTTCTTCTGCGGTGAATCGGTCTGCCTGGGTGGTCAGCATCTCAGTGACGCTGCAGAGAATCAGGTAAAACACGTTAATCCTCTGTGTTCGTAACCCACTGATATGAGAGTGGCTGAGAAGGGGGGATGTCACCAACTCACTAATCCTTCCTCAGGATCCCTTTGCCCTCGGGGTCGAACACCTTGAAGGCATTGAGGATGGTCTCCTCAGGGTCAGCACCTGCAGAAAAGGGCGGACTCCTTAAAAGCAAGGCTCTCACGCACTCACTAGCAGACCTGATGTTTCATTGCTGCGGCCAACACCATCACTGAACGCATGCTGTTTAAGAAGACTGGTGCGGCCGACCAAAAGTTTCCCTGAGTTAAGTATATTCTGAGACAGCTACCAAGTCCCCTCTTAAAAATGTCTTCTTGGTCAGAGAATCCATTTGGCCCAAATTTTCACAGCTGCCAATGACTTCCTCTGTATGGTCAGATGACAGCAGCTAAGGTCAATACCACTCACCTTTTAGCTTCTCACCAAACATGGTCAAAAAGACGGTGAAGTTAATAGGCCCTGGAGCTTCCTTCAGCATCTCGTCAATCTCCTCCTGCTTTACATTCAGACGGCCTGCGGCAGACACACTTGTGTCAATCATTCTATATTACTCTGCATTTACTGATGTAAGACATATGAGATGCTGTCCTGCATTAAAGTAACATGAAATCCACCTGAATCATTATGGAAGTCTCTAGAGAATTATATGAGTTCTCACTTTAGATACGGATTTGTATTTCAATTTGTATATAAACTGATCTACACTTACATTTGATATTGTCTGTCTTATCTTTTCAACTGGTGACCAGTATCTCTTCTATTTCTTCCCACTGCCCAGTGCTGTAGAACCTTTAAGTGAGTTAGATCTCATACCCAGAGCCGCAAAGGTGTCCCTTAGGTCATTCTTGTCAATGAATCCATCTCTGTTCTGGTCCATGATGGTGAAAGCCTGCTCAGTGGGAGGCCCAGACAGACAGACGGTCAAAGAGACAGACAGTCAGACAGACAGACAGATAGACAGTCAAAGAGACAGACAGTCAGACAGACAGACAGACAGTCAGACAGGCAGACAGACAGACAGGCAGGCAGGCAGACAGACAGGCAGGCAGACAGACAGACAGATAGACAGTCAAAGAGACAGACAGTCAGACAGGCAGACAGACAGACAGGCAGACAGGCAGATGGTCAGGTAAATTTTGTGACAGAGAGACATTGTCAAACACTTGCTGATGCAGCGAAGCTTACTTCTTTGAATTCCTGTATCTGGGCCTGCTCAAACATGGAGAAGACGTTGGAGTTGGCTCCTTCTGCTGCCCTCTTCTTAGCCTTTTTGGGTGCCTGTGAGGCAGGAAGCAGAAGGATTAAAAAGACCTTGGAATATTTTTTCTATCTGTGACAACCACCTGGGTCATGTATCACTTCTCTGTTAGCTCTTTTCGTTGTTCGCTAACAAGACAAGATCATCCTCATAAAAACACTCTGGTCAAGATATTTTTTTCCCCAGATACTGTATTGAAATTGAACTGGCTTTAACCATTCATCTCTCTTCTGGTTGATTATCCCTGTCAGCATCACATTGCATATTCCAGGTGCCCAAGGGCACGAGATTGACATACACTCAGAACACAGTGCCTGTCAATGGAAGGGGATTATGGCTAATTTAGAAAGATTCGTTATCTTAACTGCATATCATTGGCGAGCAGGAAGAAACCAGAACACCTATATCACACAAAGAAAACATGCAAACTCCACGCACTCAGGCCAGAGGTAGCAGTCGAACCCTCAATGCTGGTGGTGTGAGGCAACGTTTGCATTTAACTAGCAGACGCTTTTGTCCCAAGTGACATACAAGTGAGGCAAATAGCGCATTACAAACACTGAGTGACCTGACTGTCCAGCACAAAACATGCACAAAACTACAATCCCTTTTCCAAAGCAGTTGGGACGCTGTGTAAAATGTAAATAAAAACAGAGTGCAACGACTTACAAATAATATAAACCCATATTTTATTGAAAATAGAACACGGACAACGTATCAGATCTTGAGATTGAGATTTTTGTCTGGTTTATGACAAATATACGCCCAGTTTGAATTGATGCCAACGGCACATTTTCTTGTCTTGCTGAAATATACAAGGCCTCCTCTGAAAAAGACGTCATCTGGATGGCAGAATATTTTGCTCCAAAACCTGTATATATCCCTCAGCATTAATGGTGCCTCCCCAGATGTGCAAGCTACCCAAGCCATGGGCACTAATGCACCCCCAAACCATCACAGATGCTGGCTTTCGAACTGTCCGTTGATAACAAGCTGGATGGTCCCTCACCTCTTTAGCCCAGAGGATGTGGCGTCCATGATTTCCAAAAAGAATTTGAAATTTTGATTCAGTTTTCCATTTTGCCTCAGTCCATCTTGAATGAGCTTGGACCCAGAGAAGTCGCTGCCGTTTCTCAATCACATTTAGATCTGGTTTCTTCTTTGCATGGTAGAGTTTCCTCCTGCATTTGTAGATGCAGCGACGAACTGTGTTCGCAAACAGTGGTTTTCGGAAGTCTTCCTGAGCCCATGCAGTGATCTCCACTGTAGAATAGTGTCTGTTTTTAATGCAGTGCCGCCAGAGGACTTAAAGATCACGTTTATCCAATACTGCTTTCCGGCTTTGTCCCTTGCGTTCAGAGATTTCTCTGGATTCTCTGGGTCTTTTAATGATATTATGTACCGTAGATGAAATTCTTTGGAATATTATATTGAGGAACATTATTCTTAATTTGTTGCACTATTTGCCCACACAGTCTTTCACAGAGCAGTGAACCTCCCCCCCATCTTCACTGCACAGAGATCTGCCTCTCTGGGGGGCTCTTTTTATACCCAATCATCTTACGGATCTGTTGCCAATTAACCTAATTAGTTGTGAGATATTCAGCCAGGTGTTTTGTTTTAGCATCACACAACCTTTCCAGTCTTTTGTTGCCCCTGTCCCAACTTTTTAGAAACATGTTGCTGGCATCAGATTCAAATTCAGCATATATCTGTCATAAATAGATTAAATTTCTCAGTTTCAACATTTGATATGTTGTCTTTGTTATATTTTCAATTAAATACGGTTCTATATAACTTGCCGATCATTGCATTTTATTGTTGTTTCACACAGCGTCCCACCTTTTTTTGGAATCGGGGCTGTAAATGTGTCACAAAATATATTTGATTTTTCTGATGTTCTGCTTGTCCCTCTTGCTTTCTCCCCTACTGCCGTCCCATGCAGCTTTGTCCCGGACTCACTCCCTCAGCTTTCTAGGTTTGACTTCAGACAGTTGGATCACGGATAGATGGACTGATTCATCAATGAATTCATTTACCTGTATCGGATGTAAATATATTAACCAGAACCCCAGCACAGCTCTTTCCTTCAGACTACACTCAGGCTCCCATAAAGCTCAGATTCTCCATACATACGCGGAAACAGCTGTCGTGTCGCTTTATTGCTTTGAAAGAATGTACGATTATCACACGCTCCGAGGTCATGGTGCGGACGTCACCCTGCTCTTTGTTGGCTGGCACGGCAAGGTCACTTCTACTCCCTTTCATGTCGGCCCCCGCAGTGCGAGGCCAGCGGCTCCCATGTGGGATTAGGCGTCGGGGCCTGGAGGGGGGCGGCGGGGTGTTGACGGACGAGACCGTTTCTGAGCTGCTTCTGAGGGGGCGTCGCATAAAGCCGGCCCATTTGGACTGCGGGCCGTGGAGCGGAGGCGAGGAATATCGGTGTCCCATGGTGTCACATTCATAGGATGCTACTGCCCCCCCCCCCCAACTAAACTCAAGGATTATCCCCCACCATTGCACAGCACAGAGAGAAGGTCATTGTGCCACATAACACATCCCACGTCTCTTTATGGGAGGGGCAAGTCCAATCTAAGTCCCCTTTTATTGTTATAAAGGGTAGGGGCCAAATATGGGGGACACCAGCAGACCAAAGGTTCGGTAGGTTACTTGTTGAGCAATTCAAAAGCCACCCCCCAAAGATGAATGACCATAAATCTAATCCATAATACCTTGAATACTTCTAATATATTGAACTAGTATATGAGTCTTAATGAATAAAATAATTGGCTGAAATATGCAAAGACATCACAAAACAAAGTAGACCTCTTTAATATACTTTAGTAATATTTAATCAGGTTTTTGCTCCCCCCATGTCTGCTTCACCATCAATCATCTGCAAATTACTTAATTAAAAACAGATTTTAAACGCACCAAAGCAAAGATGCTATGGTCCTGCAAGACCGTAAGACCGCTACCACGAGCGGCACGCAAATCAGCCGACACTGGAAACAAACAAGTCGATAACGCCGATGAGAGGGACGCAGAGCTACAGCAACACCGAGTGCGAGCTAAGGGCTTCGCTTTGAGGGATAAGCATGTTCGGACGAGGGGGCATCTTTCCAAAACACCAGCTCATTAATCCTTTGATTAATGGCTCCTCATTGTGCTCGTAGTCGAGAAAAAAACAGTCCATGGAGTTCTAGGAACCCCCAGCGAAACAGAAATGTCCTTGGGGATGAGATTTCACAGACCCTCTTCAACTCAGCTGTCCCTGGTGGATGGGGCACCTCTAAGACCATAGGGCAGCACCATCCCCTGGAACAGCCCTGGTGGATGGGGCACCTCTAAGACCATAGGGCAGCACCATCCCCTGGAACAGCCCCCCTCCTCAATCTCACGGCCGACCTGCGGACATGAAGCCGGACACGGCAGAGGTCACTTACCATAGCTGGAGCTGAAGCTGATTTGTGTAACTCAGTGAGAGAGACCCAGAACGCTCATGGGGAAAACAGGGGGCATCCAATGGGCCTTATGTACCTCAAACCAGCACCTGCCCCCCAGCCCACCCTCACCCATGGCTGATATAAATAAACTATGCCTTATTTAGGAAGTAACAGGTAAAGCACAGTCCCTACCCCAGGGCCTATTGTCAACAGGCTGCGTGGGATCACAGTGGTTTAGGATGACAGGCTTGGCCATGAAGGTTACACAAATGGCACACTCGACCCCCCCCCCCACCCCCATCC
>JAODLC010000123.1:24637270-24648318 GCA_026781145.1 Hippopotamyrus pictus | reverse complement strand
CCCCATCCCAGTCCCACCCCCATGTCCCCCGGGAATAGTCTTCTCTTTTTCCGATCTTTGCCTGGATTAGAAACTCAACTTGGGCTGCCCAGGCTCCCCAAGCAAGGAATTTCCCCCCGCCCCATCCCCCACTCTCATAAAGATCCTATTTCAGGTTCTATGGGAGCTTGAGGTGTGTGACCATATTTCGGGCCGGCTGTTGGGTTTGATGCATGACCTAACAATTCAAGAACAGACAGGAGAGGTGAAAGAAGAGAGGCTTGCATCGAAGCTTTTCCATGTTAACCTATTCACCACATATAAAATCTGTCCACCGAGACCAAAGTTCATAGCAAGAGTATGTTCCCCCACTTATGAGCTTTTGTAAATGCAGTAGATATTAAAGCACTATTACAGCATTAATATCTTGTACTGTTTTGGTGAGTTTTGCTCACAGATTCCCTGCCAGGAACAGATGGGAAAACTTGCATTTCTGAGAAATCAGGGAGGGATGGTGGGGGTTGCATCTCACAGCAAACACCCTGTGTGCCCAATCAAGAGGCAGTAGCTGTGTAAACTGCCACTCAAGCCTAGGACTCTGAGTGGATTGCTGTCCTTGGCTGCCCAGGGTCCTAAAGCAGGTCATATCAGCACTTTGTTATTTATCCCGTTGAGTTGCATGGCATCCATGTCAAGCAACAGAACAGTGTACATGCTGATTAATTCCTGACATTGTTAATGTAGTTGCATATTGGAGAGGTTAATGTCTTACATGATTACTGGGGTTAAGCACCTTCCCACAACATCCTGCAATCCCCCACACTGCGTACTAAACCCTTAGCTTGTGCTGATGCTACTCAGATCCAGGAGTATTCCAATCCATTCTCCATACACATATGATGCAGAATTTTATTTTATTATTATAGCCCTCTGGGAGGATCACGTGCAAACCAGAAGTTCTGCAATTCATATCCCAGGCTTCTCTTGTTGTAGGAGAATGGGGTGGCACCCTCAACATCTGCGTCAACATATTCTGCCAATGACCTTCACTTGATTCCCAGCAGCTTTGGCAGGGGAGCCTGATCATTGATGGGGACCCTTGAGCTGACCATCTGCAATGAAGATCCAATTACAGGCATGAGGTACTGTACAAAAGAGCACTTCCTCCAGAGGAAAGTGAGAGATCTTAAAACACTGGTTTCTCCATGTTCTGACCACAATTATTTGCTTGGCACAAATTACCTGCCTTTTTTGATAGTCTGGGCTAAGACTCCGCTTATCTTAGGTCATGGTTTCATCATACTCTCTTCCATTTTTGAGTAGACCCCTTTGACCCAGCTCACAATCGACCCTCGCAACCTTCCTCTGTCTCTAAACTTGCAGACATCCCTAAGAGCCCAGCCTCTATCCATTGCGTTATCTCATACTTTCAAACCACACAGCACAAAATACTAAATAGCCAATGATAGGCTGAATAGAGTATAAATTTCCTTAATATATCTGAACGATACATTCTCACTGTTATGTTTGATACATCTTCTTTCAATGTCACTATATGGCTTGTACATGTCTGTAGATGATGCCTGAACCATGCATTTGTTCCACAAAATCATTTCATTTAATTTCATTTCATACCTTCAGTTCACTTGACTGCAACAACCACAATCACTTCCAGTCTGCTGTGCGCAAGCCCTCTCTGTCTGTCTGTGAACTGTCACTTCAGCTATGCAATGTGTTCCCGTACCACCGGGAAAGTCAGGTTGAAGAACAAGAGGAACCAGCATCCTCCAAATGGGACCAGTGATTAAAAGGTCACAAATCACCAGTATAACCAAGCAAGTTGCCTGTGGTTGTGGATTTTTCTGGAAAGCTGTGCTCCCTGAGCCCTCGCGCTGTCGGACTGTGCCCTTTAGCTCCCCTGGTCTTGCAGCTGTCTTGGGTCTGTAGGTTATTTTTGAGTTTAAGACACAAATAGCAGCAGTTTGCACACTCCGTGTGCCTTTGTGTATCTGTGTGCAGGCCATTGTCAGGGGAGCTGCTGGGATCAAACATATATATATATTTATCCAAGTGTATAAATACCTGTTCACGCAGGGATGTGAGAGTGTCTGTGCTTCATATGCGGGTCTTAGCAGAAACATTCTAGGAGTCGCTCTACTTTCGATTGATTGCTGAACGAAGATTTATACTTCGTTTCTAAGAACTTATCCAGAATCCAGAATCACAGCCTAAACTCTCTGAAGACCCAATCCTCTCTATCAGTGTCATAGCAACACATTTACACTGTGACCTTGTACTGGACAAGAAGTTATAGAAAATGAATAAATGGATGGATGGATGGATGGATGGATATTTGCCACATGGAAGGAGAAGCTTGTTACATGAAGTACACAGTGTCTGGGGTGATCGCTCTGTTGGCGGGTAATTTTACACCGGGAAGCCCAGGTGAACTTAGACATCCTAGTAAGAGCCTCACTATTTGGGCTGACTTTCTCCACTGTTACCTTTCCACCATGTATGCACTGGAGTCATTAGCAAACTCCACGGGCCACATCCATCTAGTTTAGACAGTGACTGCAAAATTTCAAATTTACATGGAGTCATGGGGTGGCATGATGGTGCAGTGGTTTGGCATGATGGTGCAGTGGTTTGGCATGATGGTGCAGTGGTTAGCATAGTAGCCCCACACCTTTAATGTTCGAGTTTGCATGTTCTCCCTGTCTCATCATGGGGTTTCCTGTGGGTTCTCTGGTTTCTACCCACAGTCCAAAGACATGCTGAGGTTAATTGGAGTTACCACTTTGCCCGTAGGTGTGCATGCGTGAGTGGATGGTGTGTGAGTGTGCCCTGCAATGGGTTGGCGCCCCATCCTGGGATGTTTGGCTTTGCACCCATGGGCTCCGGATCCCCCACCACCCTGAATAGGACAAGGGGTCACGGAAAATGGATGGATGGACATGGAGTCATTGGGAAACACAGAATGGGCATCCATCCATCTTCAGGCACACATTCTGGTAAAGGCCTATCCCAGCCAGCACGGGGCATTGGGCTGGGGGACAAACTAGATGGCATGCAGTCTGTCCCATCCATCGTGGGGCACATACGCAAACGCAATCACACAGAATGGTGTCTTATTAAAAATCAACCATATACACACTAATTCGTGAGTATATCGTCATATACGTTTTAACGTTTAATAAGTAGAATGGATTCTGATTATAAAGACATCAACTAAGAACTATGAACTAGGTTTTATTTTACGATTAAAAAAAAAAAAAAAAAAAAAAAAACATTGCTTTTACGTTTCTGTCAGTTTTGCAATTTCACTGCTGACAACCGGCAGCGGGAAGAGTGTAACTACATTTGTGAGGTTTGGAGAGTACCGCCTACACTATAATGGCCTACGGATTGTCCTGTACAGGCACACTTGTTTCCTGACGCGGAGCTTTTAAGTCGTCTGTCGACTTCACGAGACAGTATGCCAAATGATTTTTGAAATTCGTTTGAACTGCTAATTGACTTGAATGCAAAGTAAAACTGATTTCTTTTCTCAAATAATGAAAACCAGTAAAAGGAAAAGTCTCAAACCCAAATTATGGTCCTTTTAGTATTTAATTCTTCCCCACTGAACGAGGTTTTCTTAAATTTCATGACATAAAATAGACAAACACCAGATGGCGCTGGAAGGTTTAATTTGAAATACGGCAGCTTTGGTTTCAAAACAATACTAGGCGCTTCAATATTATGGAAACAAATGCTAGAATGCCATAAGAAATGCAAATGCTGCCTATTAGCCAAGAAAAGCTCGATTTAACGAACCATGGGCAATTTTTGTACTACTTATGAGCCGCTACTTGCAGTGCCACTTCCTACACCTGTACTTCAGACGAGATTCATTACGTAGAAACATGGGCTACTGTGTCAAAATTATAGACTACAAATACAAATAAATAAAAAACGCATTAACTTAATACATTAATTTTGTTCTTACTGTGCGTTAGCCTTTTAATAATTCAATGTCTATAGGAGTCGTGTTAAAGATAAAATTCGGGATTTGCGCTAAACACGCAACTTCTGTAGGTCCTTAAAATATGGCTAACTACGAAATAGCAAATTTTGAGCACTAAACTGCAACATAAATCGATATAGCCCACTATTGATGTTTTCAGAAAACTGTAGCTCTGATTATTGATCTTGCTAAATAGTACAAACGCGTAAATTAACAGATGTTTTCAACGTCATCCTGTGCAAACTGTAAAATATACGTCGAATTCCTTCATAATAAATTTACATATAGCCTACTTAATACATTTCCATTTTACAGAACTAATTTTATTGGAAATCATATGAAAATACTTCTAAAAATTGAAAAAAATCTTAAATATGTTAAAACGCTACCTTTTAATATTTATTCAGAAAAATGCCATAAGAATGAAATTGGGTTACGTCTATACGAAACATAACAAGAGCAACATAGTAAACGAAATTCGATTCTTTTGCGCAGATTAATACAACCGCGTCAGCTAAACTGCAGAATTATAAAATACCAGATCCATGAACCGTAGTGCAACCCACTCTGATTGGTATTTAATTAAACTTATCGTACATGTGTAAGTTTAACATTGGTTGATCGTTGCTCCGTCTCCTCTTCCCAGACTGCATTGATCACCACGTTACGTCAGTATCGATAACTTTACCGATCCAAAGTCAAGTGCAAAAGCGCAGTACACAAAGCACCAGGACCTCACAAATGCGAGTGCCACTAAATTTCCTCTTATTCTTCACCGAGACCACCACCCTACGCTGGGAAATCTCCGCTGCGTTTCTCGACGCTTTCTGTTCAGTTTTGACAAGTTTTATTTTTTAAAATACCGGTGCGTATTGATGATTAAACTGTTTTTTTCAGAACGAATCCAGGCCATATATTTAGTCTAGCCAGTGAGAAAAAAAATCTCTCCTATATCCACAAGATGGCCGCCGATGTGGGATCGATGTTTCAATATTGGAAGAAATTTGATCTACAGCTGCTTCAGGTTAGTACCACGATTTACCTTTGGGGAGAAAGGAGATGCTGTTTTTCTATGAAACCGTGTGAAATTTGTTTTTGGAATAAGTTTTAGGGAACTGTGGCAGCGGGGTTAGGCTGATAGGTATCTGAAATTGATCCTCTCCTGCCTTTGTTCGGTTCAATCATCGATAAGCGGCGGGGTGAGCGTAGGAGTCGGGACTGATGCTCCAGCGCGGTCCGCGTTCGGTGCGGCGGTTCATGCGTTTTGCACCTTCTGCGAGTCTTTCTGTTTTAGCTGTGCCGATTTGCCAGAGCATTGTAAACTTTTATTTTTTCACGCAACGGCTTGTGGGCTGGACTTTTAAAAATACATTTTAAGAGATTTATCGATATTCCTTACGCAGTCAGGTGTAGGTCATGCACTTGGAGTTCACTCGAGCTTGCTGTCAATTCACTAGGATCTGTGTTTTCTGTTCTCCGTGTGAAGGCTGTATGTGGGAAATAACTAATTGCTGGTATTTTTATTTAGGGAAACGTTTCATTTAGATGTAAACCGTTTGATTTATTCCATTACCATATAAAGATAAAAGAGAATTGTCATTGGTTAAGATAATCCTTTGCAGAAAGATGCTTAACAACATTAGTTTATCTACGACAATTGGCGTTGATGTTCACGTAAAGATGTTTTTCTATCCCTGGGAAGTTTTTGTGTGTGCTTTTTCAGTAAGTCGTCTGCTGTCGAGTATAATAATACCCTATGCTCACATTTCATATTTTAACGTTCATTTTGTGTCTAATCTTCAGGTACGTCCGTTTAAATACGGAAACTTTTATGATACGGATTATTTAACAGTAACGTGCCGTGCAATAACTGAATCTGGCGCACCTTTGCGTTTCGAAGGGATGCGGTAACATTTCTCGCACTTTCGGAGAGTCTGCAAAGCATCTGGCTTAAGGCATGCATCCCTGCCTCTCCTTTAGTTCCCTTCGTTGCGCTTTTACCGGACTCTCCGAGGAGCAAAAGGCACCCAGGCAGGGACTGCGCAAATAATTTGTTCCCCACTAATGTTTGTAAATCAGGCCCCGGGCAAGACTGATGCTGCGTAGCGCAATGACTGACAGGAGACTGGCAAAGCCGCCATTCACGGAGGAGACCGACCGGCGAATCGGGTGGGTAGGTCTAGAGACGGGCTTCTCAGCCTTGAGGTGGCTGCCGGGTGACCAGTTTGTTACCGATGCGCTCGTAGCATGTTCGTAGGTCCATAGAGTATGCGTGTGAGTACTGGATTATTGGACCTGGGAGGGTGGGGGTTTGACATCCGGATTCATTTGTGTTATGGGTTTCATAAATCTGTTTACTTTAAGACTGATAGTCCTAGTTTTTATTAATTGATAAATAGGATACCAATGGCAGTGAACAAATAAAGAAAGCGTGTTATACGATGAAGAATAATTCATTAGGATTAAGACTGACTTCATCGATTCTAACCGGAAATTCTGGCGCTTACAGCAGCAAGAACGTACCGCACAGTCGAACATACCCATAGTGCAAACAGTGGTACAAGAATAGGTTACACATAGTGGGAATAAGTAAACATAGTGCAGACTTTAAAAATGCACAGTAGGCTACATAAAAGGAATATCCCGAAAACACAATATTGTAGCATTGTCGAAATAAATACTCCCATAATAACAATAACGATAAATTAGTGATGGCAATACAGAAAGCCCCTGATTTGTATTATTAATTATTATTATAAGATGGGTCACTTCCTGACGTGTTATCAATGGGTGTGGGAATGGCACGTCGGCAGCTGGCGTTGTGGTGTCTAAAGGCAGCAGGCAGGAATAAGCCGATGGCTAGATGTTTTAGATTGTTCCGGTTTGCCAGAATCTCTGTTACTCTGCTCTGCTACTGCCGTCAGATGGTCCAGGGTCAGTCCCGTGATAGAGCCGACCCTGTTAAGCCGTTTGGCGTGGCCTGCACTGCTGCTGCCTCCTACAGGTCACTGCCTAGAAATGCGCACTGGCCACCACGGTCCTACATACGTCCTGCATGGGTATGAAACAACTGCGTTGTATGCAGACTTTTTTGGGGGGAAATAACTATTTTTTAAGTATGGCACCATACAAAAGATCTGGGAAAATTAAATAATGAAGAAAATTCGTTAAATAGCCTATTACGCACGCACGCGCTTATATTTTACCAGAAATATTTCATGACTATGAAATGTGTAATCTTGATGTCATTACGCTACATTACCGCTATGTTTCACATTAATTTTAAAATTCGACGACGCGAAAAGATAGGCTTACATGCGAAATTATAAGGTAGCAGTTCATGTCAATTGGCCTGTATTTGGAAGCCGTTAAAATTACTACCTCACCTGTTAGGCTACTGGTTTTGAAATTATCTTTAAATTACACGTTTTATGGCCGTTGTAAACAGAGTGTTGTAATAAGGAGAATTAAGTGTTCAAATGTCTGTAAGCGCTGGCGACAAGGAATCGAACTTAAGTCGGTCTTTATTAAAGCGCAGTCATTCACAGCTCTTCCAATGCAAAGGCAAGGAAGTTTCGATAACTGGTACTTAATTCGAACACATTTTTGGTCATGCGAATTTTTGAGCTAAAAATGTCATGACGCTGACTTTAGCACAATTAACCGCCAGTTCTGATGCTTGCTTTCCCAGCTATTCGTTTCTGTGTACGACACGCAGAGAAACTCGGATGGGGCCGGATCCTATCACACTAATGATAGGAAATTTCGAAAAGAGAAAACAAAATACGAAGCAAGAGAGGAACTGTCAGAGCCAGCCCTCCTTCCCCCAAGGATTTAAGTTGTCTGTAGCCGATCTTGTCCGGGTGTTTGTTGAAAATCAATACGGGACTGTGGAGGTCTAGATCTCCATTACCATGGTGGTGTCCGCGGTCTGCGACGCTGGTTTTTATGTTGGGGCATGATATAGAGGTATCAGCGGTTGTGGTATATGAAACCTATTTAAAAAGCAAAACCTTATTTTCCTGCGTTATTTTGCCTTTTATACATTCGCTGTTAAATGCAATTGTCCATATTAATATATACATGCATATATAGACCTATATATACATACACACATACATAAATATATATTTTCACGCGTAATTTTTTAAAGTTTGTAATTAGAAGCAGGCAGCAATACAAGCGACGCCTGCCGCCTTCCCAATGAACGAGTCAGTTTCTCTTTGAAACGCAATGTAGGCTATTTATTAATTTATAATAAATAATGCACTTCTACACGACTTTCCTGCGCCCGTTGTTTCTCGTCAGAACATAAAGACGCTATTTAAAAAAAAAATTGGACACGCAGCTCGCTAAATTTCATTAATTTAACTTAAATTATTTAACTTAAATAATTAAGTTAGAAGTGGGGCAGAAGGTATGCCAGGTGTCTGTCCAACCTGTGTCTACACTCTACAGTGACACTGGCCGCCATGTTGTCCCTCCCGAACTGAAGGATTTGCTCATGGTAACCAGCGGGGACAAGACGTCACGGTGTCACCTCCCCGGGGGGGTGGTGGCGGCTCCAGTCTACACGGCATCTTTGCGGTGGGAAAACACCAGCGAAGTCACCGCCCCGCGGCTTCAGCTTGCTCCCGAAATGTCAAATTGGCTGTGAAAACGGGCTTTGTTTTTCAGCCTTGCGGGAAGCCGCGAAGTAAAGGCCAGGCAGCAGGAGTAGTCATGGATACCGTCAACAACGTGCGGCGGGGCTTCCCTGGGAGACCGCGCACACGCGCACTCATAGTGCGCGCGCACATGCACACACACTTGGACTTGTTCTCATTCGGGCCAGAGCGGGCGTGTGTGTCTATGGAAAGCAACACACCCACCTGAGTGTGTCTCTATGCCTGCACAAATGACCTATTTAACACCACCTTGTATGATTGGCTCCTCAGCTCCCGCGGTGACAGACAGGGCCAGATCGAGGTCCCAGGGCTGTCTGTGTCCTCTCCTTCTGGTGACCCTGCCCCCGGAAGGAAGGGGGGAGGACAGTTACCCTGGTAATGGAGTTTTTGTGGTATGCTGGCCTCAGTGCATTGTGGTAAATGTGTATACCACTATGCAGGTGCCTGACACCAGCCAAGGCCAATGTTTACATGAAAGGCATGGCTGTTTTCACCTAGGGCATATGACCTGCTACACAGGATGGCTGGATGTGTTTGCTAATTAAGCTGCAAATTTAAAAGGCTTCCCAGGTAAACAGTAGGTACAAGGTTGTAGATTTAAGCATACGGTTTAATAAATTCTTTAATTAGGCAATTTTGCATTATAAGTATAAGATAAGGGGGCCTCCCATCCAAATCATTACCTCTGTACAGCCCCTGGTGGCACAGGCTGACTGTGAATGCCGTCAACAACGTTCTTAGGACCCGGTAGGGATACCTCATACGTCGGTGAAGAAACCTGTAACTTCTCTAGTATCTCCCTCAACCAGTCATCGTGTGCGTTATCAGATCACTCTTCCTAAGCTGCATGTTAAATAGGTTCTCTGGGTCGCAGACTCCGGGGTAATTCATTACTCTTTTATTGGCTGTCTTGAATTAAGAAACAAGGTTGATCATTCCTGAAAAGCGATGAATTGGAAGGTTATATAGCTGAGTATTTTTTAGTGGTGCTTTCCAGCTGAGTTCTTTCCATAACTATCCCCTCCCACCTCCCCTTACAACACACAATATCCATGGTAACTTCATGATCTAAATCTTGTCCCTCCTTTGTGTGTCATGGCTGAACCCTGTAAGTGCTCAGGACCTGGTGATACGTGACGTTTGGGCTGTCAAAGGGATGCCGTAGAGATGGACCCCCCCCGCCCCTCCAGATCAGTCCCACAGCTCCCCGCACCTGCAACCGCAGCCTTTGTGGTCAATAATGACGTTACAGCTATAAATGAGAATTGTAACGTATCTCTGACTTATTTGTTAATTAGAGTTTTCTTTCAGTAT
Organism: Hippopotamyrus pictus; assembly: GCA_026781145.1. Taxonomy (NCBI): domain Eukaryota; kingdom Metazoa; phylum Chordata; class Actinopteri; order Osteoglossiformes; family Mormyridae; genus Hippopotamyrus; species Hippopotamyrus pictus. The sequence goes on along the minus strand of JAODLC010000123.1, from coordinate 24,638,349 downwards.
TTTTGTGATCCAGACTTTTTAGTGCAGGAAAGTATTTTTTTTTTCCTGCTTCTGTTGGTCCTACTCTGGCTGCCATCCTTCCGGAGGTAAAAGTCAGCCTTTCCCAGGGACCCTGTGGCGTTTCGGAGGCTGGATCAGGAGGGACAGTTTCCACTGCCCCCAAGATAGGTGCTGTGATGGGACACCTTCAGCACAGCCGTGACCTATGGCGTTCATTTTGCCATGCCTGCAATGGCGGGGGGGCGGGTGGGGAGCGGATTTTTTATTTCCTTGATAAATTGAGCCATAAGCCTTGGAGCCCCCCCCCCCCGCAAACAGCGGTAAATGTCAATGCCTTCTGCAGGAGCAGAAGCCGACTCGAGCGCTAAGCCTCCACGCCTCTCCCCACAATCTGTTTAGCATTAAAGGTAGACTTTCCGAGTGCTCGCTACAATGCTCATGGCAGGCCGATAAGAGGATTCGGGCTCACGTGTGCAGCCCCTCCCGCAAAGTCAGCTGGCCCCGGGGCTGAGCTCTCACACCAGTGCGCTTAGACGATGATCTGGTCTCGTGTCTGACTGCTGCTGTCAAAAAGCGTGACATTTAATAATAATAATAATAATAATAATAATAATAATAAAAACATGTTAGTTCTCTGGGTCCTTGCACAAATGAAAATTTGCTATGATGAGAAACTCATTGAAGGTTTATTATAGTTATTCTGGTTGGAAATTTTTTAAATTTATTAAACTTTTTGGTCAGGCCAATGCCTGATCCGACTGTCAGGTGAGATCAGGTGCTGTTACTGCTATTGTGACCCTTTTCAGATCTTGTGAAGTTGATGGTGCTTTCAGAAGAAGCCATCTCCAGCAGCCCCCTTCCCCATAATTCCCAGGTTTTTGGGAATAATAATCACAACATGATAAAATATAATAGTAGTGACAACAACATATATATGTATATTGTGTGTGTGTGTTTGTGTAATTTATTTCTTTATTTTCTCTTTAAATTTCTATGCTGTATCTATGTTTGGGAGGCAAGGTACTGCTCTGGGTTGTGTGTGTGTGTGTGTGTGTGTGTGTGTGGGGGGGGGGGGGGGG
>JAODLC010000123.1:24621575-24637084 GCA_026781145.1 Hippopotamyrus pictus | reverse complement strand
CCCCCCCCCCCCCCCCCCCCCCGAGCTCCCAGGACAGCCCCATATCACACATCTCTCTGTTAGAAATTTAACCAGCAGGTTCATTTACTTTTTTGTAGCATAATGTGATGTTACAGCCCCACACCTCCTGCTTTAGAGAATTTCAAATCGAGCAGTTAATAAAAAAGTAAGGAAAAAGTGTTAAATCCGTGCTCTACTCCAAGTCCTGCTGCCTGTTTTTCAGACGTTTCCTTTTTTTTCCCTTCTTTTTTTCCCTTCGTAGGTTCTAGAGTGTTTTTTCAGGGGTGGATTTAATTGCTCTTTGGGGAGGTCTTGCTGAAGTTCGACTCGGCTGTTTAATTAGTGTACCCTGCCGGGATGGGCTTAATGCTACGTGATCTTCAGATTGTCTGATTGTTCGGGCCCCCAGAGACAACCCCCCCCCAGATCTCTGTGGACGACGGGCCGCGGACGAGCTGCTTTCGCTGAGCTTGGCTTGGGAATGGGCCCCCACCTCCAGCTGATATCTAGATGTGATATCCAGCCATGTAAAGACCATTTATATGCCTGTTTGCTCAAAAGTAGAGCTGGGCTTTAAGTCTCTTCACCGGTCATCCTGATGAATAATTAAACAAATGGGTGTGGAAATGTTGCTTCATAAATATGTATGAGACCTCAGCTCTGATTGGCAAAAAGAAACCTGAGCTGGGCCTTTACTGGCTTGTAAAAATAAGGTCCCTTCTGATGTCAGCAGAGGTGGACAGGAACTCCGCCCCACAGAGTCTGCTGAACAATCCTGTCAGGTCCTGTGTTTATCAGCAGCAATCCTCTCTGTGTCCCTACAGCACCGATTTGCTAGCCCAGCACAAATGCGATAAATCTGAGATCTTGCTGAATCGTAATTGACTTGAATTGTAAAAACGCTGTTTTCCCCATATTTGTTTGGATTTGTGGTGTTTTATAATTTAAAACTATCCAACACTATCCAAGCCTCACAAAATTCTATTATTTTTGATCAAAAATGCCCAATAGCATATTTCTGAATGACATCCCTGATTCTAGTAGGCTTGTTCTCCCCCATAAATCAAGTGCACCAGACCCTACTGTACACTGCCCCCACTGTCCCCATGCTAGGACTTTGGATAGGCAATTGGGTAACGTGGATAACGGTGCCAGTCCTGCCTTGGGTGGCTGTTGCCTAGCACCCGATGGCTGTGGAATCTAAGAGTCTCTGTTGAAGGCAGGCGGAAATGAGGAAGGGGGGGTGTGTGGAGGGTGGGGGTGGTGCACATTTTACTCCGATGCAATTAATTCTGCTTGCCGGTAGTGGGTCACTCAGCAATGATGTCATCAGGCTGGAATCCAGCCAACTGCTTTGTTGAATGGTCTGTCCTCCCCCCAAAGATGAATTAATGATGATGGGGGGGGGGGGGGTGGTGTATCACAGGTATGCTTCGGCCCGGTATTTAAAAAAGGTGTGCTTACATCAGGTAGAGCTGTTTAGGGTCCTTATCAAGATGAGTAATTATTAAGATTCTTTGCAGAACTTTGCAAAGCTTCGGTGTGTTTACTCCGTTCAGAATATTTTATTTTTAATTCCTATTGCAAATCTTTTTTTTTTCCCATTTTCAAGCTATCATTGATTGGGCACTTAAAGGAATCTGTCAATATGCAGTTCTGTGAACGGGCCTCTTTTTGAAATTATTATTATTGCAGCCGTTCTGGGCTTGTGTGTGTTTCTGATGCTGTGCTAATTTTACGAGCCAGCGGCTCTGACGGGATGACACGCTGAAGAGTGCTCGTTCAGGTCGCTGGCTGCACACCGCTGGTGTGTGTGAGCCACTGCCGACTCGTCTCACCTTGACAGAGCATTGGTGCAAATACTAGTCAGGCTTTGAGTTTTGTATATGGGTCGCCCCCCTCCCCCCTCCCCAAGCCAGGTGTGATTTTAATGCTGGTGTGGTTTCCACGAATGAGGCGATCGCTTTTGTGCGGGGATCACGTTTGCCGTGAAGTCCCGGTCATGTTTTGATCTGTGCGTGCTTCTGCCTGTTCTATGCTGCTCCTGACAGCCATTGCGGGCTTTGATGCCGATCCATGTGCCAGGGGAAGCTTTGCCATTCTGATATACGTTTATTTATATGATGCTTTTGTCGAAAGTGATGATGTCATCCCTGGAGCAGTTGGAGTAAAGGAGCGTGCTCAAGGGCCCAATGGTGATGTGAGTACCCTGCTGGCCGTGGGGTTTGAACTCACAACCATCCGGTGCAGATAACCTGCTGAGATCTGGAGGGTTTTGGAAACACTCTCAGGTTGGCAGGTCATCTGGCACCAGTCTCGGGGGCTTGGGTGGGTGGGGCTGGGATAGCCATGGTGGTGCAGGGGTTAATGACAGGTCTGCATCTCATTGCCAGAGTCAGCAGCTGCGCCGCCCCCCCTCCCCCACCCATGTCTGAAAGAATCCTACTCACTTGATTGGATTTTTTTCCCCCTTTTCGAAGTGGATCAATTTTTAATCAGCAGAGCATCTGCCCCAGATCGATGCGGACGGCGGGCAGCCGGTCTGACCTGGCGGCCTTATTTACAGGAATGTTTCTCTTATCGATGCGCGAGGAGGCGCCGGGCCAGAGGAATGGGAACCCAGATCAGCCCCAATCTCCCCCAGCGAGCGGCGGACCCCACACCAAAAATAAAAGCCCTCATTTGCCTGTGTCCATGTAAAAATCTCTTCCCGCCAAAAAAAAAAGCCAAAGGCCCCATGAAGCTACCGTAAACTGTGTTTAGCCCACGTAAATGGGATTAGGGTTAGGGTTAGGGTTAGGGTTAGGATTAGGGTTGGCTTATTCCATTATGTAGTACCTTCTTGTATTGCTGATGGATTTATTAGAGCGTATTCAGGATATTTAAAATTCAAAGTTTGGTGAGCCCTACCTGTGGCATCGACATACGTGTAAATTTCTAATTAATAACTTTGCACATAAATATCACATGATTATCAGAAAGAGTAAAAATCTTTCCTTTCATTATTGTGCAGATGGTAAATTTGCTAGGCTTGGCTGTTGTTTTCATTTTTTGCATTATTAAAAATGCATTTATTTGCATCATATTTGCTTACTTTTCTCCGTTTTGATTTATTAAATTAACAAATTTAAATTTTGACTTTGCTTTGAGAAAAAACCTCTGCTTATTGCTTCCTTCAGAGTTTTTATTTAGTTCCGCATTGCCAACCCCCCCACTGTACTGTTTATAAACACTAGTGAACATGAGTGTCCTACTTTCTGCAAATTAGTGTCATAAATCACCCTACCTTCTCTTTTGTGGGGGATCTTTTAGATTTTTTTTATTTTCTTATATATTACAATTTGAAACATTAAATAAATAAATAAAATAAATAAATAAATAACCAGTTTGGTAGACTGCACATATGCGTTTTTTTTTTTACACAAATGCATCTGATTTCTAGATATGACTGGGGAAAGCCTGATAAATCCCAAAAAACGGGGATTTATTTGGTTTCGGTGATCTCCATACATAGGGAGGGAGTTATTTATTTATTGTTTTTCCGAGTACCCAGAATCCCATGAGGGGGCAGTGACAGGATATCCAGAGTTATTATAGGCCTGACTGCAGGGTGATTTAAAAACAAACAGGCAGAGACAATTAGCTGCCCTCTCCTCCGCTTGGGGGTCTCCTCCAGGCATCCAACAGCAAGCCAGAGGTCAGTCCTACATCCCCCTCCTGCTGCTGACCCAACCCCGATTCGGTCTGTATATCCTGTTGGGAATGTGGGGGAGGGCTGGATAGTATCTTTCTATATCTAGCAAAATGATCTGGATACCCCCCCTCCTTCACTGCCCGCTGATTACATCCCCCTCTGCCATTTTTTATTTGTCTCGGCTACCTTCCAGGAATATAATTAAAAGCTAATTTATTTCCAAGCGTGACAGCTTTGAATTCCAGCGCTCCCAATCAAAATGACACGAGGCGTTAGCGGAGCGGAGCGGGGCGAGCAGCGAGGCAGAGCCAGCCTGCCTGTTTCCCTCTGTGGAGCCTGGTTCCGCATTCATGGCTCCGCATAAATATTAAAAGATTGTACAATATCCCTAATAAAGAGATTAAAGCAGTTCGACGCCGGGAGCCGCTCCGCTTGCAGATGTTCACGTGGGAGCTCCTTGACAGGTACTGCAGGTACCTCAAGAGCCAGTCTGGCTCCTGCCGCTCCCCGCAGTCTAGGTGGGTGTAAGTTTTTAAACATTTGACCAGAGTTTATGTTCTGTTTCGCCCCCCCTCCGCCCCCTTAAAACTAGTTACTACTTGGTGCGAAACTTCCAATCTGTAAAGGAGTGTGCATCACCCGTGCAAATACCCTGTTTTCCTTGTGATGTGATGAGCTATCTGAAGGTTCAGGTTTGAGGCATAAGGCAGATGTCAGGTCTAACTTATTCCTAGAATTTGGTGGGTTGGGGGGCTGCACTTGATTTGTTTGTTACATATCTGTTGTATTAATGTCCTGTTCTGCTCTTAAGGCGTCTTATTTTATGCCAGGTGACACATGACAGAGCTTCTTTTACACCTAGATATTATTATTATTATTATTATTATTATTATTTTGCCTCTGGTCAGAGCATTACATCCACGTTTTATGCGTCGAAGTTCCAGTTATTAACTGACTATAGACTGTGATAAAATTTGACAGTCTTTCTCACAGAGAAAAATATGAAATGGCCTTAAGATGAAGCTTTTAACTAACGATTTTTTTTTAAAAAAATGCAAAGCTTATCAATGTATAGTTTGTTTATATACAGCATAAGTAATAAGAATTATTATTCTGAGCTGCGAGGCTGATACCGAAAGGCTTTAACGTGGCAGGTTTAAGATTAACCTTTTATGTTTAGCATTAGATGATAATCTTAATTCTTGAATAATTCATTACTGCATGAGTCCGCCTTCTGAGTAGCTAAAATCCCTTTTATCAGTGCGGGACTCAACAAACCCGTTAGTCTACCCGGTTATTTAGCCCTACCCGGTCCGACACCCCCTCATATTTTTCTTTTTTAAAGTTTTTATTTTATTTTAGAAAAAGTGGGAATATATGGATAAATAAAATCATGAATCTGACACTAATCAGATACCGAACACTGGAGCGGTTTAAGGTCCGGCTCGCTTTCCCCATGCGATTTGACGTGCGTAACTTAAGTAAGGAGATTGGGCGGGTGCGCGTATAAAGCCTCCTTTGTTCTGACAAGTGCATCATTAAAGCTCGTTTCCTGTGTGCGGCGAAAATTAAAATTCAAATTTCATTGTCGGGCGTGATGTTTAATCCAATAATGATCTGATGTAACAAACTGCCATAATACCTCTCAGCGTCCCTAATCAGAACAGAGCCACCCATGCCACTATTTATTAACCTCCGCAGAAATGGGAGACACGCCTGACTAATCTGCAATTGCTGCTTTTGGCAGACTGTAGCGAAGCGGACTTGGCAGTCGGCTGGGCTACGCCAGGGCAGGGTTGGATGATGATGATTGGAGGGGGGGCCTCGGGGTTTTTATGGAGGTGACTGGGGCTCGATGCTATTCGGGCTCATTAAACGCAATAATGGAGCGGCTCTCTGAATGGCACTTAACGCGAGCTGAATGGGGGTGGCCGGTGCGTTTTTTTGTAAACGTCTCTCGGTCCGTAATGGCTTCAAGCGCTTTCACCCCCCTCGTTTCGTTTGCCAACCCGGCAAGAAATTAGCATGCCGTTAAAACCTGACGACCTTTTAAGTAGATGATCTACCTCCACCCCCCCCATGACCGTTCTTTGGTGCGCGGAGCTGCTAGTGCTGCCAATCTGAGTGGCTTTGCTCTCATTACACTATAGGCCTGTATCTGCCCTTAGACCTGCCGCTTTTTCTTTGTCATGAAAATGACCTTGTGTAGTTTGCTTAGGATGACTGACGTGGACGTCCGTGCCCAATAATCACTGAGATGTATATGCATGTTTGAAGAGTAGGATTTCGGTTTGCTGGATCTTTCCTGTACGCAGTGGGATGTATCCTGTAGTTGATGTAAGAGATTCGCTCCTGGAAAATACCAATTTCTTAAAAGGCAAACATGTCTTCTAACTTTAGTTTGACAGGCATGAAGCCTTGGTTCTGGTTCAGGACCTGTCAGGCTTATGGTCTGTTATATGGACTGTATACACCTGCATTCACTCTTGTCTGCAGCTGCTGCTGTTCCGGGTCGTTTATGTGATCGGTCACAGAAGCCGCTGTGGGAAATCTATGCAGCATCAAACAGAGGACGTTATTGGTCAGATCTTTCGTAAATGTTCAGAGCCGATTGGGTAATATTCCTCACTAAACTCTGTGGTTTGTGGTGGAAGAGACGCCATATATCCTGATCAGGATTCTTAATATTCGCTGTCGGTTTCTCCCAGCGTGACCTCGGATGTAGCGTTGAAGCATGAAATGCTGTTTGTACCAATGTGAACATCTGAATTATATAAACCTCTTTGTGGAGTTTGCTTGTATGGTGTTTGCAATACGGTGGAGTACTTTGCTCATCTTCAACAGGTTTTGCCTGATCCTCCTCACTCCCTATCTTTTCAATAATCTGCACCCCCACCCCCCCAAAATACCGTCACACTAAATCAAGTGTCCCTTCTCTTGCTGCCTCTCCTGTGCCATGTAATACTCTGATTGGGCGCTTTACCCAGCCAATAATGCATCTCCCCCATTTCCTGTCTCGCTCATCTCCCAGTTTGCCTCATGCTGTGTCCTTGTTCTCCGTTATTGCCCGCTTCGCGTCCTTTTTGTCCTTCCTTTTTTACTCGCTGCCCATCTCCTGGAATTAGCTTCCGCTAGGATCGTCTTCCGCCCCTGTTCCCTCCATCTCTGGTTCTCCGTAGGCATCCTCTCCAGCTCTTATTGCTGTAATGGACCAGCGGCCGCCATAGCGATGGCCTTGTCTCATATTGCCTTTCATTTTTAAATGTCAGACTCTTGACGGAGCCTCTCCTCAGATATCAAATAAGGCACGGTAAGATTTAATGTTTTACACGAGTCCTATATCTTCCTAACAAACTCCTCCGCCCCCTCTTTAGGCGTTTAATGTTCCGCAACTCCTGTGTCATCCGCTTTAAATATCTCTGCCGCATCTCCCATCCATCCTATAAATGAGAACCTGTTACAGATGTAATCCATTCTGAACTGGAGTCCTGTCTCAAGCCAATCGGCTGTTTCCAGCAGCGCCAGAATTCCCACTAGCGATATGCCGAATTGCACGCTGTAATAAACAGCAACCATCCGAGAGGAAATAGTTTTTCTTTCTAGGATTTAATATTGAGTAGTGCTGCCCCCACCCCAGGTGAAAATTGTGGATTGTGATTTCCGTGAAGAAAAATGTCACCGGGGGTGAGGTCGGGGGGGGGGCTTTTTGCCTCATGGAACCAAAACTTGGTTCTTGACCTTCATAAACTTGAGCTAGTTTCATTTCTGAGAAATATGGACACTGGGTTTCGTGCTCCAGTAGTTGATGTTAGACTTGCTGTTGGGGGTATTATGGTCGTATGTTCATACTTCAGAGAACTGGGGGGGGGGGGGGGGCATGTGTTATAGACTGTAACACCCCCCCCTCCATCCCCAGACTGACTGACTGGTCAGCAGTGTCCCAGGGGTCATAGGGCGAGTCCTCGAGACACTTGCAGACGAACCCCCCCGGTCCCCCGTCGCGTGTGACTTCTGCATCTCCATGGATACCACAGAAGAGCAGCTCGGTGGCGCCCCGTGTGTGAGGTTCCCGACGAAGCCTGTCTGATGGATGGCGCTGAGGGACCATTTGTCATGCTGCAATTATTCTGGCAAACCGCGCATACCCAGCGAGCACAAACTGTGATCGGCGCCAATAAAAGTGGGGAAATTGCAGTGGAAAGAGTGATGCAGTGCAGTTTTCAGTGGAGGAGACAAGGTGTCTTTTGTTGGGGCAACCTGCACTGATTACGTTGTGGGGGTTGTTGAAAAAAGGTGTGTGTGTGTGTGTGTGGGGGGGGGAATGCAATCCTGAAGCCAGCTTCTGTCACGTGTGTTTATTGATATGTGGGGGCAGGGTAACTTGGTGTAGGCAGGATTTAAAAGTGCTTTGACGGGTAGGGATGAATTTTATCAAGTGTGAACGCTGTGGTGGGCTCATCCATGAACTTTTCTCAGGCAGAAGGTCATCCTCTTACCAGAGCCTTTCTTGTGCGTGGTTAACTGCCCCCCCCCCAAGTCTACCCTCTGAAGCTGAGTGATTTCCACGCCTGGCGCAAATGACCGTAATTACCAGGGATGCGTTGTTTGTTCTTAGAAGCCTTTTACCATGGTAATTAAAGATAACACAGCGAGTATTCATTCTCCTGTTTCTGTGTCTAATGGAGTTCTTTTTAAGCAGTAATTCATGGTATGATCATTGTTATGTGGAACTCCACCGACGGATGGCATCATGGAGTTTGAACATTTGATCCAAACATCGAGCTGTCCCTCGAAACCTCGTCCTCGTAATGGGACGTAGGTCACTTTGAATTTGGTCATGGGGGGGTCTGGATAATAAGCAGTGGTTAATCTGATTTCTCCGCGTCTACAGAACACAGCCACCGGTGACTGGTCAGGTCAGGCATATTGCAGAGTGCTTGGGAACACAAATTAGAGGCTGATTTTGACTTTAAAAATGTAAAAACCAAGTGAGTTTTGGTACTACTTATTTCAGATTTGTTAATTTTCTAGCAAAACCGCCATGCCAAATTAACAGTGTCTCCAGAATGTTGTTAAAAGCAAAATGTAGTTGACTGCAAGTAGTGCTGGAGCATTAATCGAAAAGTAATCAAAACCGATGTTCAGACACCTCTAATCGATGTAATCTTGCCCATGTCGGTTACTTTTGCTTTTTAAAATTCTGTTAATACTTATAAAAAAACTCTTAATACTTTCCCCAGTGAGTGTTCATGTACTGTCCCCTTAAAAACACACTACCGCGTGTGTTTTCACGTGACTGCGACATGGAAGCAGCATGGAGGACATCTCAAATGTCTGAGCACCTCCAGCAGCTCGTACCAAAGAAGAATACCGTGTCCGTCGTTTGGACACATTGTGGCTTTAGTGAAGACGACATCGAACAAAAAGAGGTCAAATGAGAACACTGTGGAAAAAGAGTTTTAGCTACCAAAGGCAATACCCCCAATCGAATTCAACACGAAAAATATTTAAAATAAAATGGAAACCGATTATAGTGATCATGGTTATAGTGGATCAACCGCTTATATGGATCAAAAAGCTTGGGACACAATCAATTCTGTGCAAATACTGTTTAAATAATGTGCTTATACAGCTGTAGTAATCAAGTAGTCCACTTACAATGTTCATTTTGGGCATTTTATGCATAACAATATACGGAAAAATTAAAATCACGGTATATATATTTTTTTATTTGCCCACTTTGCCTTGCGGTGACCCGTCTGCTTCTGGCTTGCGATCTGAGGCTAATGCTGCCTGCACAGAAAACATGACCGGAAAAAGAAAATCATTTTCTCTCAATTACGAATATAAACTCGTCAAAGTTAAAAAAAAAAAAAAAAAAGAAAAAGAAAAAGAAAAAGAAAAACAAGCCAATGAGACGCAGTAGCGAAACTACAATAAACTGTATTTAATGTACAGTACCGTATTGAATTATAGCATATTTGAATTATACACAGTTCAGTAATTAAATTTGTGCAGTACTGTAATTCGAAAAGCAGTTGAAACAGCTGTGCTGTATTTTGAAAGTCAATAAAATTCAGTTAATAGCAACGCTGTCCGTTTTATTACCTTATATTCCTGTAATAAATATACAAATGCCAATTATATGGTAATCTATCTGAGACAAAGAAAAAGGAAAAAAACCTGTTATAACGATCATCTGTTTATAGTGATCAATTTCACCCAGACAGACGTGATCGTTATAATTATGGTTTGTTCTGTTTATTTTCTATTTTTTTAGGGAACTTGCTTTTTACATGAAAATGAAAATGTGACTTTTTTCGCAAGACATTTTCAGTTCAAGCGATTTGTGTTTGATTTCAGTTGTTCGAAATATTCAATAAATAACCATAAATGGTACGTTAATCTGTGTGTTTCCTTCAGTTATTTAAAATCATGAAGATATACGCAGTCTTTCATTAGAAAATATTCCAGCTTTACAAACCTAGTCAATGAAATATTAGAGCAAAAAATAACTCAAAAACAAAATAATCATTCATTAATCATAATCGAAGTAAAATGTTTTGTCATATCGCCCAGCCCTATTTGTAAGCATAATGAATCATGATTCATATCAGCAGGATTGATAAAATTAATGGTCATTTTGTGCAAGACATAAATACGCAGATTTGTTAGAAGGACAAAATGTGATTTATAAATAAATCAATGAACAAACAAACAAATATAAATTTTCGGCATATATTTCTTTGTAAAAATGCTTATTACAAACAAATAATTCTGTTCAATAAATGAATGAACAAGATTTATCCATTCATTCATGCCAGCGATGTATTTATTTCCAGAAATATTTATTTATTTACATACAGATTTACAGATTTCTTAATCTAAATGTTAATAAGGTGGGCAGCGCTAATTTTTTTCTAAAGTACTACTGGCCAGGTGGACTGTGCTGATCTGCGCTCCATTACCTTGGCCTTGCTTGGATGAGAAGAAATGCTGGCTGGCGTTCTTGTGGGCTAATGACAGCTAGCAAACAAATTGAAACAGTTTATGGGCTCGACTACCGAGAGAGAAAAATTAACAACGATTCAGTGCGATATTGTTTGATAGCAACTTGTCCGTCTGTAAAACCGCAATTTAAGTGCACCAATAACTATATTATTTAAGCCTTGATTATACCAAATCAATATCATGTATGCAAGAAAGGAACGGTGGCCATGTAGTTCAAACGACATGCGGACAAAACAAAAATCAAACACAACGGCGTAAAGAATCTGCTTTTCTATCAATGCAACAGACCCACGTGCACAATGCAAATAAACGTATTGTGGTGAATGCGTGAGTTATTTTGATAAAGGAGATTACAGGTCTTTTAAAACGTAACTTGCTCTGTTTATTTTCCAGCTACTGTTGGCCAGTACTAGCATTGACACAGACAGGGAAGCTAACAATTAACTTACACAAGACTGTTACATGCCAACGAAACACGCATTCCACAGCAAACAGTACAGATATGACATTTATTATTTATGAAATATATACAACATATGCCTATTAATGTACACTATTTACAGATACGTGTGATGTGGTGCAATGCATGCTTGTAACTGCATAATTAGGTCTGCTGAGTAATCCCCGAAATGACATCGACCCGCGTGAAGTATGCGGCCACTTCCCACTTCCCACCGCAGATGGTGTTTTCCTTGTGGAAGCTATTGCATGACTAGAAACAAGTTAAGACAACTAGTAGGTCAGTTACTGTTGCTTCTGCCTGGTTTGCTCGCCTGGCCAATAGTGCTTTACAAAAATGTTAGGACTGCCCACCTCATTAACATACAGATGAAGAAATCTGCAAGTAAATCAATCAGTCAAATTGATCAGTCAGTCAATAATACATAATTTGAAGATCTGGAAATCAATTCATCTGAAAATAAATAAATGGATCTTTGGTGTAAATTTATTTATAGCGAAGATCTATTGCCACAAACTGTTTGTTCATGCCAAAGATTTATCTGTTTGTTGGTTTATTTTTAAGTCACGTTTTATCCTTCATAGAGCTGAGATTTGCCTTTGACAATTGTGAGGGTCCTATATAAAAATGAAATGAATTCTGGTGGTCAAATGAAATGGCATATTTTTCCCCTTATAAAATATTCCTTAGCCCAGTCAGCATTTCCCACGGACATTTTTCGTTTTGATACTGTGGTTGGGGGGTTTGAACCATCTATCAATCTTTGATAGAGAATCCATACATTTGAAAAAGGGTGAAACCGCTATTTTGGTGCAGTAAATTTACATGTCTTTCACCATGCCTTTTGTAATCACTAACATTTGACGTGATAGTAAATGAATAAACTAATGTCTAAAGGCAGCCCTATCTAACTGGCCTCACTGCAGTTTGGTTAGGATCATTCTTCCTGCTTTGGTATGAAATGTTTCCGCCAAAAACTACTATCTAGCAAAGAGAGGTTGACCCACTAAAGTAAGTGTGTAAAACACTCAAGCAGGTCAGTCTCAGTTCCCCTGAACCTGTCTGAAATGCAGCGAGTTGATGAAGAGGCTGCTTACTCTCGTTAATTTGCAAAAATTGGAAAGTCGAACACGTCAGGTTTTATGTTAATTGGGCAATTTTTCTCTGACATATATTTTACGTTATTCAAACAAATCAAGTACTGGAAAAAAAAAACCCAGATGATTCTTGGCTTGATGAACATGGGCTAGTGACGGAAACGTCAACCCTAAAATGCCTTTACTGAATAGCTATTTTGCCTGAAGACCGGCTGGTGTTCCACAAAGCAGGATATCTCTGTTAGCTAGGTTAACTTAAGCAAGAAGTCATAATTGTCCAGTAGGAATGCTCTTACTCAAACTCTTATTAGACAATCATGAAGTTAACCCAGCTAACTGAGATATCCTGCTTTGTGGAACATCCCCCAGGTTAAACTGATCTCTAATGAGATTAATCTGTTTTTGAAATCACCCAGCCTTTGTGCTATAGACCGTGTGGATGAGGGTGGTGCAGTTTCCGACGGTGCCAGCTGTTAACGTTGGTGCTGAGAATGAACAGCCCTTAATCTCTGGTAACCCTGCTAATATGTTGGTAATGTTTCTTCTCAAAAATGAAACCTAGTCAACCTGGAGGTGTTGGTGCACAGAAATATTATTAGCTGAATACTGGGTATTTTCCTGCAGTTCTTGGGTTCCTGACTGTTAAGATGGAAAAGTCCGTCATTAGTGTTGTTCAACGAATACAAGTGATGAGCAGGCGTTGATTTATTTGATGACTGACGTATTTTCTGCCAACTCCACGTACCATGAGAAAGAAACCAGTGAAACGCGGGTTAAATCAGCCAGACCAGAGTGAAATTAGCGTGATCTCCGTTTAGCCAGTTAGCTAGTACTTTGAGTTGAGCTGCTGTGGTCTGTGCGCTCGAATGACCTTGTGTACGTTTCCCAAAGGATCCTATTGGCAGCTTACTTAGCTGGACCCGTTTGGCTGCATGGTTTGGTTTTCTTGTGGACATTTCTTTTGTGGATCATGAGTCCTGCCTGTGGTGACTGACTGGTGTTCCCCATTATTTTAGACTATCTATTGATGAACGTACAGTCATTCTCACATATGAACGTAGTGATCAGGGATGTTGTAGCAGCTGTAGTGATACAAATGTGTTTTTTTTATATATATATCTACATGCTGTGTAAGTCGCCTTTGAGCCACAGCCCTTTGAGGCTTTTGTTACAGACTCGTAAGTCTGCTCACTTGGCGGTTCAGGCGTTAGCAGGACGCTAATGACGCGGTAATCTGAACCTGCGGGGTCCCTGCATCGAACCACTGACCTGTTTCACTGTGAATAAAGAGCCGTAACTGAAAGCAGACTGTCTCGAATTATGACTGAATTTCACCTCGTTTGAAAGGGGTGCTTTATTGTAAGTAGCAGGATTTATCTGACAATGTAGTGGATCCTGTCTAAGGATTTGAGGACCCCAGTAAAGCCAGCTAAGTATGCTGAAGACGTTTGAGTGACTGTGATTGTAGTCTGGGCCAGGAAGGAGGGATCTCAACAGTTTGCGTTTCCCCACCAGTGCTGTGTGATATTAGGGTTGTTTGAATTTCACCAACTGGGGTATTTTTTTTTTGGTATTTCTGTACTTTGGGATGGGACTTGTAACCCTTTCTTTGACTATTGATTATGCCTCTGAAACACAATACAACCAGAATCTTAAAAAATATATATATATATGATGATTGTTTCGTGGACAATTTAAAAGACCCAAGCTTTGATTGTGATCTGGTCGGAAGAACCGATACAGCGAGATCAGGACTGCATGACAAGAAATACTTTTTTATTTTGTTTAATATACTAGGGCTGCATATTGGAAAAATTCAAATATCGCCACGCGATTTTGTTGTAATAAATATTGGGATATTTATAAAGCAAAAAAGGAGTTCAAAATACATTTCTCACAAACCCATCTAGAAGTGATTTAAACAGCGAGGATGAAAATGATTGATTGTCGCATGGGACGCATGCAGCGCTCATGCAAAAGCAGCGGAGGTAAACTCTCAAAGTTACGCTAGATAATCTTGAAAATGAATAATCATTAAAATTGCAAAGTTTGCTAAGTTTCTTTCTTTTTTTCTTCCCTGTGACAGGGAAGCTTAAATCCCCTGTGGTATAATGTCCAGACACTATGAAGTAACCTGATCAGAACCCAACTATCATGGTCCTTGCGATGTAAGAATTGCATGTTATGCAAGAAAACACTTTACCCGTCCTCCCTGCATCTTTCTAGTTGTATTGCCAAAGCTTAAAATACACTGCAGTCATTTTTTGAATTCAGTACAAAACCAATTCAGAATTCAGAACCAACCCGAAGAAGTACCATACTTCTGTTACTTTTTAAAAGTACCAAAAAATGCGGTACCTGGTGCACTGGAAAGGCGATTGCAAACCTTTTATGAATGAATACCAGACCTCCTCCAGACGTTTTGCCCACATGTAGTAGCACTTGCTTTCCTTTCTCAGGGTGAGCTGGAGTGTTGTCACTTCAATAGCAATGATTTGACATTAGGATGATGCTTATGCAGTGGCATATACGCCATTATTGTCTGGAAACACATTTCTGCTCCTTACCAGGCAGCTCCCCCTACATTTCACTAGTGAAAACCCTCTACCTTCTGGTATTGAGTGTTGGGAGAACCATGTGCTGGGGCCCCCCCCCCCCCCCCCCGGGCGGTCACATGACCAGGCTTGATGGCATGGACCTGGTCATAAATGCCGGGCCCTGGACCCCAGGCTCTGTTCGCAAGCGAAAGGTCTTCCCCGACTGTTTATTACTTCTGGCCCGGTACCTCGCTCTGCTATCCATATGTGGTTTGGCTCATATCCTCCCTGTCAACAGGAGTGGATTTATTACTTATTTAATGTTTAAACTCTCCTCTTGTCTGCCTTCCTGGCTCCTTTTAGTTCATTTCGTTTCTAGGTGGTAACGGGACTTTCAAATTTAATGACACTCACGGCTCCCGCCTTGTCCAGTGTTGCATGTGAGATCCCGTTTTCCTCCCCAGCCTCCACTGTATGGGCTGTACTAACCGCTGGGAGATTTAAATAGCGTCCGGGGGGGGAGGGGCGGTTCCAGAGAAGGTAATATGTTCTGCTGTTCCCGGACATATGCATGATTTTACAGCCTCATCAGTTTAGCATTGATTCCCACTGAAGTGTTTAATTGCATCGCGAACATGATCTAATTTTGTCCCTTTAGTTGAAACCGACGCACATATTTCACCCCCCCCCCCCGCCCGCCCCCATCTCCC
>JAODLC010000123.1:24578243-24591864 GCA_026781145.1 Hippopotamyrus pictus | reverse complement strand
TGTATGATTGTGGAGATTCATTATCCTCGCTTAGTTTTGTTTGCGAAACCCCTTTACGATAATTCTGAATTATTTCCTCCTTGTCGGTCAGCGAAATCCATTTCCTTTTAGCAGGCATCTTGCTTGATATGCGGCAGTATGACACCATGCAAAACCACGAAAAAACGGGGGCTGCATGCAAGGAGTCCGGCCGGCGTGGAATGCTTCGTGAGTTATATCGAAGTTTACGCTGTAAAGGTGTACGTTCAAAGCGATACCGGCAAATGGAATAATGCATTACGCGAATTCGGGACATTGAAATTTGAACGTTGGTGTAAACGTTATAAACGGGGTACGTTGTACCGAGGTTCAACTGTATGTGTGTGTGTGTGTGATTGTCTAACTCTGTCCCTTTTACTGTGTGTGTTCCTGACTCTGTGTGTGTATGCGTGTCTGACTCTATGTCCCTTGTACTATGCGTGTCCCTGACTCTGTGTGTGTATGTGTACACATGCCCTTCTGACTAGCCTGCTGCGTTTTCCCCTCCCCAGTCTGTATGAAGAGGAGATATGGGCTGCTGGGCCCGGGTTCGGACAGTGACTCGCCCAGCAGCCGTTCTGACAGCGTGAGCCCGGGGATGATGCCCACTGCGGACCCCTATGGCCCGGCCAAGAAGCCTCGAGTGGTGCTGGCATCCCAGGAGAAGGAGGCTCTGATCAAGGCCTACGTCCTAGAGCCCTACCCATCCCAGCAGACGGTGGAGATGCTCGCCTCCCAGCTCGGCCTCAAGACCAATACGGTCATCAACTGGTTCCACAACTACAGGTGTGCACTGGGGTGGAGTGACTGAGATCAGGACACAGGTCGTGATGGGAAACCGGGCTCCCCAGATTACCTGCTTTGCCCTGTTTACCTTATTGTCATTGTCGTTATTATATAATGAAGGAATTTATTGCCAATTCACCAGTGTGCATGTTTGCTAGTCTCACTCCTTCCCGGTTGGGTGTTCAGGAGTTTAACTTTCCCCCGATTATCTTTCCATGCAGGTCTCGGATGCGACGCGATGTCCAGAAAGAGTCGGGGCAAGAAAACGACGTGGAGGTGGAGCCTTGTAGCCCCTCCCCTTCAGAACGAAGTCCCGCCTCTGAGTGGCTGGAGGGACACCGGGATCTGCATCACAGCAGCCCTCCAGGCTCTGCTGGGGGCCTCGTTTCTGTCAAAATGGAAGAGGAGGAGGAGGAGAATGTTCTGGCTCTGGAAAGGTCCCGAGAACACGGAGAGGCGAATCGTGTCAACAAGGGTGTCAGATTCCCCCACCTGGTTAAAAAGGAATTTGAAGGCCCAGAGGGTAGCTGCAAAGAGCTGTCACCTGGCCAGTGCTGTCCCAAAAGCCTTCAGAAGGATGAGGAACCATCCAGCCGGAGTCTGGGAGCCTTCCTGGAACCACAGAGAGCGGCCCCATCAGGGTCGGAGGCCGAAGACCCCAACAAGTCTTCAGTGGATCCTGTCAGCTTCAAAGCATCCTCAGAACCTTCACGTGGCAGCTTGGAAGTCTCCCTCAACTCTCCATCCGCCGCCTCCTCGCCAGGCCTGGTCGTGTCCATCTCCCCCATCCCGTCGTCCTCAGACCCCATCTCCCCCAACCCGCCAAACCCCAATGGCGGCCGTGACTTGGACCCCCTGCTCCCACCCAGCCTCAGGCTTAACAGGAGTGCCCAGAAGCGAAAGGAAAAGGTGGCCAACTTGAACAGCATCATCCACCGACTGGAGCGTGCAGCCAATAAGGAGGAGACTCTGGAATGGGAGTTCTGAAGAGCGTCTCCCTTTACGTCTTTTATATGACACAACTCTAGTTGTTTCTAAGAGACTCGCATTCAACCTATGGGAGAGTCTCTTTGAAATAACCCAGTTTTACAAATGGTGCTTTTTGGTGGGGGTGGAGTTTCCTGTTTGGGGGTTGGGCTTAAGTGAAGAGGGCGGGGTTATGCTCTAGGGGTGGGACTACTTGCCAGCAGAGGTGGTCTGGTACTGTTCCCCTCAACTTTCTTCCTACCTTTTCAGGTATGGGTTGACCTTGCCACGAACTTAAAACATGTCTGATACATTACGTAAAGACTTTTAGGGGGAAAGAAAACTATAAATGTTTTAGGTATTTTAATAATGGATTCTACTTTCAGATATACTGTATGTAACAAACCTTGTTTTTTTTTGGTTTTGAGAAAAGGAAAGAAATGGGGAAAAAAAACACTGAAGGGCAAGACTTCAGAAACTATAGAGATGAAATGCACTCAGTTTGCCACTGGTTGAGATTAGAAGACTTGTCTTAAGCCATCAAAAATACCATGGTTATTCACAGTGAGAGACTGGCAAGTTCTGCACCCCCATTTAGACTGTTAGAGGCTTACCTAACAAACAACCCTAATGACTTTTTTAGATAGTCCACAAAGACTCTAAATTGCAAGCAACACGTGTCCTCAGGTCCTTGGTGACCCACCTGTGACAGGAACCGCGTGTGTGTGTCATGCGTCTCGTAGCTGGGCTGCCATGACCCCCTCTCTGGAAACCGGCGTTTCCTAATACTCACCAAATGTGGTTTTTGAACAGGGAAAAGAAATAAATCCCAATTGCAAATGGATAACTGTAAGCGACTACCATTTCAACGCAGCCGTGTTTATTCAACAAGGGGGTTTTTTCTCTGTGAGTTACAGTTTAGGGTCTTTGTTGTTTTTCTCGCCTCAAAGGTCAATGCACCTCAGTCAGTCAGTTTACCTCGCTCGATGCTTTCGAATTTCTCTTCCATTCCAAATTCCCCTATTTTGCCTCCTCACTTAGCCCTCCTTCAGTTAATGTACTGCAGATATCAAAGAGCTTCAAAATTCAGGCAGATTAAGGTTCTGTCCTGTGAACCCTTCTGCTGCTCGTGAGTGTTCTTTCGGGGGATCAGCAATGAAACGGATGTGGGAGACTCCAGGTGAGGAGGTCTGAAATAGGGGGACAGATTTAGGATGTGAGTGATGTGTACGTGTCGTGAAGAATCATGAAATCAAGCATATATGCGTGATGTGTGTCTGTTTATGCGTAGGGTTATTCTTCAGAAACACTTATACCTCTTTGAATATGTGTGTTTGAGTGACAAATTCCGAAGTCCTGATTCTCTGTGTCCCAAAAGACCTGGTATTTCAGGCAGGAGTTGATCCCTTTCAAGTGATTTTTGTTCAGATTTCCAGGCTCCTCCTTTTCCCCTGTGATAAATTAACAGCACTTAGAATATTAATTTTGAAGAAAGTTAGAAATATAGTGGGGTAAAATGTTGTCAACATCTGACTTACTTCATTCATTCAACTCTAGGTTTTGTGCCTACGGTATCACTCAAGCGTGAGGACCGTTTGTCATTTTTTTTCACACATGGGAGCAAAGCTCCACAGACGAAAAATGCATTTTCCTGTGATCTGTGAGACAGACTTTGCCTTTCTGTTTATAGGTGTGTCCTGAACCTGTATGACCATTATGGGCTGCTATTCTTGGAGAATCCTGGGAATGAACACGGCCGTTTGGAAATGCAATCCTTGCTGCTTCACTTACAGATAAAAACTGTCCATAAAATATATCAGCTGGTCTTCACAGGACCCCATGAGTCTCCTTAATTGATAGGGAGATTACAGCGATGCAAAGGGGCTCGTTCACTGGAGCAAAGTAATGAGCTAAGATGCTTTATGAAGACTGGTCTTCATTTGCATGTGTGGAAAGGGCCCAAAATTTACTGGGGTTGAACTAAATTGAAATTTCCAGGCTAATCATGTTATATGTAAAACATATCAAGATTACACAATTTCTGATTGAGAGGCTTTTATACATGTTTAAAGTCAAAACTTTAACATTGTACAGAACGATAATTAACACTTAGAAATACTAAAAAAAAAAAAAATATATATATATACACTTTAACATTTTTCATTGACAAAATGTATCCATGAGTGACCCAGTACTGCAGGGGCCAGAATTTCTTCAAATCCCGTTAACATGCCATGTTTAGCCTTTGTGTCTGTTGGGTTTCTGTTGGGTTCTGAGCAGGTGGTTTACAGGCCACTGTGTTTATCACCAAGCTGATGCAGTCACCTGGCATTAAGGCGCAGTAACATTTCAATGAAATGGCATCGAGGTTGCCATGGTTACTAGGAATAGCGATGGGCCATGAATGACCAAGTTAGGGTTTCACACACGGCTCAGTCGCCATTTAACTGTGAGATTTGAGACTTCCTTTCATGAAATTAAGGACGTCTTCAGATGGCCCTGTTCAGGTACGTCTACTGAGCCAGTGGGTATGCCCCTTCCAGATTAATAGTTTTCAGCCTATGGTCTGGTCCGTGTGGAGACGTGGCCAATTTCACAGCAAAAATAATGCTGAAAACCACCCCCAGACAGAGTTGGCTTGTAAGCAGGGGTGGACTTACTATTAGGCAGGTGCAGGCAGCCTCCTGGGGCCCCAGAGAACTAGGGACCCCATGGGGACAGAATTTCCAGACATTTATGAATACAAGATGGAATCATTTAAATTATAGTAATTTATCTGCTATTCACCTTTATGGTGACAGTTTTCAGGTTAGACGAAGTTTCCCCATCCTAGTTGTAATGGATTATTTCCAGCTTGAGACTTCACTCGCTGTTCAGCTTTCTTTTCACACTGGAGTCTAAAGGCTTCACTGGTGGCTTCACTGCCAAGCGACCCGGCACAAAGCAGCCTAACAGAAGCCGAAAACAGCACAGATACTATACTGATACTACAGTATCCAGCTAGAGTGGGACAAATTGTGAACAGACGTGGAGACGGCACAGCTAAACGAGAGTGTGCAAAAATTCAAGACTAGCAGACTATTCTAGTGGTCTATTCACTGCAGCTTGGGGCCAGAGTAAAAGAGGGAGTGGCTGAACGTCCTAAATTTGGCAGTTCTGCAGGCACGTTACCCCCACGATTGGCGAATTTTACCAACAGCACTCCTGCCCCTAACCCTGATGGGGACCCCGTGCTTTGATCAGCATATTATTGATGTTCCACTGTTTTTAGTTCACTTGTGTTTGTCTTTTGGCCCCACGTAGGGGGCCCCCTACTCATGTCAGCCTAGGGCCCCCAGAGAGGTTGTCAAGATTAATGGGTGTGTTTGATGGTTTAGTTTTGTGTACCCATAATTAATGCCAATGTTTGGGACTTCTCTCCCTCGAACACACACAACACTCACAATTCCTTCTACTTCTGCACTCAGAATGAGGTTTTGTCTCATCCATGCTCTCAGAAACATATGCATCCTGCATTCACTAAATATATCACTGTAGATCTTGTGTCCTGTTAGCATTTTATAACTACTTCAGCCTTCCCAAGACCTGGGCAGTGGTTTCCCTCCTCCTCTGTGTCAGACACACTTGTGGGTTAGCCTTGTACCGTTTACCTTAAAGTAACAAACCACCTCCCCTCAGACTCAAGAAACACATTTTAGCTACCTAAGACACAAACGCTGCCACCCCCCAAAGGTATAGTAGCACAATACAAGAAACATGAAGTCAACTAGTGCAAGGGCAATAGAGATGTTAAAAACATGACAAATGCCAGATCCTTGACTCTCACCATTCGTGTTCTACTGATTACACACTGTCTCATGTAGCTGTGTAGAAGACTAATAAAAAATAATCTGTGCTCTGGAAAGAGCAGTGTGATTTGTATTATGAAGTGTTGCGGGTCATGTATTTTTCTTGCTTTCACATTTTGTATAATGTCTGAAGTTTTCCAGCGGCCGGCCCTCCCCAAACTGTGAATCGTGTGGTTTGCCGACTGTTCAGCTAAGCATTAGAAAGGCTAAAGTGCCTGATTGCAGCGATTTTGTGTGACGGATTCTATAAAAATCATCCAGCAGATGGCATTGCTCCAGAAACACATTGTGAGTGAGAGGGGGGTCAGAGGAGAAAGGCAAGGTTCATTAACGCTATCAGGATGGCCACAAATACAGACATAAGAGCTCATTACACCTCTGGGGTATAGTAGTGCATCTGAACGCACAATTATAGGTGAGTCCTACCTAGTACTAGTTAGGGGTACCCTATAAATTGCTCTGTTTATATAAATAATACACATACACTGATACACCATTTTACTAAGTATACCGACCTCGTACCAGCTAGGACTCACTTTTAGCTATAAAACAACCCAAATTCTTTGAGGTATGGATTCAACAAGGTACTGGAAACTTTTCTACTGGGATGATGTTTCTACACTTGTAGCCTTTGGGTTGGCTTTAATGAGTTTGGTCATTTTGCTCTGACTGGGCAATAACAAAGAATTTCCACCTTTTAAGTGGATCCTTTTAATTTAACTGACCATCCCTTATAAGCTAGATGGCATAGTGGTGGTTTTTGAGAGGCTGGACCAACAATACCACGATCACATGTAGTGCCCATTATAGAGCTTTGTGGACAGTAACACCTTCTTGACTGTGCCTGTGTGTAATATATACCGAGTTGCACCCAGATGATTGATAATCTGTTTGTAGGAGCTTGTAGTTTGGTGTAGACAAGCAGATGTATCTAATAAATTGGCAGCTAAGTGTATAATATGTGCCAACTGAAACTGAGGTGCCCAGTGAAGGTGCTTCTTAAGTCTCAGAAAAAACATCTGGAACGCATGAGTGAGTATTCCTTGTGTGACTATGATATGTAAGTCTCTAAAATGGAGCATAGAAGATAGTCTGTACTGTAGCCGTAATGCTGAACTCTTCCATTTCCCACCCAAAGAAAGCTTTTTCTGAAATATTTTGGTGTGATTTTAAATCAGAAGTGACTTTTAAGCATATGAACATGAACAACGATTACCATATTAACATTATTATAATCGGGAACTGCATTATTAAAAACAATGTTTATTCTATTCGTATATTCGTGTGTTCGTACACTATTTGGGTGTCATGTAAATGTTTTAAAAACTATCGCCATGCCATAAATATTAAATATACAATACATTTGAAATTACTGAATTATTAAAACTCTTGTTTTACGCATCCAGTGTGTGAATTATTTTTAAAGAGAAATTATTATTTATGTTCAACTTTCTGTATGTAGTATGTTATATTCCTTCTATATTTCTTCACATCACATTCTTCACCCCGTAAAGCCATGTTTACTACGCGCTGTGTCTGGCCTATTGGTCGACGCGGCGCAGCACCCCCTGCCGCCGAGGCTCGGGAACTGCAGGCCGGCTACGCGAAAATGGCAGCAGGGTCTACAACTCACCCAGAACGCTGCGCTGTCTGCTATCCATAGCCGGGCAAGTAGAGAGCTACAGCGGGTTCCTCCTGGGTCCGTTTTCGGGCGCGGTTGAAGGGAACGGCCGCCTTCACCCTGCAGAGCCCCGCTTCATCTCTGGCCCCGGCCTGGTTCACGCCCCTCCATCTTATAACAACGCAGCCAGGCGAGCTCGTCGGCCAGTCCGCCGGAGGAGAGGCCAGACTGCCGGGCGGGCGACACAGGAGCACCGAGCGGCAATAAAAAGGTAAACACAGAAGCCCGCAGGACGCTTTCATCGCTTAATTTTTATTTTAGCATTTTCTTTTTGCATAAGCGCGCCAGCTAAAGCTTCCTATACGGTGTAGATGGGCTGCTATACAGCGACCGGGTCAGTTATTTCTTTACCATAAACGACGAAGATAATTACAAAGAAAACGGAGTAAAGCTCATTTACAGATTGGTGTGATAAAAAACGGACAAACGTTTCTCTAAAAATTAAATTTAACACATAATAAAATGTAAAAACCCAGCCTCGCTGTCACAGCTGGTTGCTTTCGTAGGTAGCTCACATATTATCTGGCTGGCACTTTACTATATGGGGATAAAGTGTATTTATATCAATTGGTTAGTGTACTATTTAGGTAGAAAGTTACTTCAACCGAGGTAAAATTGTGTGCGCACCTTGCAGGTGACGCGATAACCAGGGCTGTATTTGCAGGATCTTTCCTCGGTTCCGGTTCGACCGGCGCTGTCGGCCCGTGTGTCCGCGTGACCTTCCGCAGGTCCACGTTACGGGCCAGCGACTCGCACGTTTCATTTGTCGGAGGTATAGCGCAGCTCAACCTAAACCTTGGTGTTGGTGCATTGTTGACAACATCACATATGCCTCATTATAAATAAACATTTCATATATATTAATATAAATCAACTAAGAAGGTTCCTTATATGCCCATTGCATGAATTATCATGGAAACATCAGTCTTCCGTGTTTTTGTGAAAATTCAGAAAGTTTATTTATAAATAACTTTAATTTATTGTTTACCAAAGTGCACGATGGCATAAGTGAAATAAGCTTAGCCTTATGGGTTAGTGTCTGCTCCGGTCCTCACTGACGTCGCGTTTTTTGTTAATGTCCTCAAGCAACTCTGCGACGCAGACGGACAGGGTTCTCATTCATTATAATAGAAGCCGGACCTTTGCTAATCCTTTCAGTGTTTATGTTTTATTCCCGGAGAGGTGTTTGTTTAACGTTGAGAATTTCAATGGAAATATCATGTAATTGGTAGTGCATATTACTGGAATTAAAAGGACACAATATATGCTTTAAAAGATGTGGGGAACTGATTTTATTTCCTCCCCTAGAGGAGAGATGACCGCATTGGCCACGTGGCTGAACTTAATTTCTGTTTGTCATCTTTTGACTTTTGGTCATATGGGGGTTTTATTGAAGGTGGAAATCCAAATTGATTTTTATTACACTGCGAATGGGGATGTGTGGCGCTTGAGTTGGGGTGTGGCACCAGTGGGTGGTGAGTTCCTGTCCCAGTTATGACGATGCTCTGTGGGCCAGGTGCGTCAGCTGTTCTTGGAAGTGAATAAAATAACTGACCGTGCAGAGCGGTGCAGTCACAGCGTTAATGAGTTAAGTGCTTTTTCCCCTGGTGATCTGAGCTGTGAACTGGGGTGATGACGGGTCCGGATTCGCAGCTGATCCTGGGCGGGATGTACTTTTAGCACAGGGGTGGGGTGCTGCATCATCAGCCATTGGAGGTGGGGGGGGGGACCTGTGGGGTAAGCAGGAGGGTGCCAGTAAGACTTCCGTTATCTTGTATGTCCTGTTGGACCATAACATGATGAACGCAGGCTGATTTTACTGAAACAAATTTCTGGGCTGTAAAATCCATGCCAAGGCAAGACATGCTGCTCTTGTGTGCTGTTTTCAAATTATTGCCAAATTGCAGACTGGGACCTTGTGTCAAATGCAGCTTTAAAACACATTCCAGTCTTATTTTAGTTAATCTTTGTGGCTGTAGGGGGCGATTTATGTGTGTTGTAAAGGTGAGTGGCATAAATCCAGAATTTTAGGGCAAGCTGTAATAGTTATTAATTGAAACTATAACTTTATTAATGTTTATGCACTCAGTTGCCTGCTGTAACAGTCCTCTAGTAGCATAAACTGAACCTTGCATGCTTGATTTGGTGGGTGGGGGCATGGAAAATATGTTTGTAGCCTTTTGTTTCTCTCCAGGAGGCTTTAATGTTATCTGTTGCTGTGAGGCCTCCACTGCTGAATCCTCAGGCTACCTCTTCTGTGATCTCTGGTGAGCGTCGTGCCCACGTCGTGCCCACGTCGTGCCCTTTCTGTAATGTTCCCGTGGTGCCGTGCTTAAATGAAGGACGGTGATGCCGCAAGTGCTATGAATCAGAAAGCTTTAGGTCCGGCTGTAGTGGGGAGTTTGCTGACGTGCCAGTGTTTGCCGCCATGCCTTTCAGAATACACCTGCGGTCCAGCGACGAGGAGAGCCACTTTCGGGACAGTGACCTGTACTCTATCGCTGGGGCCATGGTAAGCTACTAAGTACTAATGCCAAGCGTGACACCAATGACTGCTTCAGGGTTTGCTAATTTCTCTTGACAGTACAGTGCCCATGCTGCTTATTGTATGTGTCAAGTTATGTAGCTGCATCTGATGTTGAATACTTTATGGTAGGTTTGTAAGTGGAGTGGGCTGGAATGTGATTGCCAGAAGGTCCAGAAACCGGCAGGGCATCAGCCGGCTGTCTGAGTGGTTCTTCTTTGTTCCCGTAGAAGGAGGAGTCTCTGAGCGTGACGGCCCTCCAGGCCAATGAGTGCCTCCATAAGAAGCCCCCTGTTCTTGAAGGCAGCGGCCTACAGGTGGGAAGCAGCAGGGTATTCTGGGATGATGGCTAATCTCTGCATCTGTCCTCCTCCCCATGGCAGAGACGACGTCACAGTGATTTAATGTCTCCCCCCACCACCCCCGTTCCCATAGTTCCCTTTTTCCGAGCTTCATGGAGAAGCAACGGTGTACGTAGGGCGAACAGAGGACGCCATCATTGCCCTTTCCACCTACCGGCTCCACATCCAGTTTAGGGAGTCCACGGTCAACGTGAGTTACAGCCTGTTTTTTATCACGTCTGCTGTTTACCGGAATTCAGACGTCGTTGCACCTGAACTATCGATTCTGTTTTTAGATCTCGTTCTACAGGTTGTACTGCAACCTGTAACCATAAATGATTCCATTGTAGATCTTGGAATTCGCTTGCGTTGAGCAGCAGGTCAAAATGGTAATAATTAGCCAACAAATGCAATTGCAGATTTTAACCCCCCCCCCCAGTTTCCTGCTGGTTACCTCGGTTTCCGAGTGTCCTTCATTATCTGCTCTGTTCATCTTGTGGTTGTCTTGCTGGTGATAAATGTGTATATTTGGAAATTCGTATCTCCTGTATCACTGAGGTTAATTTGGTTTGTAAACTAACATAGCTGACAGGTCTTTTGTGTTTGACTGAGTGTCCCCTCTGGGCAGGTTGACTATTGAGTTGTCCTTGTTTGGCTTGAAAACGTTTCTGACCCGGGTTAGCCTGTGCCTCAGCCAATGGCCAGGCTCGGTCCCTGCTGGGCTTAGCAGAACTTTGGCGAGAGCAGTGAGGGCACTCTCTAGCTCTCCTGGTTTGTTGAAAAGCAATTTGTTTTTTCCTGGACCCCTGTGAAAAGTAGTCTGTTCATAAATAAGATGCCAAAGTGTTAGAAGATTTAAAAATCTGTGCGTGTGTGCGTGTGCGTGCGTGTGTGTGTGAGAGAGAGAGACACACAGAGAGACAGAGAGAATGCCATTTTATTTCGACCAAATGCATGGTTTTAAGTTTTCACTGAGTTCTCTGATTATCCCCGGTGAGAATGGTGTGTCTGCGTAGAGTGTGCTCTGGGATTGTCACGATGGAGATGTTAGAGATGTACTTTAAACTTATCTTCCATCAGCGCTGACTCGGCACAGGCCTGTCAGGATCCCGGCAGTGTTCCAGTGTAGCTTTTAGTTCTGGTGCTGCTGGTTTCCTGGGGTCTTCTCAGCCCTCCCGCTGCTCCCCGCAGGTACCGCTGCGGATGATCGAGCACGTGGAGTGCCGGGACGTGTTCCAACTCCATGTGACCTGCAAAGACGGCAAGGTCATCAGGTAGGGTCCCTCTGCGGTGATCCCCATGGTGAGCTCACTAAAAGCAGCGTGGCTAGCATGCTAATAACACGACATCTAACACGTCAATGCCAATGCATCAGAAATACTCTGACATGCTATGCTTTTTGCATCAAAGCATAATGTATCTTCTTGCTCTTTGTGCTACTCGATTATCTCTGCCGGAGGGTGCCGCATTAGTCTGTCATCCAGTGGCTGCTCAATATTTGGCTTTTGACCCCTAAGGTGCCAGTTCTCCACCCTCGATCAGTGTCAGGAGTGGCTGAAGAGGCTGGTGAGCTCTGTCCGTCCACCTTCACGGCTAGAGGAGCTCTTCTGCTTCGCCTTCCATAGCTGGTGCCTGGATGTGCAGGCGGGGGAGAAGGGGCAGCGGGGGGAGCTCTGCGGGCCAGGTATTTGGAGTAGGATCCGGTGTTCGGTTTCCATACTTCTCAGGCTTCAAGTCATCACTCACGCTTGCGGATACAAATACCCGATTCACTGATGATGTCATTTACTCATATCTAATTCTCACTTCGTCATTGGTTCCCAGCATTAGCCAATCAGATACAAGCACGTAGATTAACTGTGGGATTGTCGTCATCTTCGGGGTTTCTTACAGATCAAATTACCACGTGAGAGAAAGGAAATGTGTAGTGTCTCTGTTATCTGAAGATCCTCAATCCTCAGCGCATCACACAGAAACACCCACAGCTGACTCACTCGCCGCTTCCTCCCATAACTTTACCGCTGGAATTCGACTCACCCAGCACCACGCTGCTCTGTGACTCCCTGGCGCGCCTCAGAGCAGCGTCCCTATCCCTCCCGACCCACCGGCCGGTTCTGTGACTTTCTCTCGCGACAGGAGCCCACGTGCACTCGCGGTTCCGCAACGAGGTGGAGCGGATGGGCTTCGACGCCGAGAGGGCCTGGAGGGTAACTGAAATCAACCGCAAGTACAGGTGATGCTGCATCCCGTCAGGAAGATGCCTCAAGCACACACGGATATCACATGTTTTCAAAAATGCATTGTTGTTGTACCGTATGTGCGTTCCAGGCTATATTTACACAGAGGCTGCATAAGACTGAACGTGCTTAGTACTGACAGTGAGATTTTTAATTATTTCCCTCTATAAAAGTGTGGGTAGTTATATATTTGTGTGAAACCACTAGATGAGCAGCAGTAAGTCACAAGTAAGAATATGTGATTGGTACAGTCCATGTTTGTTTGTGGGGTTTGGGAGGCACTGGCCTGTCTGTCTGACTGTCTGACTGACTGTCTGACTGTCTGACTGACTGTCTGACTGACTGACTGACTGTCTGACTGACTGACTGTCTGTCTGTCTGACTGTCTGTCAGTGCGTGCAGTTTTGCCCTTAGATATGACTGGACGGTCCCTACAAGGATATGAATACAAAAGTGTATGTGTGTGTCTCTCCCTTGTCTCTCCTCCTCAGGCTGTGTTCCAGTTACCCACAGCTGCTGATTGTCCCTGCCTGGATCACTGACAACGAGCTGGAGAGTGTGGCTGCCTTCCGATCGTGGAAGAGGCTTCCCGCTGTGGTGTACAGGTGAGAGAATCGCTGCCGTGGCTAAATTAGGTAGCAGAGGTACCACATATTTAGAAGCTGGTATATGGCATTTAATTACAGGGCTTTACAGTGTCTGGGGAGAAATCAGAATCACGCACCAAACGCCGCCGTTTTTCTTTAGTCTTGGTTGTACTTGCCAAAGCGCTGGCTGGCTGTCGGCAGCACGTTCAGTTTAATGAGGAACCCGCCTCCGATTGCCTTTCTGTGGCTGTGTGGCCCAACCAAGGCAGAATTGAGAGTTCTGCCTTTTGTCCAAACAAGGGGGCAATCCTGCTTATTAAGGGCTTTTCATTGTCCGTAATGAACATTCGATGCACTGTGACATTGTGCAGAATTAGTGATGCGGGGGGATGAATGCGGATTTATTACGCGGCCCCCGCCAGGAAGCATGGCTGATATATTAAGTGGACTGCAGATTGCGAGTCGCTGTTCTGGTGAAAACCTAATCAGCCAGGTCCACTGCGGAGTCCCACTGGAGCGCTTCGTGTAGTATCGTGTCAGGAACGTGCGACTGCACTTGGGGGGGATCGCCAAGACTGAACTGATTTTGAACCTGAATGACACTTAATGAGCATAGCTGCCAACCACCACCCC
>JAODLC010000123.1:24530120-24558392 GCA_026781145.1 Hippopotamyrus pictus | reverse complement strand
GGGGGCATGATGAATGAAAAGACCATGGCCCCTGGGTATGCGAGGCCACAGCTGGCAGCATGGGGGGGGGGATGGGGGGCGCAGGCGACAGGCAGGGACGGCTGCACGGGCAAAGAGGGCCATCAAAGTCCAGATTTATCCAGCCTGGCACTTAGATACACAGGCTGGGCACTGAGAACGTAAGCTTAAATCTGGACCTCTGACCCATCTCCATGGGACGGTGCGGGCAGGAAAATAGAGGGCATGAGTGGTTATCTGAGGAGCCTTCCTTTTGGAGGGGGGGGGGGGTGGGCCGTAAACTTACTTTCAAAGGTCACCCTCCTTTTCTCTGTAGAGTGAGAGAGACAAGAGATAAGCGATCTACAGAATCAGAGAGGTTGGGGGGGCGAGACAGCTGGGAGAGAAGGTGGCACAGACACAAAGAAGGTGGCACAGACACAAAGGGCACAGAAACATCTCCTTTGTGATGGAGGAGAAGGGACAGTCAGACACGCTCTCCACCCAAAGGAATCAATAGCTAACATCGGCCGTACGCTTTTGTTCACTGCTAAACAAGGTGAGCATCAGAACGGCAGGCCGTGCTGGAGCCCCGAGCCCCTGCTCACCCTCGGGCGTGGAGATCTCCTTGCGACGGCTGGAGCTGGACGGGGCCAGCAGGCTGCTCGGGTTGGGCTGGTGCTCTGGCGACTTGACGATGGCGGACATGATGATCTGCTGCCGGGCCGTGGCTGGGGTCGAAGGGGCCCCGTGCTCCATGGCCTTGAAGTGGGCTCCTGGAGAAGAGAGAGGTCAAAGGTCAACACGGGAGCAAAATGAAAGTGAAGGCAGAACTCGGGCACGAAATCACTGGACACATTGTGCTTTATGAAGACAATTAATTCCCAGTAGATGTACAGGTATTTACTGGTATAAGGCAGGGACACGCAAGCTGGGCGTCAGGCAGAGCGGCTGAGCACTGACTCAGCTCCTACGAGGGGAGGCACACGTGACGCGCTCACACTGTGTGTTCCACAAACCCAGATCTTCACCCACTCACAGCCCGAATCATTGACTGCATTAAGCCGACTGCGGACCTGTGACTCAGTCATGCTGAACGGATCATCAATCTGGTGATTTCAGTAATCTGCACGGGGGCAGACAGGCAATTAGGCTTCAACAAGCAGGTTTATGCAACTCTGTTACTATATTGGGCATTTATTACTTGTACAGAAGGACTTAGACTAACCTACACGATGTAATAACTACTTGTTATATAATATAAATACTACTATACGTACAGGTATGTATAAAAATGAAAGCTTTCACGTTTTTATTGTCATGTAATCAGGGAACACAGACAAATTCTTCCATCTATCTTCCTGTCACCTATCCAGTAGGGCAGTGTCTACAAATCCAGTTCTCAGGGACCCACAGACAGGGAACTGGGAGGAAGCAACAGTGTGGACCGTCTGGCAGAGAGCTCGGAGGGAGCAAAAACATGGACCGTCTGGCAGGCAGCTCGGAGGGAGCAAAAACATGGACCGTCCCGCAGGTAGATCGGAGGGAGCAAAAACATGGACCGTCTGGCAGGGAGCTTGGAGGGAGCAAAAACGTGGACCGGCTATGGGTCGCAGAGGACCGGATTGGAAGACGCTGCAGTACAGGGTCGCAGGCACCTGTCTGAAGCCTGTCCCAGGGGGCACAGGTATACCCTGGACGGGATGCCGGTCCATCGCTTACAGCCTGCAATTCAGCCCGAGCCGTGCGGCCCCCAGAGCCCCGCCCCTCACCCTCCTCCCTCAGGGAGCGCAGCTCGATGCGCATCTTCTGCAGCGCCTCCTCCAGCTCGGCACAGCGCGATCGCTCCTTCTCCAGCGCCGCCTTCATGTCGTTATAGGGCATGGGCACCTGGGACACGCTCGCTGCCACGCCCCCAACCGCGCCGACCAGGTCCTCCCGCCGGCGCCCGAAAATGCCCTGTCGCAGAGGAGAGACGGGCATTACGACACCCCCCACGGCCATTCCGAAGGCACCTGTGTCTACTCCCCAGGGACAAACGTCGATGGACCTTCTGAAGTCCCGTCATAGCCCTGCTCTTTACCTTCTTCTTCTTTGTGGGCTGGTCCATTTTAGCTTGGAGGAAGTCGATGAGCTTGGTCTGCTGGGATATGGTGCCCTCCATCTTCACCTTCTCTTGGGAGTACACCGCCTGGAAGTGCAAGGTTCTTAGCGCTCTCTCTACAGTACATGTGCCGAATGGATTCGCCCCAGCGGAACCAGCGCCGTCAGGAGAACGTGAGTCTACCAGCTGTGGATCTCGCTCCACATCAGTGGGCATCTGCCATTTGTTTGCATTAAACCACGTCAAAAACATTTTAATTGCTCTGTTCTGAGAGCTCTGTAACGCAGGCTGCAATACAGCACCGGCGGACTGCGGAGAGATAAACAGCACGGCCTTGCAGATGATCACATCCACTGACTTGCTATAGCACCGGCGCTCATTAATTCACAACCACACAGCAGCAGATGAGATAAGCCCATTCTCACAATAGGCCCATCAATAATTCCCGTCCTTTCCTGCAAATAAGTGCAGTGTTTCAGCCTTGTATTTATGTCCCTTGCCGATCCCTAAAACGCACACCTCCTTTGTACTACCACAATAGCGCAGGGAAGGACAGGATAAAAAAGACAGTAGGTGGCATTAATTCAAACACGCTGTGCGTCTTCCGATTGTAGTGTCAAAACAGCTCGTCTGATGAGAGTCTTCGGAGCAGCGACGGCTTCCTGAATTTGACAGGCTTTTCTCCTCGCTGTGGAGATTACGGCCCGATATTCACGCCGGTAAGCACATTTTTAATGATGGGCTCCGTGCATCTTTTTGAACTGGTGCCGCATCTTGTTAACAGACTATATTAATCTGTAATAACATGTAGCTTCTCAGCATTTTGTCAGGAAAAGTTTTATGAAGGGGGGGGTGGTTGTTTAACCCCCAATCTGTGCTCCTCCAATTCACATGCTCACCCCCCCCCCCTCCGCCTGCCACAGGTGTGACTGACAGGCCACATAATGACGCCAGCTGATTTGCCAGCACCCGAAGCTCATCACTTCTCCCGACAGGGGCCTCCAGTCGCTGCTGGCCAGTCACCCAGCCCTAATTTAAACTGATCGGGCCCGAGTGACACAGCCAGAAGTGTTATGTTACTGTAAAGGGGGAAAACTTCTCAGGTATGATCAAAAAATGACCAGAGAAAATGATCAAAAGATCAAAAACATCAGCGTTTCATACTGTCGGCAACCATTCTTAACCTGAATGTCTACAACACGTCGTGGCAAAACAAAAAAAAAATGCATCCCTGTGGTGTCGTACCAGTGAGAGAACTCTTTTGTCATCCAGTCCGCTGACAGAACCGACCCCTGTACAGTATGAGTGGGAAGCTGCCGTTATGCTGAAAGGGTCCAATTCACCATTGAAAGCAGAGTAATTTATCCACTGTCACCTGCTGCTGGTTTGAAAGGGACACCATTGTTGGGTAAAGGCAACAGGCATCTCTCTGAGTGCGCAAACAGGTATACGTGTGAGTAAGTGTGAGCGTGGTGAGTCACGGCGGTGTAAAGGCACACCTGGATGTTCTCCAGCTGGTACTCCAGGTCCGTGCGCTCCGTCTTCAGCAGGTCGGTCTGGTCCAGGGCGTCCTGGAGACCTTGAGTCAGGCGGAAGATGTGCGTCTTCTGCAGATCCATCTGCTGCTGCAGCTTGCTTTGCTGGGGGGGGGGGGGCACCGTGTTGGTGACAGAACGCACAGGTCACCTTTATCTGGTTGTTATATCGCCTACAAATACTCACTAATGATATAGTACGATTGCGTGATGTTATTCTCAAGCTGGGATGCATCTGATTATTGCATTAAATCTTATTCTCTATACATTATTCTAACAATCCCAGAAACCCCAAAGAGTCAAGCATTGTAATGCATGTGTGTGTATGCATTTGCGTGCGAGACGATGGGATGCTGAATCCTCACCTCATCCATGAGCTTCTGCTTCAGCTCCCGCTCTGTCTCCAGCTTCTGCTGCAGACTGCGTGCATTCATCTCCAGCATGGCATGCTTCTTCTCTAGGTCGTTCAGCTGAAGAGAGGTGGCGATACATCGCTGTCAGCGCCCCCTTGTGGCAGGGAAGGGCAGGCACCGGAGCCTCATGAGTTGGCTGCTCTTTCGAAAGGAGAGGGAGAAATGTGGAGGACTCACTGTGTCAGACAGGCTCTCCGCCTTCAGCTTCTGCTCCTTCAGGGCCTGCTGCAAGGCTATAATCTCGGCCTTGTGCTCCCTGACCGCCAGCTCCACCGCCTGGCGAGACTCTGAACTGCGCTGGTCTGCACGCAGCCTGACTCGGGAAGGCAGGGCAGTTAGCCAAGACCTACCAGATGACTGCGCGTGTGTGGGGCCGTACCTACGGAAGCTACCTGTTCTGCTTCTCGTTGTCCAGCAGCCGCTGCATATCCCGGGCTCTCCTCTCCGCCTGGCTCTTCTCATCCTCCAACGCTCCACGCCACGCCTCCCACTGCCGCTCCTTCTCCAGGAGCTCGTCGTTCAGCGTCTCCAGCTCCAGGACCTGCTCCTCCAGCATGGTGCACGTGGTCTTCAGAGTCTCCATGTTCTGAGGAAAGCGGCCAGACAATCTTTCTCCACGAGCCGGTGAAGTTCTCACAAGGTGACACAGTGGCTGGGTTCCCAGCCGATACACTGAAGCTCTGTATGAAAACGACTTTCAAATCATGGTAGCAAAGACAGACATGTGAATAACTGCGTGTTTTTTAAATGGAGGTGTGATGGCACGTGCCTTTCGGGTCACTGGAGTGGGATGTATGTCTGTCTCTGGTTGCTGAGAGATGATGTACCTGTTTCTGGTTGTTGAGGTGCATCTCCCGGTCGGCCACCTCCCTGCGCAGCCGGTCCACATCCTGACTGAGCTGCATCCGGTCCTCCCTCTCGTCCGAAGCCTCGTCCAGCTGCTTGGAG
Source organism: Hippopotamyrus pictus (assembly GCA_026781145.1). Taxonomy (NCBI): domain Eukaryota; kingdom Metazoa; phylum Chordata; class Actinopteri; order Osteoglossiformes; family Mormyridae; genus Hippopotamyrus; species Hippopotamyrus pictus. The sequence goes on along the minus strand of JAODLC010000123.1, from coordinate 24,553,395 downwards.
AGGTAGAAGTTCTGCCGGTTCAGCTCGGCGTTCTCCTGCGTCAGCTGGGTCAGTTGCTCCTCCAGCTCAGTGATCACCTGATACGGAAAGGGATGTCTTGGTGACCCAGAGGTGCCTTTTTAACATGGGGGCTGAACGCGAAGGCCAAAGGACACTCACTGAGCAGCTCTCTCTCAGAGCATCGAACTTGCGCTGAATCTCGTCTCTGTGGGCCTAGAGAGGGAGAGACAGTGGGGCAGTTAAATGGAACATCTGCTAGACGGTTACAGTGCCTCCAAGTGCTGGGCACAGTAGGGGCATGGATACCCTGGCATATTCAGGGGGCCCACCGCTCTACAGGGGCCCCTGAATGCCTGAGTTTATTGGGTGGAATGTCATCTTGTCAGGGGCCCCAGAATTCCTAGCTACACCGCGGCTGGGAGCGCACGCCGGCCCTGACCCTGAGCGCCGTGATCTCCTCCTCCGCCTCGGCGGTGGTCTCCTCCAGCTCCGTCTTGGCCTGCTGTAGCTGGCTGTCCAGGGCGTCGCGAGCCGCCTGCAGGCCGCTGATCTGGGACTCGCGCTCCTGCAGAGAGAGCGTCAGCTCTGCCACCTGCCGCTTCAGCTCCAGTTTCTGCTCCTCGTGCTCCAGGCCCATCTGAGATCACAGCAGAAAGACCGACCACACAGACCGTTTTCCCTCTCTTACAACCACTCAGCCTAAATCATCAATTCTATGAGCATATTACACATATTAACATATCCAGTTATACAAATTAGAGAAAAACAAATGAGCTGTCGCTACAGTACATGGGTACAAACCTACGGCCCACAGGCTGACAGCTCACCCACTGATAAGGGGCCCGAGCTCTAACCTCTGCCCTCCTCCATGGACCCCGACTGAGCTGACAGCCTGAGCGGATGTCAGGTCAACAGCGAGAAGGGTGAACTGCTACCGTCTCACTCCACCATTTGCATTTGGCAGAAAGGGCACGGAAAACGCTGCTAATCAAGCATGATGTGCCTCACCCTGCAGCATGGTGGTAAGACACCAGACCGAGCAGGAGAAGAGCTCCAATACGCCCTCCTCACCTCCCTGAGCCGTGTCTCCAGCTCCAGGAGCCTGGTCTTCTTGGTCTGCTCCTGCTGGCTCATCTTCTCCAGGTGCTCCTCCAGCTTGGCGTTCTGCGCTTCCAGCTTTCCAGCCTGTGACTCCAGGTAGAACTTCTGCTGCCTCAGCTCTGAAATCATCTCCTCCTGGGCTTTCCTAAGGGCCGAGGTGGACGAGCGCACACAGGCGCCGATAAACCCTCAACAAGCTGTTCCGAGCTGCCGCCCTATTTTCTTTTTCAGGTTGATTTTATACAGGAACCTTCACAGCATAACTGCTCGGCAGCCGCGAAAAATTCAACCAATAACATTACAGGTTGATTTTATACAGGATCCTTCACAGCATAACTGCTCGGCAGCTACGAAAAATTCAACCAATAACATTACAGGTTGATTTTATACAGGATCCTTCACAGCATAACTGCTCGGCAGCTACGAAAAATTCAACCAATAACATTACAGGTTGATTTTATACAGGATCCTTCACAGCATAACTGCTCGGCAGCTGCGAAAAAAATAAACCAATAACATTACAGGTTGATTTTATACAGGATCCTTCACAGCATAACTGCTCGGCAGCTGCGAAAAAAATAAACCAATAACATTACAGGTTGATTTTATACAGGATCCTTCACAGCATAACTGCTCGGCAGCTGCGAAAAATTCAACCAATAACATTACAGGTTGATTTGATCCAAATGAAGACCAGCATTAAAGACAGATGTGAAGCAGCAAAATGGTCCACAATATTGTTAGTCATTACTGGGCTACAACCCTTATTGGCAAATAAGCAGTGGTGCATTTTTAAACCTCCTCTTCCAATATGGCTTATTATTTGTACTCCATGTAACTATTCCATGCATACATTATAGCTATAATTATATTGAAATATTAACGTCATTGTACTCCATCCAAATACATTCACATAGTGCTGCCACAGTTTGCTATTCCAGCATTCCTATTAAGACAGCGCTAGCTGTAGCCTCTTCCCAGTGCCCACTCTAGGATGGTCCACCTGCGGGTCCTCTGCTTAACAGGCTTAGAATATCATAAGGAGAATAAATCATAAAGTAAAAAACCCAGGACGAAAATGACTTATAGTACAATAGAAGTTTCCAACCATTAAAAAACATTATCCGGTCATAAAGGCACTTAAAAATATTAATAAAAATTCAACGTGGCCGCCAGTCAAAATGTGCACAACTTGGGCTGTTCTGCACACTCGCTACAGCTTATGATGCACGAGGGGCTGCGATCGCAACAAAGTGTGAGTGATGCTGTAGCCAATGGGAGAAACATTGTGGCATTCGCCACTTGCGTGTCCTCACTCGGAAGATACTGAAATCGAACTGCAAATGCCTCAAAAATGCTTAAAAGAAGACAAGGAAAGTAGAACAGTATGCAATGCATGTTTCTAATAGCCTAATTAAAGCCTAATTAATTACATTTTTCATCTGTATTTACTAGCTTAAAAATATTAATAATATATAAAGCATAAATATATTTATTATATTCAAATACTAAAGTAAAAAAAGCTCATGCACCAGAATCTGTATCTGTACTGGCAGTTGTATATTGGGATTGGGACTGAAAAAATGTGGAACGACCCATCCGTAATATATACACAATTCACAGTATTCGTTACGCAGTTCTCGGTCCACTGAAGAAAATGACATGGAGGATACAGGCCAATTCATTCAGTTTTTGCTGAATGGTTTTCAGCCAAGCATTTCATAACACGGGGACTACTGACCCTCCTTTTGAAGGACCTCAGCCACCAATAACCTGCAGCTATTCAGATCAGGAGGAAACGAACAGCCAGTAAAAAGATGGGTTCAATGACACCACAAGCCCCACCTTTCCCTAAAGCTTTGCTGCACAGTGGGTGGGGGGAGATCATTTTTTATAAACTACAGGCAAGGCGATTTTTTAACCTTTTGTTTGCAGTGATAATGGGTTATCAGGATGTTGTGTGGGAAAAGCTGACCACAGGCCACGGTCTCTGAAACAATCCAGGCAAGATTTATATTGGTTGTTCTTGAAGGTCAAAGCTTTGAGTTTTTGCACAGTGGGATGGGTATGTAGAATGCTTGTAATACCACGAGAAAACCAGAATACGACTGCTGTCAGCACAAATACCTCCAGTTTGTGTTTGTTTATCCATCTAAGTAAAACTTTTAGAAATCGGTTTGTGTTTTGTTCGCATCTCCTGACTGCCAGGATGCAAAGCAGACCGTGTTTGTGAATGCAGTGCAAGGTGTGTAGGCGTTACAAAGCATCTTGGGAAGGTCCTATTTTTGTAATATTTTTTGCAGGGGGCACATGGGAAGATTATATCATAAATTCCTCCAGCCCCTGATGGGCTTCTCGCTCACCACCTCAAATAGTTGGGTACACAAAGCTGACAGACAAATCACCATAACTGCTTCACTTCCCTGCTACTCAGCATATTGTGCAAATGACAAAGTGTATACAGAATCCTATGAATACTAGGTTTTGACTATAGTGATTCTTTCTCAAGAATTAGAATTGATTTCTAGAGACATTTCACAAGAGAAGAGGTCATGTGACACTCACATATTCTTCTGGGTGTAGATGCTACTGTTGGCTGCCAGCTTGTTTGCCTCGGACAGCTCAGCGATCCTCTGCTCCAGGTTCTTCATCTTGGAGTCCATGGCGTTGATGGTCTGATTGGGGAGGACACCAATGGGAAATAGTCTAAGATGTGAACATTTTAAGCTAATCTTAATGTAAACCATCTATTAATCTTGACTTTGTTGTCTAAGTGCCACTCACATAATCCCCATTTGTTTTTCAATCAATTCATGTTGGGTTTATTAGTCAGGGTGAGTGGGGAGGTCACATGATCTCCCCATGTTGTGAGTTTCCTTCTGCTAGTCTAATTGGTCTGGACTTTGGCCAACAAAGTAACTGCAGTGCAAATGAGCCTCCGCTTCAGTCATCAAGCTCATTTTATGTTGAGGCTATGAATATCATACAATGATAGCAGAAAGATGGCATCTTCCAAAAAGCCTGGTCTACAGCCTCTGTGGATCTCCTCGGGCGGAGGAGGATCCAGAGTCAGGCAGGACTCACCGCTTTCTGCTCACTGAGCAGCTTGCACTTCTCCTGGGCCTCCTCTTCGTGTTTGGCCCTTTTGGTCTCCAGAACCTCCTTTTCAGCCATGTCAGCCTTCATTTGTGCCTCTAGAACCTAAACAGAACCGATAATTTCATGTCACAATAAAACAAATATGTACTCCGGTGAAGGCTTTTGTGGGCCTGACCCACAGGATGTGACCTGCAACAGACCATTCTAATTTCCCATCATGCACTTCCTACATTTCTCTATTCCTGGCCAGTTTTTCTATTCTTGCTTCATGGACTGTTTAGTTGATTAAAGATCAAGCATTTATAATAATCTTCATAAATCAGCATCAGCATCATCGTGGTCATCCCCATCCTTTTTATACCTTTAAAAAGAGAATATTCACACTAAATGCAAACTGAAGTGCCAACCTTGTGTCCCTGCTACAATATTACTTTTTACAATATGATTATGTGATAAAGTGCACAGCAGCTCTCAAAATCACAGGTATAAAAATCTTCAGGAGGATACTTAATGAATTTGTCCTTTGGAACAACATTAAGTCTGTCCTTTGGAACAACACTGTAACTGCTTAATAAAATGCATACATAAAGATACTACAATTCTTATTTTTTTATTACTACGTGGTCAGAAAGCATACAAGCAGCCTGTGAGTGAGTGGAGGGGGGGGATGCAGGAGGGAAAGTGAGGCAGAGTACGCATTATGGTTGTGGGGGGCGGGGTCCTTGGCTGAAGCAGCCCCTCACCTTGATTTTGTCCTCATAAAGTCTCTCCTTCTGCAGTAGGTGGGCCTCCATCCTCTGTGCAGTAGCCTGAGTCTCCCTCAGATTCTCCTCCAGCTCCTGTGGAGATGAATAGAAGGCAAGAGGCGACTCGGGCGGGTGGAATATGCCGGCGTGGGCAGAACCGGGCCGCAGGACAGGGGGCGCCGGGCGCGGGGGCAGGACTTTCTGAACCACGGCTGGCCGGCGTGATGTCAGAGGGGCCGAGTGACCGTGAGAGCTTCCTCTGGCTCTACATGGACAAGGAAGCTCACAGGAGCAGTGTGTGAGGACAGAGTCCCGGGTGCGAGACCACGCCCAAAACGCAGCAACAAGCTTACAGACCTGCTAGCATTTCAGTTCCAAAATATGACTTATTTCGGTGCTCCGAATAAGTAAACAAATAAACAGACAAATAAAACTGGAGTCAGGAGACAGCCTTGAAATACGGCAGAAACCTGGTTAAAAAAAAATCGGGAGCATTGGCAGCTTATGTGGGAGAAACAATGGTGGGGGGTGGGGGGGCAGTGTCTCGGGGGCCTTATCCATGACCTCTCACCAGGATCTTATCTGCCATCTGCTGTATCTGCTGGGACTTGGTCTGGATGTCATCCTTCAGCTTGTTTTCCCTCCTCTCCACCATCTCCAGCCTCTTCACCTGGTTCTCCAGGGTCTTCTTGCCCTCCTGTGCACACACACAGATGCATGACAGGCTGCTGTAAACGTGATTAATTTTTTTTGTGAGTTTGTTAATGAACGCCGGTGTTCCATGAAAATGTACACTGTAGACTGGCTTTGCGCCCGTTTTCCCCAAGTTTCCATATAAGGCTTTAAGACGTGATTAGTTTTACACTCAGGAGTTACTCTCACCAAATGGGATATTCACTAACACCGTGACACAGTGGCAGGTCGCTAACGCAGGCAGAGAGCATATTAGGCGCGTGTTAATATAACACTTTTACACAGTACAGTCTGTTCTACTGATAACACATTTATAAAAGCCTTGATTTCAGATTCATTTTCCTACTCAGAAACCATAAATGTCAAATCAGATCTGAATAATGTGTCTTTTTATTTAATGAAAAAAGCAACCAGCAGGCAGATTACTTAAGCGAGCTTTAAAAATTACATAAACATTTTAAGTCTTTCATCATTAGCTTTTATACAACAAGAAAATAATAATGTGGAAAGACTCGCTGCCTGATGGGAGAGACCGTGGGATAGCAGGTGTCAGGCCCGAGCGGCCGGCGTACCTCAGTCTCCCGGAGACGCCGGCGTAAGGTGTCGGTGGAGTCGCCCTTACTGCGTAGCCTCTCCAGCTCGCGCTCCAGTCGCTCCTTGGCCTGCCGGATGTTCTGCAGGAGGTCCGTGGCCTCGGTGCTGGCCTTCACAGCCTGCAGAGGCGCAGGGAACCCAGGAACACCACAACCAAAGCTCATTCACAAAATCCCAACTGGAGCTGTGCAGTGGATCGAGTCGAGACGCGGTCGCGGTCGAAATGGCAGGATGGGTACCTCTGGTCGACAGAAGAGGCGAACGCGCGCGAGTTATTTGGAATCGTTTCGGTTTCAACGAATCGGATCAAAGACGGCAGCAAATAATTTGCAGAATATGTGTCTCAGCTGTGTCTGCATCACAAGGCAACACAACCAACTTATTTAACCACTTAATTCTTAATCATAAAGTGTCTATGACCGCACAATACGTGAACAAAAAACTCAGAAATGTGAGGCAAGCTCATCAACTTAGCATACAACCCGTTAAGGACACCCGCTATAATGCATCTGCATATCCGTATTCTCAAAAACAGATATTACAGATGCCATCACGTATTATTTAGCAAAAGAGAGGGTCTTCAACACAGCTGAAAATATCATCTCCTGCCAATGTGCATCACTGAAGCCAGATCATGTAAACAGACTAAGTTTTTCTTGCTAAAAATCTTTGAGCACTTTTTATATCAGTTGACTGAGCAGTTGACTGAGCAGTTGACTGTATTATGTATAGTTGGGGGAAAAATCTAGTTTAGTGTTTTTGAACCTCAGAGAACAGTTAATCTCAGTATAATTTACATATATTATTTAATAAGTTTTATTTTGGTTTCAATTCAATTTCAATGTACATGTATAAGTTTCATTATTAAGATTCAATAAATACATTGATTCTGCTGTCAAGAGTTATTGTGGTAAATAATTGTGGTAAATAATCAGGATCTCAGTATTGATCAGAATAATCGTGATTATGATAATCAAGCAGCTCTAATTGCTATTAATTTTCCCACCTTTTCTGTCACTCTTCTAATCATATCTCTATTAAGTTCATTTCTGATAAACTTTAACTATGCTTCAGTCATATTCAAGAGAGGTGTATTGGTCACACGCATAGTTATACACGAATAACATGTAGTGAAATGTGACTTGACTAGACCATTCTAAGTGAGGGCTACATTCAATCAGCAGGAGTGAGTTACCTTGGTCAGCTTGTCTTGGAGCTCCAGAATCTTTGCTTGTTGTTCTGCATTGGTCTGGAAGGCATGACAGCATTTACCACCACATGGAATATAGTTTGTTCCAGGAAACACAGATTAGGTTACCCAAAAACCCTTGTAAAACTGCTAAACAATAAATGATTAAAGCTTTCTTATTTTGATATGATAAGACTTATTTCTAAGAGCAAAATGCAGCATAGTACAGTACAGTATGACTGTAACTAATACTAGTAAAGCTCGACCACAAATGAAGGAATACTAATGATGTGAGGTGCCAGGCCACAGCAACACACACCTTCTCCAGCTTGATGAGGATCTCCTCTACCTCAGCCTTGCCTTGTTCTTTGGCCTGGAGGGTACAGGAGCAATCAGCAGGTGATCACACAGCTCATGCACACACAAAGTCCGCTGCCTGTCTTCTGTCGCTACGACCTCCAGGAGCCAAACACGCCATTTCTTTTCTGTGCCCCTAAGTAATTACAGGACTGGCGCCCTGGCGGGACGGACCTTCTGGATCCTCAGCTGGTACTCTGCAGCCTTCCTCTTCAGCTCCTCACTGGTCTGACGGGATTCCCTCAGCTCCGCCTCGTACAGGTCGCTACGGCGACGGGCAGAGGAGAGGTCCTCCTCCAGCTGCCGGATTGTCACCTGCATCTCTTCCAGCTGGGCATGGTATTCCTGTGGGACAGAGTGACATAATAAGCGAACCCAACTGACAGCAGAATATCCTTTAAATAAAAGCTACTGAGTGTTTTTTAACCTGAACATCTGGGGCTGTTGATGGTTAACACAGAAAAAAGGTTCATGTCACATGATGGTTACATAAGTTTGAAGACAAAAAAAAAAAATTTGTAAAACACCACTATTGCGATCAGAAAGGTTTCGTATCAATCTGTGACCATATACAGTAGTTGTATATGTGGAGTTCAGTGAGTTCAAATCACATTCAGTGTGAAAGGGATCTCGAGTTCAGGCCAACTGAGAGTAAAGACTGAAATCCACACTCTCAGTGCCTGGCGGCGTGTCTCCTGAGGAGAGTGTCGATGCAGCCAGGGGGGTGAGGACAGCTCACTTGTTATATCCCTTTAATGAGCTTTAAGCTAATGAACAGAGAGTGACAAACCACAACCCTCAAATATGACAAGTCATATGGCACCATCAAAAGGGACGGAGTCATGGTTGGATTAATAATTCATGAGGTTGTTTTCTTTTTTTTTAAACAATAATGATTCAGTGCTGAAAAAATGTCAGAGTAAACAGTCCATGAAGCTTGTTAAATACTTATTTCTGAAGATACTTATGAAAAACAGGAAAATTCAGTGCACAAAAAATTAGTCAAAGATCACTTCGAAGTTTCTATATATATAATGAGGACCACAAAATGGTTGTGAATAAACTTGTTTTCAGCAAGGGTTAAAACAGATATTTAGTTTTTTTAAGAGAAACTAAGATACTGGAAGGTTGGCAGAACACAGATTTATTTAAATGCCTGGGATGTTAACAGAAATGTTTAAGTTACTAATATTAATCATCTTAGGAATAAACTCAAACACACAAGTTGGCCTGTGGCAGGAAGGGGGGGAGGCTGGGCCAGGCTCACAAATGGGGGCCATTAATCATTGTCTTCCACACAAAAAACACTTTGACCACAGATGAAGGCAGCCTCAGGGTGAAAGGGGAGGGAAGGGGCTACAGAAAGCAGGAGAGGAGGACAGAGTAGATCAAAGGACAAACTGACAATGGAAGAGAAGCAGAGAGAAAGGTGGAAGTGCAAAGATCTCAATAAAAATCTAGGGCCACGTTTCCAGGGCTCCCTTTGAAGACCCCGTGACATAGGATGCTCACATCCGTAGGGACCTCAGCATTTATTTGTAACGTGAAAGACGCATATTAGCTGGAATGAGGACGAGGCTAAATTCTCCATGCTTAGCAATGCTAAATATACAGAGGCACCAAGTGTATAATAAGACTGCTATGTGCTAAACTCTTTACTGTATAACACAGGGGGAGGCCAGCTATCACAAAGGTCCCTACTGTAATAAAAAAATATTACATAGTTTTTAATGGAGATGGACAACACTGTGAGATCTTTGTGCAATCCATTTGAAGAACCAGAAAGAAAGGAGGACGTGCTGTAAATTAAATCCATTTGGTTGTAATATTTGCAGTCCCAGGATCCAAGGGAAAAAAATAAAACAGTGAGGTACTAAAGCCATTTAACGACAATCACAGAGAAATCATACAAATTACCTGACCTGACACCATCCAGCCATTTTAAAATGCATTTTTATTCCAAGAGTCCTTCAGACGGACTAACAGTGGTGCAATCAGCGGATGATTCCAAGGCAGAGAACTTCATGAGTGAGGGTGTCTGCAGGCTTTTAGATGATTAAGACTCATGGGTCTTTGGCAGAGTTCAGCAAGGAATATCTGCAACCCAAATGTGGCCGTCAGGACCGCCCTTGCCCCCGCAGCAGTTGCACTGTGAGCTGCCCATTATCACCTCTACTGCCGTAGATGAGGCACAGAGCAATAAAAAACTGTTATTAGAGGCCAAGCGTGTGTGGATTTAAAGAGAGGAGTCGGTGACATGGCCGCCCGCGGGCAGATGGAGGATGGTATAAACTCAACATGCTGTGTCAGGGATGATTAAAGGGGATCTACAGATATTATGGGCAAAGTCAAAAAATGTCATAGACAATTAAGATCTAATAGCAAACTGCTCCTTTTCAACATGAAGCCTCCCGTCTTAGAGCTGAGCTCCCTGCCGTCCCACAATCCTTTGCCTGCCTGCAGAACAGCAGGAAGTGATGCATATGACAAGCCTAGTGGCATCCTGGCTGCTTTGGTGGGATGAAGAGCTCCTCCCGGCTGATGGCTACGCAGGTGAGACGTGACAGTGAAATGAAACCCCCCCCTTGTCCCGTTTAACCAGTACCAAAATAACAGATCCATCTGACGACTGCAGCAGATGTCTGGAACAAGTCGAAAATCACCGCGCCATCTTTCAGAAGTATACTCCCTGCCTACCACCAAATAAAAGAAACTATTCCTTAGTGCTTACTAAAAGCGCTGTGACATATTTCACTGTTATATTTGGACTTGCATCTGATTGAGTATATCAGATTTAGAAATCCATCATCGTTTCATGAAGCTGCTTACTTCCTTACGATAACAAGATGCAAATAAGGACAGACATAATAAGCAGGATCAATGAAATGAAGTAACACTGCAGTATATGTTCAGCGGGCCGCTCTTTGACTCCCTTAGCGAATCTGCCATGTGTTCGACGCATGAACGGGGCAGGGAACAGTGACCCTGCTGCTCGTGTGAGAGAAGGAACAGGAGACAGGACTGGAATTTTTAATAAACCAATAAAAAAAATTACCAGGATCTATCAAGAATCTACCCGCAGAAAGTCACAAAAATTCCAAGCCCGTTCCACGCCATCAGGCAATATGCATTAGTCTATTCAAGCGGCCAGCGCCTCCTCGTTTTCATTCAGCCGTATCGATCCAGAAGAACAGCATCCAAAGTCAAACTCCAAGCCAAGGAGCCCTACTGTGCTCGCCTCGACCAAAGGCGTAACGCTGAACCGCAACAAGCAGCAGCGCAGGTATTCTGAAGGACAAACTAATTACAGGGTCAATATGGTTGGTTTTGGCAAAGAGGATCTGTTTTTATGGAAGGGAAGCAGGTGTTGGGGGAATGATGCGCTATATTGGCGCTCCCACAGCTGTTTATGGCTGGGATGGACGCTAAACAAGTTCCGTGCCTTCATCGTTGCATGATGGGCAAGCGAATGCAAAGGAGCTCCCGGCCACAAAGCTTAGATGGGGGGCGGGGGATGACTGGGGGGGGGGCAGTAATTGTGTTTGGCAAAGACTGCAGAAGCTGATTTGACAGTTAGTCTTCTCACAGCTTGAGGGCATTCGGGATGAGGGCAGGGGACAGTAGACTGGGGCAGCTATCAACCTTCATGTATAACCTTCACCGTACGACCCACTGAGGGAGATCTGTAAGCTCAGAATAAGGGGGCGCTCTGGAGAGTGCCGGCTCTCAGACTGGAAGTACAGCAGCCCACCTGCTCCTTGATCTCCTGCAGTTTGTTGCTCTGTTCCCGGATGTCATGCAGTAGCTGCAGTGCCTTGTCATCCTCCTGGGAGACCTCCACACGAGCCTGCTCCAGACTGCGCTTGAGGCTCTGAAACATGCGCAGATGCACGCAGACGCACAAGTGAGACAGAGCCCATCGCTGCCACAGATCCAGCAAAGCTGCCTGCTTCCAATAAGTGGCCCTATGTGGTCACACGGGCTCACGAAAATCAATCCTACATCTTAAAACTCTAATTATGCAGACTGCATGATTTAACATGTAGAGCAGCCAGTTTAATTCTGAAATGTGTTTCAGCAATTCATAGTTTAAACATGCAGAGAAGATTCAGATTCCGCAAATGATAAAAATCCAACATAATAAAGAAAAACTGGGAATAAAGTGAGAATTTAGGTATAAAGTGACTTCCCCTCTTTTCTCCAGCCTAAACATCCCCACCCACAGAGAACATTTCATTAGGTGTAAGGCAGACATTTCATTAGGTGTAAGGCAGACATTTCATTTAAATTTCTCTGGCATGCAGGGTATCCTGGCCACTGGTGGGGGGGGGGGGAGATGCCGGAGAGCTCACGCTGCATTCTGTGATGTAGGTGGCCAGGTCCTGCTCCAGGATGCTCCTCTGCGTCTCCGACGCCTTCAGCTCCACATCCTTCTGCTGCAGCACAGACTCCAGGTCTGACATTTTACGCTGGAATCGAGAGATTTCTTGTTCCATCTGACAAAATAAACATATTGTTATTACGATTAAATAAATTAATAAGCTGGGATTTCAGAAGGTGATCTAGACAAAATTACGTCGTTTTCTCCTGCCTGCATGATCTACCCCTGAAAGTCTTCATGATCATTGTACAAAGTAGGGCTGCAACGACTCATCGATAATGTCAACAATAAGTGGTTAAAAATAGACCACAAATTTTGTCATCGATGCACAACATGCTGTGTCAGAAATGATTAAAGGGGTTCTACAGATATGGTTTCAATTTGGAGGTTTGCTGCAAAAATTGTGTAGAATGACCACCTAGCAATGCTAGCGTTGGTGCGTTAAGTACAATCGTTAGCAAGCTAAACACGACGGAGGCAGTAAGACGTAAGACCAAAACATCCAAGGTGTGGAATCACTCTAATCTTCCATCGTCAAGGAAGGTAATAACCTGTAACATCTGCTGAATCAATATATTAAATCGAGACTTTCTTAGGGTGTAACAGCACACATTCGTTGGGTGCAGTTCAGCTACGTTACTTTCAGTCTGGTACACAGAAAAAAATGAATTAACCTAATTCAGAAGTAGATGTTCAACACTGAAAACATTATGCTAATTGTGGATGAGCTGTTTATGGGTAGGCTGGAGAGCCCAAAGACCTTCCCAATGCCACCTAGATCAGTAGTATGAGAACATTTTGGTTTCCCAATAAATTACTCCTATACCAGAGAGAGAGTAGTTGAGACCAGACTGTCTGTCGCCTCTCAGATGAACTCAGATGTCGCTGGAAACGCATCCAATGTGCTATTTCATTTGAGGCGATATCATTTGAGCGCGTGTACGACTGGACCAAGGCAGAAACAGCCTTTGTAAGTGCATTTCCGCATGGTACGTAATGTGCTCTTGCCTGGAAATTCAGACCAGGCTAAAACCAACTATGACTAGGTGTGTTTACTGCTACAGATATGGACCCATACTCAGCAACACAGAGAACATGATATTTAGTTCATTACGATTGTTCTTATGCAATGTTATTTTTACGTTTTTATTTATTTTACATATTTATTTTTAGTGTACAAATGAGCATCTTAGATTTTGTCATTCAGACATATCAACAGACATGGTCTTGTGTTTGGTTTATAACTGTTCCTAATTGTGTTTCCAGTTTTAATAATAAACCATGGCAGAACAAATTCTGATTCCCTGCTGTATTGAAATTGCATTGTAGCATTAACTCAAAACCAAGGTGTGTATCAAACTGTGAATTTTGTGTACAGTCACAACCCTAGATTCTCTCCAATTTCGAACATTTTTATTGTAAGTGTAAACACTTCTTTTAAAAAAAAAAAAAAATTGCAGTTTCCTTCAAACCATGTGTTTTTGCTAAACTAATCAATCAGTAGGTCACCTGATCACATGATATTAATAAATTGTAAAAATAATCATTTTTTGCATCCCTGCCAGGGAGCAAACATACTATCCATTTCAAGTGTGATCACTGATCGGTGTTTATGCACTATTTCCTGTTTACTCTAAGTGTTACTCCTGATTTGCTTCACAGGAAAACACCCTATGGGAGGCAGCCAGCCAAATAAAACAGTCCTTAAATCAAATACACTTTGCTGATTATTCCAGTCAGGGCTCACAAATGTCCCCACGACCCTGACAAGGAAACGCCATTGGAAGGTGGATAGATGGACACTTTTTTGTATGTTCTTCAGGGTTTGAATGAACCAACAGATACTAAGTCCATAATTACACGGCAGTAAGGTAAAATGGCGTGATATTCTTCATGCAGCATGACTTCCCCCTCTTCGTAGACACGGGCACAAATACCTTGTGACATTTGTCTTGGGTTTCTTGTAATTCCTTGCTTTTAACCTGAAGCTTTTTTTCCATCGAGTTGGTTTTTGCCGGTGAGTTGAGGCCGGCGGCGGGCAGCCTGTAACCAAGGGAGCAAAAGAAAGAAGAGGCGAGGAGGGCAAGATCAACAAACCTGTGAATGGCCACACACACAGAACGCACAGCTGAAGGCTCCGGAAACCAGAACCGACCATGAAAAATATCCAGGCGGGGAAACACAGATTTAAAAAAGAAGAAAGAAAAAAAGCCAGACATGCATCACGACACCTGAAATGCAAGTAGCTGAGAGGGAGGGAGGAGGACATAAGGGCCCAGTTGATAAAAGCAGACTCCCCTTTTCACCCCACCCCCTACCCCAGAGAACTGTGCCGTCGCCCCTTAATCCATCAGCCGGAAGAAGCAGTCTCAGGGTAGCAGTGTGCAGGGCGAAGCCGGGAACCTGCAGTGAAGATGCTTTTGCTATAACACTGATGCTGATTGTGGATAACAGGCTGTGAGATAAATACCACTGAGAAAAAGCAACATTACAACTTTTTTCCAGGAAATTTAAACAAAGTGCCAAATTGAACAGCTAATAATAGGATGATAGAGGGCATTTATGTTTTAGGAAGAACAGGAACCTGAAGCTTTCACCTACAGGCTGAGGTACATTTAATGCTAACCTCAAAAAGAGAGGAAAAACGTAAGCGATACGAGCATTCTTCTGCAAACGTAGGCGGAGAGGGGTCAATTCATATACCAGAATAATAGCCCAAATTAGTTTACTCAAAGTTGTTTTCTTCCTACAATAATTTAGCCATGCCAATGTTGAGACTCATATGTGATCCCCAAATCTGCCCTCTTAGCAATGATTAAATATTTATGTCTGTCTCACTGGTTCATGAAATTAATTAAATTCCACTGAAGGCAGGCTGCGAGTTTCTGAAAATTAAACTCAGGGGAATCTGAAAAAATGCCATTAATGGGGCCCTCTGACAGCTGATTAGGCTGGATAAAATGTTTGATGCATCAATCCAAGCCCGAGACTCATGTTTAATTAATCTCCGATGAGCTTAGGCGGACTTTAAGATTTCAGACATTGCGAATCGGACGGCAGGCGGACCTGCTCCTGGAGAGGGTGATGCGTTCACTGTGCCATGGCCGATGCTGCCTGCATGACTGCTCCCTCAAAACGAAGCGATGATGAGCGTCGCACACCCACACACTTTTTTATAACGCTGCCTTGATGAGGCATCGAAAAGTTTCCAATGTGACCATCAATAACACATATATAATTTACATGCCTATATACATATAAACGTATACAAGCAAACAAACATACATACATGTACATATATGACATACTGATATTGGAAATCGGTCTGATACCGACTCAAATAGCAGGATTGGGCATCGTTTGGAACCATTTTGGGACCAATCTATTCAATTCAATTCTATGTTATTGTACAGTTACATCCACATGTGCGACCTGCCTCATGCCTCAGTATTGTTTTGGTAGACCTGTACATTTTGCTAGAAGGCGCGTCGACTTAGCACGGAGGGAGCTAAAAAGTCAGCAGTTTGGAGGTATTTCACACTTGAAGTTGCTATGCCAACAAGTCACATGGCATTTTCATGGTATTTTAAAAAGCAAGGCTATTCCGGTATTTTGAAATACCCAAAGATAGTTTTGCTAAAAGGAAATCCCACGGTATGCTGTGTTTCCGTTACACTGCCCAAGTCTAAACAGTAATTCTAGTAATGAATTCATCTTCATGAAAATAATGTCAAGTACAAGTGTGTAAGCCAAATGTGTGGTGACTGTGGTATATGCAAGTTAATGCACTCCAAGCCATGCGTTATACATCACGATGATTCTTAGGTAAATGGGTATATATTGACGTTATTCTGGGATTTATTTGTACCTGATTGAATCACAATGACCAATATTTTCCCCCAAGTTAATGAAAATATGGCTAAGCAGTCAGATACCTGCACAGATTGCATGGAACCAATGTGACAGGAACTGGCACAGATTCGGGGAGTGACTCAGACGCGCCAGTGTGGTGATGCACTTGTCGAAAATGTTGAATTTGGCAGTCTATTTTTATTTGGATAAATGATTTATTCACAACCAAATAACCATTATATTTAAGGTTTTGTTCCTCTGTAGAGATGTTCAAGGTGAGGACAGAGAATTCTGATATATAAGATTGAAATGAAAAACGGAACGTTTGACTGGGGACGGAAGTCTACAAAATGCTTATTATACCAAGAGAACGAGCATGTCTGCACATACAAGCTGGCTTACGGTTCGAGTTTGTCTGTGGAAGCAAGACTTTTGAAAAGGGGTTTGTGTTTGGTTAGCATCCGGCTGTCAGGATTTAAACTAGATCACGTTTGGATGTTCGCGGAAGGTGTTTGGGTGACCTTTCACTCTTCCACACAGTGGGGCTTATTAATTAAACACTGGTATCGGGAGGTAGATGGTGGCGCAGGAGGTAGTGCTATCGTTCGGCAACCGGAGGGTTGCAGGTTTGAGCCCTGGTTCCTCCTGACCTCATCAAAGTGTCCTTGAGTAAGACACTGAACCCCAAATACACCTTGCATGGCAGCCTCCACCACCGGTGTATGAATGTGGATGTTGAACGTGAGGCATAACTGTAAAGCGCTTTGAGTACTCGTAGGAGTAGAAAAGTGCTATATAAATGCAGTCCATTTACCAGTCCATTGGTATTGGATCGGTACTCGTATCAGCCCTAAGCCAAGGTGACATTATCAGGACTAATTAAGTTGCATGCCTAATACATATATCCATGCAGACAGACGATAAGAAGAGGTACCAAACTCTCCTCCTTGTGTAACAGGTGAGGGCACTAGGTGCCTCTGACATTACGGAAATGGACACAGACACCCGCATGCTACTGCTTGCTCACATTTTGCTTTCTCATTTTGTGGAAGACACCTCCTCCTGTCTCCTATTTACTTTATAAGGCCCACACATTCTGAATTACAATATACAGGCAGTCCCCAGGTTATGAACGAGATCTGTTCCTTAAGTCTGTATTTAAGATGGATTTGTAGGTAAGTCAGAACAACAATACAGTACATCATAATAATAATACAGTAATAAAAGTATCCACACAGAGCTCTGTCCTGTGACTTCAGCCAGCAAACCACAGAAGTCAAGCAATGTTTCCAAGAACGTCACAAAGTGGTGCATGCGATCATTACTACAAATGATTTTAACTCTAATTTTTAATATAATAGGCTTTACAGCCGTCTGTTTGTAAGTAGGAGTGGCCTGCGGACTGCCTGTAATTACATTACAGCAGGGATTCCCAATCCGCTCCTTGGAGACCCACGGCCGGTCCATGTTTTTGCTCTCTTCAAACTCCCTACCACACAGTTCACATTTTTGCTCTCTCCGAGGACCTGGGAGGGAGCCAAAATGTGGACTGTCTGTAGGTCCCTGAGGACCGGACTTGGGAAACACTGCATTACAGAGCCCTGGCTTTTGACTCTCATTTACCCCAATTCATCATATGCAACCAGTATTTTCATGAGAAGCAAACGTAAATACTTGATAAGCGGCAGCCAATCAACCACCAACAGTAATGGCACAACTGAGCTGCGGACCTTGACTATCTCCTTCTAATATTGTTGATGAAGCTAATTAACAAATTAGCTGCTTAATGACCACTCAAGAAAGAAAAAAAAGAACAACTAAAACTGAAGAGGACTTTCCCCTGACTGGTCCAGACCCTGAAAATAGCTCCGCGTCTAGGACACGTGTTCCTAGCGTTTGACCCATCAGGTCCGATCCTACTGGTGTACTAACGTAATTAATGGAGCCCTGTCACCTTTATCCTGGTATGAATAAGCTGAACTTTTATGTTAATCAATACTCATACAAACAGCAACATCTCTAAGAGTGAGAAATAGCAGTCTGCCACACACACCTATTTGTTTCACTGCATATATATGTTATGGTTCACCACTGGCACTGCTGATTCTCGCAGTTATTCATCAGACTCTTCATTAGCTGACTCAGGTGAGCTGCAGTGAAGAATGGCTGAGGGTCGCCCAGGAAAGCCTTGACAGGAGCAGCCCTCCGGCAGGCTACTATGAAGCCGATTACAGCGAAGCCAGGGCATCTGCGCTCCCTGGCCGACATCGCCTCAGTCGCCTACACCGCAGCCAACGGAGTGGGAGCTCCAAGACACAGTTGTCCAATCCGATCCTCGAGGACCCACATCCGGTCCACGTTTTTGTTCTCTCCGAGCTCTCTGCCAGACAGTCCACCGTATTGGACTGTCTGTATGTCCCTAAGGACCAGATAAGGAAACATTGCTCTAAGAGGCTGGGAAAGGTGGTGTATCCTCACGTGATAAATGTCTGCATGAGCAAGAGAGCCTTTACGAGCCAGATGCTCCAGTGCTACTATCATTGCTTCAAAACAGCCATTACATTCTTTTTGCCCAACGCATAATTGTCTATAAGAACAATATCAATAGCACAGACTGGTCAGCATAGCTCCTGAGAGCTCTATTTTTACCACCCCAGGAATAAATGGCAAATAAGGCTTAACAATTACAATAAAAATAGAGCAGAAAAGCATTTTTCAGAAAAGCTGTAGGACAGCAGCTCTCCCATTTAAACACAAAGGTACTCTTCATGTACATAATTACCATTCATAATGCCATTAAACGCTTAAATGTGGTTCAGCTCCAGCAAACATCATCCATGGAGCTGAACCAAAGAGAGAGAGAGAAGCTTAATGCTCAACAGTTTAACCTGTGTACTACTAAAAGCCAACAAAATCTCAAGAATTGAAACTGATAATGAAAATTGTCAAAAAAAAATGAAAAGAAAAAAAAAAGCATAGACCAGTTAAAAACTGATCTTGGTCATAGTATATATATGCTATTATTGTAACAGCAGCTTTGCTAAAAGTAACTGTTTTGGACCTCTGAAACGCCCACTCAGAAACGGTAAATGCATGTTGATGCCGGAAGCAGAAATGCTTGGAGTTCATTTACATAACCGATGACACTCCCATAAAACGCAAACAAAGATTACTGTGCTATATTATCTTTGACCCTGAGAGCATCTACCCAACTATGTCTTTGGGGCCATCTAAAAAATCCAATTAGAGCTGAAAACTGTGATTACCTTTTAAATACAAATTTACACAGTTTTGTACATGCCTTAAAAATGACTTTAAACCGGTAATGTTTGATTAATGACATTAGATAAATTAGACGTTTCTGTATATGTGATTAATAACATCCCAAGGTAGTGGAGTGGTAGCCCACAGAGACAACAATGGGGCAATCACTGAATCACAAGGCGGGTTTCATATCAAAGACAGTAAGGATGGTCCAGAAGGTGTTTCCAGGAGAAGACCTTAAAGTGAGTTACACCCTCAGTTTCCCTGCAGGTGCATGATGATTCTAATGGCAAACTGAATATGAGAATGACAGCTGACAAAGCTAATTTCTCTCTTTTTGTCTGCACAGAAATCGTCTTGAAGCCAGCAATTCAATATTTCATATTAAGAAAGAGATAATGACCAGCTGAAGACACGAGTGTCTCTTAAGGTACTTCCAATAAGAATCTAGATCCCAAAAAGAAAAGCCTGTAATGAATAGCCCCCCCATCCCCATAGCACATAGCGCCCCGCTCTGCAACACGGCTGCAGCCCGTGGGCTGGGAAGCGCAAAGCAATGAGCTATTTCCAGAGCAGCTGAAAAACGGAAAAACGGAAGACAATTCAAAGAGTGGGTGATGTTGACAGTTCTTGTGATGCATGGTAAGAATGGGAAGAACTGAGTAACACTCTTCATTAAGGCTTACATAAAGTTCTGTATGGTTTTCAGCGGGAAAAAAAATCTACTTCTGCCTAAAAATTGATGCTACGGTTTATGTTGCCCAATTCCGCTTCCTACAAGACAGGTTTATGCTGTTCAGTTTTATTTCCTGTTCACCATACCATGCATCATTTGATATCTTTCCATAAATTTCAATTAAACAGATATCCATCTCATTAAAATGAGATATTTAAAAATACTGCCAACAACCATTTGATAAGAGGAACAATTAAAGCAAGTCTTCACATTCCACATTTATTATACTTAAAAATTTAAGCAATTAATTTAGTCTAATTTAATTTTATCTACATTATTCCTCATCAATGAGATGGTTTCCACTAAATAGCCAATTCCAACACTAGAATAACCAAATATAAACATCAGAGACAGGGGATTAGAAGGTCACTCACCCAAGAAAGCCCACCTGGAGCCAAGAAAGCCAGACTGAATGGTTAAAAATGTCAAGTATATGCCAATGATATTATACACATATCATTATCATACCTTTGACGCACGACAGTGGAACCTCTTTAACAAAACATGCAGTGGTGAAGAGTAAAATACACTGTGCGTTAACAGACCCTGATAATCGGTTAGAGAAGCTAAACATCTTGCCCAAAATAAATTATATTCATCGATCCCTTTGTTTTAGGCTGACTCATGCATTCCACCGTTTTCCTTTCTGGCTGCAAAATTGGAAAAGCAGCTTCTGTCCGTGCTGAAAAATATCTCATATCTCATGAACATCATGACCAGATACTGAGCAAGTTCTCTCAGATTCTGTGAATATTGTGCATATCAAAACAAACAAAGCAAAGATATTAACTAAACTATTGTTTATTTGTAATAGAGAATTTACAGAAGTGCCAACTTAAATGTCAATTACTTCAGTAGCTATTAGCGAAGCTAACAAGCGCAGCCTGAAGAACCTCGAGGAAATTCAATGTTTGTCTTTTCCAAACTATTTTCAGTGAAGCCACAAGCACCATAAGGCACAGGCTCAGGGATGATAACCAGACAGTTATTCTCAATCTGCACGTACAAAGCCGGATCACAGAGCCACAGCTAAACAAACGTTAGCGTCAACATGGTAAGCCACACAGCTGTCATTAAGGCCTATCAAGGAAGCACCAGAACAAGGAAAGCCTCAGAAAACCCCGTTGTACCATTATATTCTGCTCTCACAGACTCTGAAGTGGTTCCGAATCACAGGAAATGTTCCGGTTTCTTCTACCCCTCAACGCCCATGCAGATGGAAGTCCCAGTTACCATACAGCCATACTTAACTCCTGATGCAAGCCAAAGATAAACCGGCTAACAGTGAGAGTTAAAATTACAGGGATATTTCAAGTCTCTAGTCCTCATTTTACAACTTTTAATACCTATTATATAAAGCGTAAAATGTGCTGTGCGAAGGAGCAACGAGGCAGAAAGAACATCAGGCCGTCCGGCAGCATCTTAACGATGTACGGACACAAAAAAGGGATCCACAGCCCCCTGTGCCGAATGTGTCACTCACACCCCGGACCCTTCTGTCACAGAGACAGCGATCAAAGGCAAACGGGACCCCCAGATAAAGAGGCGTCCTAACTCAGCATCAGAAACGTACCGCTACAGCAGAACTTGATTCAGGTTTTTATATCAAATCATTTTTAACATTATCAAATGGGACAGTTGAATAAACGTTCACACATTTTTCATTGTAAGACTAACAGGTCAAGCAACTGAGTAAGCAACTGAGCAAAATGAAGTACATAACTAAACAGGAATATGAACAGACGGATACTTTTTATGTGTATACACACTCCTCTCTGACACACACCAATTACAAATATAATAAGCATCCATCTGCTGCTCGCACTCCTGGTTCTTCCTTCTGCAGTCCATCTATTTCAGGCTGAGTTAGTCCCACACAGACACAACATCGGAGCTCCGTCTCCACCAACAAAGCTCTGCTCCAGCCCTCAGAAAACCTCATTGGCCAGTCATGGGGGAACCAATAATTTTTGGCCACAAAATAGCACCTGGACCACTGTCCCCCCTTTGATATCTGCACACAACCTAAATCGCACACTAAAAGCACTGCCTCAATTTTAACATTTCATTTTAATTATCAGAATCTAACAGCACTGTTACACCGAAACGGATATACTTTGCAAAAGCCTTTTGCAAGCTTGCAAAATTTGAATAGCCCCTGGGCTTTGAGCAGAAATAATATCCTCAGAAAATTGAGTTTAGCCAGAACCACAACAAGCTTCATTCATTTAGCTTCTTAGGTAGTGTTTGTTAGACAGCACATTACAGTTAATTACAAAATAACTAAAACATCCCAGAAAACCTTCCTCTTTCATTTCAGTGGGCAGATCCAGAAGGACAATACCTACAGTTTTAGGTATCATCAGTTTATATTACTTTAACATCATAAACAAACACTGGAGCAATGAATTTGTGTTCTGGGGAGACTCCAGAATGGCTGGTCCAATAAAGGTTCCAGTTGTGTTACCAAGAGTGCTGCAGCCGCGTGCCGGCAGGGGGGGGGGGGCAGAAAGCTGGCCTATTTACTCCAGGATAAGCTCCGTTCTGCAATGCTTCATTGCAATTTTGAACAGGAAATCGGGGGGGGAGGGGGAAATGAACAGCATATTCGGGGTTTGATAATGAGCCTGCAGATAAGCAAACCTCCCCCGCTGTGGGGTGATGTCGATGTATGACTAAGGGGGGGGGGGATTGGCTGTGAGCTGAGACCTGTTGGCAGTGACGTTTTTTTTACATCACAGCTCTGCTATCACTGTGGGGGGGATTTCATCTGAATGAACCAAAGGAGGAAAAAGCCAGGCGCTTGAGAGCCGTGGGCTCCGGAACGTTCCTCACGACACGCTAAGCTCTGGCCTGGCAGCTTCTCCCTGGAAACGACAGGGATGCAGCGCCGTCGCCGGCTATCACAGCTCTCTTATGCTGCCTGCCTCACCTCCATTTTTTATAGGCTGGAAATCATGTGTTGGCTTCCCTTTGCTGGCAGCCTTCAGGGGCAGCTGAACATGCCCAGTCACAGTTGTACACAGGAAGTAAACACATAAACAGCTGAATATGTGCTTTACACACTCTCTCGCACACACAGATGCAAACAGTATAATGAGATGCTTAAAATTCAGCCTCATGCTTGGACTTTTTACCCAGAATGGTGAAGCCATAAGGACTGGTGGACCAGAGCACCGTGTTACTGACAAACACTTCATTTTCAGTGCAGAGATGTCAGGGCTGAGGCAGACAGAAGATTTAATCGAAACCCGCCCCCCCCC